>JAXQQM020060123.1:0-45427 GCA_034641835.2 Pinus albicaulis
AATTAATTGTAATTTTTCTCATTGGCCTTGATGCCATCCTGTACAGCTCCATTCTTATTTTAATACCCAAGAGGTGATTTTTGAAATACTTTCATATCTAGTTTTCATATCTGGATTTCACATTTCAAGTTGACAATATAACAGATAAGTTGACAATTTTTTCAAATGCAAATCTAGATAAAAGCATGGCTGTCTTTGTCAATGATTTTTGGAATACCTCTTATCGTCTAAATTATTAAAATATGAGTTCTGATTTGTTGCATTGTTTGTCAAACCACCTTTTTTGTTGCAGTATTTGTAAAAACCAAAGTTTGATAATATAAGTTTATTAATGTCCAGCAAATGATCAAAGGAGTATGTCAATGGGAAGACCAAGGGTTAGCTCAACTGGTTTTTTTTCATGTTGTTGGGCATCTGCCTAGTTCAACCCTCCTGGTTAGGCACACTAGTCTATGACTTTAGCGAACAGGGTTACTAGGGATGCCATCCACAAACATGAGGAAGCATCTCTTGGGTTTCCCCACAAGGTTTTCCTTGGGGAAAATGTTAGGTCAATGGGATTATAAGAGTACATCACTAGCCAAAATACAATGTGGAAGTGTGGAAGTGTGGACTATAAAGATGCTAAAAATCATATCAAAACAGATTTTTAATTGTGCTAGAAGCAGAACAACAAGAGAAGATAAGAAAGTACATGACTCGGAGTGGAGATAAAGTAATTACAAGAAAAAGATAATATGTATGATATCTGAGGACCAAAGGAACTTTAGTTTGAACTAGTCATGGTATGCTAGTGCTGACAGGTGAGGACGAGCAATTAGATCAAGGGGGGTCTCCCTGCTAGAGTCCTCAATGACCGCAAAATTTTTTTTGGACTAGTGGATGATGTCCTTTGGAGTGTGTCTGGGACTGATAGGGCTCTACAGTATGATCCTTGTGGGAAGCCCAAATTTGAGCAAGCTCTCCTAACATCCAGGCATGGAAAAATTCTCCTGATGGATGGTTGGCTGTGTGGATTTGGGGGCACCCAGCTCCAAGGCCTTGTCGAGTTGTCTACTAAATTGTCTTGTTGGTAAAATGGTGTGCACGTGTGGCCTGGAACAACAACTCCATAAGGACCTTGTGAGGTAAGTGACTAGTCCACTCCTTTCCCATATGGGAAGGGGATATTGAGAAATATATGCACAGATCGACAAAATAATTGTATTAGCGCTGAGAACTCTATTATCACAGTGGTTTGTGAAGCTTTCCAATGAATGAACAAAATGTATTTCATTCTGAAAGTACCCTATAATATATTCTACTATCCTATTATCAACTATATAATTTAGTTTAACTAATTATATAAATGGATGCAAATTAATGCTTATTTAGAGTCTTGTTGATCAAAATAATAGTTTATTGCACCTATATTTTATAGTATTATAGTATTTTGGTATTAAAAATAATATCTTCTAAAATTTGGGTTTCGAAAATTGTTGATAACTTCTTGACTGAAGTGCTTGAGTCTCTCCAAGGAGATGCAATGAGTCACAAATCAATCAAAGTAAGGCAGCAAGCTTCACATTAACAAATCAGCCATATCTTCATCTTCTACTAGCTTCTTAACAATAGGCGGTAGCTCCCCGGTGACTGTCACATGCTGACCCAATGCCTTCTTCAGGCATGATACATGGAAGATGTTATGAATCCGACTGCCTTGGGGCAGTTCCAACTCATATGCAACCTGCCCGATCCTGCGTATCACCCTGTATGGTCCATAAAAGCGAGGCTTTAGCTTCTCTGCCCCCTTCTGTTTGAGCGAAGACTGTCGGTATGGCTGTAACCGTAGGTAGACCAGGTCCCCTACCTCAAAGTGTCTCTCCACCCGACCCTTATCAGTATACAATTTCTGCTGATTCTGTGCTGTGGCTATGTGTCCTTGAGAGCCCGGAGGATGTCTTGGCTCTCTTGGATCCATAATTTGGCTCGCGAGCCCTGCTAACACCAAACATCATGTCCACAAAAGATAGGGAATGATAGCCATACAACGCATAGAAAGGTGTCATACCGATGGACATATGGTGGGTTGTGTTGTAGCAGTACTCGCCCAAATGTAGCCATTTCAGCCATGCTCTCTGCTGCCCACTGACGTAGTTACGCAAGTAGCCTTCTAGCCACTTGTTAACTATCTCCGTCTGGCCGTCCGTCTGTGGATGATAACTGGTGCTCGGTGTCAACTCTGTCCCCACTAGTCGAAAGAGCTCCTGCCAGAATCCTCCCATAAAACGGCTGTCCCTGTCACTGACAATGGTCTTGGGTAGACCATGCAACCTGAAAACCTCCCTGAAAAACAACTCGGCCACCTGTGCCGCTGTGTGGTGTGCAGAAATGGCGAAAAAATGAGCATACTTCGTCAGCCTGTCAACTACTACGAAGATGCAGTCCTTGCCCTGCACTGTGGGCAACCCAGTGATGAAGTCCATCGAAATACTCTCCCACTTCCCCTCCGGAATGGGAAGAGGCTGCAACAACCCCGCAGGATGACTCATCTCTCCCTTGTTCCGCTGGCAAACCTCGCACTCCCTGACATGTTGGAGTACGTCCTCCTTGAGGCCCTTCCACGCAAATCTCTCCCGGATGGCCCTGTATGTCTTGGTGAACCCCTGATGGCCCGCCAATGGTGAATCATGTGATGCATGGAGTATCTTCTCCTTGAGCTGAGATCCCTCAGTCAAGAAGATCCTGTCCCTGTAGTAGATGACCTCATCGGCCACCCTGTATCTGCTATCCGCTATCTGCCCATCCAGAACCTCACATGCAAACCTATCTTTGGAGTACTCAACTAGTAGTCGAGCCTTCCAGTCAGCGTCCAGGCTCATGAGAGATAAAGTGGCCGGTCTACGGGAAAGAGCATCAGCTACCACGTTATTCTTCCCCTTGACATACTCTATGTCAAAATCGTAAGCCTGGATCTTGCTGATCCATTTCTGTTGCCTCTCTTGCAACTGCTTCTGCTCCAGAAAGGACTTCAGGCTGTTATGATCTGTCCTTACCCTGAATCTGCCACCTACCAGGTACTGTCGGAATTTGGCCAATGCATGCATGATGGCCAGCATCTCCTTGTCATAGATGGGATAAAGCCTCTCGTGTGGAAGGAGCTTCCTGCTTTTGAACGCAATCGGATGACCCTCTTGCATCAAAACTGCTCCAATCCCTTCTCCTGATGCATCGCATTCTAGGACAAAGCGCTGCGTAAAATCTGGTAGTGCTAACACGGGACAACTGCTCATCACCTCCTTGAGCTTATCAAAAGCTCGCTGTGCTGTATCCGACCAACTGAATGCCCCCTTCCTCGTCAGCTCCGTGAGGGGTGCAGCAAGCTGGGAGAAGCCCTTGACGAACTTCCTGTAGTAGGTACAGATGCCAATAAACCCTCGAAGTTCTGTTACATTCCGAGGCTCTGGCCAGTCCCTGATAGCCCTGATCTTCTCCTGGTGGAATCTCACCCCGTCCACTCCTATAATGTGTCCCAAATACAGCATCTCCGTTAACCCAAACTCACACTTGGAGAGCTTGGCAAAGAACTGCTGCTCCTCCAAAATGTGCAAGACCGTCTCAATGTGCTGAAGATGCTCCTCCCAGGTCCTGCTGTATATAAGGATATCATCAAAGAAGACCAGCACGAACTTCCTCAGATGATCCCTGAAAATGTGGTTCATACAAGACTGGAAAGTAGCCGGTGCATTGGTCAACCCAAATGGCATGACCAGAAACTCAAAGTGCCCATAATGACACCTGAAAGCAGTCTTGGGAATGTCCTGTTCCCTCATGCGTATCTGATGATATCCGGATCTCAAATCAATCTTTGAGAAGAACCGCGCTCCTCTCAACTCATCCATCAGCTCGTCGATCCTGGGAATGGGGTACCTGTTCTTCAGGGTCCTCTTGTTCAGATCCCTGTAATCAATGCACATGCGTAATGTGCCGTCCTTCTTCTTCACCAGCACAACTGAAGAAGCAAAGGACTGGTGCTGGGTCGGATGTGCCCAAGGGCCAGCAACTCCTGAATGGCCCGCTCTATCTCATCCCGATAGGCCTTGGGATGCCTATAGGGTGTGGTAATCACCGCCTGTATCCCCTGCTCAAGCTCGATCGTGTGCTCAAACCCCCGATCCGGTGGCTGTCCTGGCGGAATGTCCCCAAAAACTACTGCATATCTGTCGAGAATAGACTGTAGATCAGGGTGCACCGTCCGCCCTGTATCAACTGCCTCTGAAGCCCGCAACTCCACTGCCCACTCTATGTCTCCCTTGCGGAAAGTCGCCTCCATGCTGTGTGCCGATACTGTCTGGGGTGGATATGTGTTCTGCCCTCGTATCTTCTCATGCTTCCCCGTCTTGGGATCATCCCACTCCATCTCTAGGGCCTTCCAATCCATCGTGACCTTCCCTAGAGTAATAAGCCACTGAACTCCCAATATCACGTTGGTGTCTGGGATGTCCACCACAAAGAAGTGATCGGTCAATGTATAATTGCCCATCGTCACTGATAACTCTGGGACATATCGAGCACATGCCATGGTCTGATCTCCTGGTACCAAAACAGAAAACCCATCAAAGCCCTCCGTCGGTATGCCTCTCCGCGCAACCATCTGGGCATCAATGAAGTTGTGGGTGGCCCCACTGTCAACTAGGACCGAAACCCGCTGTCCGCGCACTGTTCCCCGCACGCGCAAGGTCAAGTACTTGGGGACTCCTTTCAAGGCTGCTAGAGCTCCCCCAGTAGGTGCAAATGATGCCCCACCTGTCTCGGGTGGTGGAGGTGGCAAGGTACTCTGTGCTGCGTAACATTCACCTGTCTCCTCATCATCCTCCTCCTCCTCTTCTCCGCCACTCTCGGAGAAGACCTCTATGAAATGTGCCTTTCCTGCCGTACATTTGTGTCCCGGTGCCCACGGCTCCTGGCAAGTGAAGCATAATCGCTTCCGCCTCAGCTCTCTCCTGGCCTCATCATCAAACTGTCCTCGTCCCGGATTTGCCTTGGGAGGCGGAACCCTCGTGTCCTTACCCTTAGGCTGGAAAGCCTCTCTCTGTGGATAAGGCGGTCGGGTCCTGGGCAAAACATCATGTAGGTCACGAGCCCTACTAATAGCATCCTGTAGGGTAGCCGGTTTGTTTGACCGGACTAGGCCACGAAGTGGCTCTGACAGCCCCTCCACGAACATATAGACCATCCGAGCTGTCGATAAGTCAGGTACCATCACTGAAACCCTCAAGAAGTCTGAGATGTATGCCTCTGCACTCCCTGTCTGTCTGAGCTTGGTTAGCTCAAAGAAATGCTGCTCCGGATCCTTCCTATCAAAACGCTCCACCACTCTCCTGGTGAACTCAGCATATGTCGTCACTGTGGAATGTCCCAGTGTTGCCATCCCATGAAACCACCAGTCCTGGGCCTCACCCTCTAAATGCAATGCAGCCATCTTAATGGCCTCCATCTCCGGCATCTGGTTAAGCTGAAAATAGATGTCCAGCTTCTCCACCCAGGACTTTGCCGTAGTCTTCTGTGAACCATCAAACATAGGCAAATGGAATTTACTAGCTGCACGGTGACCATCACGGTGGGATCCACGTCCCTTGTGTTGGTGCTGCTCCTGCCCTGGGATTGTGACGCCACATCGGTACTGGAAGTAGCGCTCCAAGGGGAAAGAATCCATGAATACCTGACCTAGGCCCTGCCATTCTACAAGAACGGCTGCATATTGAGCTGGACCCACATCTCTTGATGCTGTCGACCCCTCGTCCTCTACCGGAAAGGTAGGCATGGTGGGTCGCGTGGGTGCTGGATTGACCCTCGGTGCACCACCCCGCACTCCTGTCTCTGCATCTCCGGGTGTGAATGTGGGCATATAGGGTCTCTACGCTGTCACAATAGGAATAGCATCTGGTATGTGGCGAGACATGCCCGACCCTTCTCCAACCTGAACAACTCTAGGAGGTTCCCTCTGACTGAGCTCTATGGCTGAGAGTCTCTGTGACGTCTCCTGCATATGACGGAGGACTGCCTCCTTAAACCTCTCATCATCTGCCATGGAATTACGCTGTTCTGGGCCCTTCTCAGGCTGCTCTGCCTCAGAATCTATCTCAGGTGGCTCCTGATCAGAGTCACTTCCCCCGAAAAGACTCTTCCGATAGGGGTTATCCCCGGGCGTCATAGACTGCTAGCACCACAGGCTGAGCCAGATCTATGCTCTGATACCACTGTAATATCCCCAAAGGGAAATAACCAGTAATAAACGGAAATATGCCAGACAGATATAGAAAATACAATGCTGAACCAGATCATGGAACCAATACCCATAGAATACCAGAAAACTGAGCCATTTTATTAATCTGAAAGTACATAGAGAGGAGTACAAGAAAAATCAGAATGAATGCACCTATCCTTGCTCTAGGCAAGTGGAGGCCCTCTCAGACAAATAATGGCTACAACAATGACAGCGTCCTAGCTGGCTGAAGACTGCTCTGAAAACTGAAGCTCCTGGATGCTGGAAAACGCTGTCAAGCCCTCCTAACACAAGCCTGCTCCTCAGATCAGCGTCCTACTTGGTGGATCTGCCTCCTGTATGCTCAGATCTACTAGATCTGAAGCCTCCAAACCAGATCTGCGTCCTATCCCTCCTGATCTGTGTCCTCCTAGATCAGATCTGCTACCAACCCTTCAGATCTATGCTGGATCTGACTATATCTCTTCAGATCTGCAACCTGCAAGGCTGGATCTGATGTTATCTCTTCAGATCTAGGCTAGATCTGCAATATCTCCTCAGATCTACAATCTCCCAAGCTGGATCTAGTGCTATACCTTCAGATCTGCACCATACAGAACTAGATCTGCAAATATCTGCTCAGATCTACAATCTCCAAGGCTGGATCTATCAATGTGCCTTCAGATCTGCGTCCTCCTCTTCCTGCTGGAACAACGTCCTCACTCCAAGGCTGCTCTGCGTCCTTCCTCCTCCTGGAACAGCGTCTTCCCTGCTCAGATCTGGACTGCGTCCTCCCTGGAACAACGTCCTCACTCTCCAAGGCTGATCAGCGTCCTCTCTTCTCCTGAAACAGTGTCCCTCCTCCTCAGAACTGCGCAGCCACAAGAGGGCTTCTTCCTCTCCAAATCTGCACCAGAAACTGCTGCTACTTGCTGCTGAAACTGAAAGGTGTACTCAGAACATAACCTTACTAGGGCGGGCACTCGAAGTCCCCCGAAGCTAAGGGTGAAACCCGAAATAACCTTACCAGGGCGGGCACTCGAAGTCCCCCGAGGCTAAGGGTGAGATCTCCGACCGGAGACACTCGGTTGCACTAAACAGTGCTGCAGACCGACTAAACAACCGGCGTGCTGAAGCAGACAGAAGTCTAGCTCTCAATAATAATATCAAATGATGGATGATCAAATGAGGTGAGAACCCCTCCTTTTATAATGCCAAACTCCCTCCAAAACTTAACTGCGTCCTTACTCTCCTTTGACCTGCGCAGTTTACCTTGGGTCAGCCTGATGCCTCCCCATCATACTCATGTGGACCCCCAAGGCCCTCCTCTCTAAGTTACAACGTCAATCTACTAGGAAAAGAACACTTTATTTTATCCTGAATACTTCATCTTCAAAGTCTGCTAGATAAACATTCAAGAGATATATCCTATATCATCAATCTCAATTACTGAAGCAGACCACAGACTTTCTACAAAGGTTACGCAATCTCACATTTTTCAGAGAGGTCTTCTTCCATATTAAATTTCATCACTGTTCAACTGAGATACAAAGTAAATCTGTGGAGAGATTACGTCACCAGAGTCAGCATCATGTCACTAGCATCTACCATCCTATCACATTTCATACAAACTATTGAGCATATACATCTTAGTTATAATAGGGGCCTGACCAAGAGATCAAATATTAAGTCACAACTATGATGAAGTCGAAGCCATCACATTTCTTCCATGCAGAGTATCTGCCTGGACACATAAGATATGTCTGCCATAACATGCATACATATTGTCTGCCATGAGGAATAATATCATTCATACATACCCTGTCCTGTCTGCCATGAAGATCAATGTCATATAGCCATACCATTCATACATATTGTCTGTCATGAGGAACTCTGATTTCCATTGGTCGCTTTCTCAATAATATATATGTTGCCCATTCTTTACTGCATACGATGCCTTGACAATACATATTGTGACTCGTGATAATGCCAAACCATATATACTAAACTGTGTCGAAACTATATCAACAATTTCACAACTTATATAAAATATATATTGTTGAGATATTCCATACGTATTGAAGTGCATAGATTGATGGAGAGAAAACATACCAGGAGCAGTCCATAACATACAAGTGATGATATGCAAGAGCCATACTATATGTGATAAATGCCATATAGTGCTGTGTTGAACCATTGTAACAAAGGTATGATGAGCCACACATTGATGCGAATCATTATATCCCATTGCAAACATACTGGGTAGAGATCATGGCAGCCATACCCAAACATGATCATTTCAGCAAGATCATCTGAGAAAGAGCTATTCGATAGTCCTGAATCGTGTGCAAGAAATCATATCTGCGCTGCTGGATGTAGGCGGATCTCTCTGCAGGTCCTTCAATTCCTTCAGTATGCGCTTAGAAGCCATTCGAGCAATTGAGGAAACAATCCCCAAAACAGAGCTGATCGAAAACAATATTCACACCGAAAAACCTCCTCGGATTTTAAAGAACCAAAAATAAATAAAGAGGCACCTCACACAACTCAAGTGCGCCTTGAATATCAGAAAACCCCCTTGACTCGGTTCTTAAGGCAAACAAACCCCTCTAATCACAGCAAGTGAGGATGATGGTAAAAATACGAATGCCCACATGTCGCTTTTTCACGCGGCAATACCAGTAAGTGTATTGTATCAGATAATCTGACGTAGTCATCGGGCTGAACTCCAATAACAGATTCGATCCCCTCCCTCTGTGGTTGCAAAGCAATATCCCCCTTCTTTCTTTTTGGGTAAATATTCCTGTAGGAAGCAAAATCTAAAGCTGACGGGTCTTATCCTTGGAATTGTATTTTTCCTCCATCTTGGGCTTGTCCTCTCTTGGCTCTGATACCATGTAAATTTCTGAAGATGTTCTATGCTAGATGCAAATTTACTTTAAACTTCTAGGGCCCAAATAGCAATCAAATGAAAGTAAAATGCTAATAGAACATACAAATAGATCGATGGAAGATAAGCCAATAATATACTAATTGTTTTGACAAACAGAGATGAAGAATGGTGGCGTTATGGCGATCAGCAGGATGCTTCAACCAGCAAAGACTCCACTAGGTCAGCCAACCACGTGTCACACAACCCCAAGACGACTCATCAAAACGCTGCATCAAGATGCTCCACCAAGACACTGCACCAAAGGAAGCCCTAATGCTGCACCATCCGTGAGAGAAGAGAGTGCTTCCAAAATGTGTATATAGAAATGACCTCCAAGTCTCCAATATATAAATCCATCCGTGGGGGTGTGTGACACATCTCTTAGGCATGTGGGATAAATCTGGCTGACCTTGCACATGTGGAATAAATTCAAAATACATGTTTTGCTCATCCAATCAAGATGATCTTTAGATCAATCTTGCACCTCTTCAAAAGAGGAATCCATTAAAAATATTGGAATCATCATCTGAGCAGTACAACATGGAATTTGGACCTAGTTGCCCAAAATTAACAGACTTAGAGGCTTCTCAAACAAATCTGATATAAGTTTCCTCAACTGTACGGCTTCCTTTCCTACTTCACATGCAGCTACATACTCTACTTCAGCACTACTTAAAGCAATATTATCTTGCTTTCTAGTCATCCATGAAATCATAGCAGATCCCAAACTAAAACATCCACCTGTAGTGCTTCTTCCATCAGTCTCACTACCACCCCAATCAAAATCTATAAAACCTATTAATTTGACTTCCTTGTTGTCGTACTTTAGGCAATCATGTATAGTTCCACGTAGATATCTTAATATATGCTTGGAAGTTATCCAGTGATCATGATGAGGCTCCAACTAAAATTGACTGAGAATGTTTACAGCAAAACATATATACGGTCTAGTATTTACCAGATACATCAGGGAACCCACCAACTTACGATAGGTGTGAAAATTCGGAAATTTTGAATCCTACTGCAGCAACTGATAATATTTCTTCTATTTGTTAATTTACTGAAACAAATTATTTGCAGTGATCTACGGCAAATATCGAAATACATACACTGCAACCTTCACAAATTAATTACTGTGGAAAATAAATGTAAGGAAAATACTAGTACAACAATAAACACATTGACATAGTTATTTTTGGACAATTGTCCCCAGAAAAAACCCAATGTGGGAAAACCGGTGCAGCAGATATACGTATAGCAGAATAGAAGAATAATCACTGAGAGAAATTTACAAACAAATTTCTCACACTCCGCAGTGAATTTCTGACCCCTGAGAGGACTTGTTGCCCTCACGCTAGCCCCACTGCGTCACCCTTTGCGCAGTGTCTGCGCAGTCACTGCCTCTGCGTTGGTGATCTGCATCCTTCTTATGCATCACATCTTCCTGTTGTTTCCTGCACTCTCGACTATTGCCAATACCCTCTCTTTCTCACCTACAACTCACCCTTTGATTGGATTTCCTCTTGCCGAACTTCAACCAGTGAGAAAATCAATCTGCTTGGGCACCTAAGTATCTGCCTGGTGTATCTTCCAAACGCCCATCGTGTTCCTCCTTATAATCTTCTCGTTGAACTTTCAACGACTAAGATTAGATCCTAATCAATGCAACAGATCATCTTGACTCGATCTCCGTCTTTTTCTAGAAGATTCACACCCAGTTTAATTAATACCCTTTAATTATTTTAATTTCCTAACTTTACACTCGGGCATCCATTAAAATAATTAATTATTTTAATTAAACTGTCTCTGGGTAGAATTTCCCAAAACGATTTATGGGTTTTGTGGAATGCATATGTCCTAGCCTCCCTGCAAAATCTTGAGGCTAGAGCACATCTGATGCTACCAGAAATCAACACTCCCTCTTAGCGAGGAATGTGCTCTAGTAATGCAACCTACTGAAGCATCACCCTCACTCTGTATCATCTCCCTCTGCGTTGCTGATGTTTGACATCCCTGCTCACAAACTACTGTGCAAATGATGCATCTCTGTTGCTGCTGACCCTAGATGTTGTTGCCAACAATTGCAACTGCACTACAACTCCCTCTCATTTGCTGCGGTTGCAACTTAGAAACCATCTTGTTTCTGCTACTGAAATAGGTTCTCTACCATACCCATATGCTCCCTGAACTGGATGAACTCAGTTCTTCCTAGAGGCTTTGTGAGTACGTCTGCTACCTGATCTCCTGTGGGGACATACTGCAATTGTACTGCCCCATGCTAAACACAGTGCTTGATAAAGTGACATCTGATATCAATGTGTTTCGACCAATCATGAAATAATGGGTTCTCATAGAGTTTGATACAACTCTGATTATCGCAGTAAACATTGGTCGTTCCATCTTCTTCCTAAACAAACTCACAAGCAGTTTTCTAAGCCATATATCTTCACATGTTGTTGTGTTGGCCTCCATATATTCTGCTTCCGCTGAGCTCAGAGCTACCTCATTCTACTGAACTATCTGGTCTATTGAACTGTCAGCCCAATCTGCATCTGTTAATCTGCTCAATCTGACGTCATCTTCTCGGGTGTATTTCAACCCATATCCGATTGTTCCACGCGCATATCTGAGAATGTGCTTGCCTGTTGCCCAATGTACCAAGAACTGACTAAGGGTGTTAATAGCGAAACAAGTGTCTGGCCTGGTGTTGACTAGATACATGAGCGACCCAATGATTTTTCTATACAAGGTGGGGTCCACTTCCTTGTCTCCTGATGCATCTATTTTCTTCTAGCTTGTGATCATAGGCGTTGCCATGGGTCTGCAATCGTACATTCTGAATCTCTTCAGAACCTCTGTAGCATATCTTCCTTGCCCAAGGAAGATCTCCCCATTCTTCTACCAAACTTCCAACCCTAGAAAATCATGCATCAACCCCATATCCTTCATGTCGAATTCTTCTTGCAGTCCTTTATGAGCCCTACTGACCCTGTTAGAAATAAGTCATCTACATGTAATACCAGAATAAGTGGCTCATTCTCCACCATCAGATAGTAGAGATTGGGATAAGCATCACTCTTGATGAATCCCAATTGCTACAAGTAACTATCAATCCGACCATACCACGCTTTGGGTGCTTGCTTGAGCCCATACAGGGATTTCTTTAACTTGCATACATGAGTTCTCTTTTCATGAGTCTCAAAGCCTTCAAGTTGTTCTGTATACACCTCTTCTTCTATCACCCCGTTCAAGAATTTTGTCTTGACATCCATCTGGTGAATCTCCCATCCCATCTGAGCTACTAGAGATATAACGGATCTGATAGAAGTATATCTAGCTACTGGGGCAAAGGTCTCCTCATAGTCTATTCCTTCATTTTGTGCATACTCCTTTGCCATGAACCTAGACTTGTACTTCTCTACACTGCCATCTACAACGTACTTGAACTTGTAGATCCACCTTGCTCCTACAACTGATCAATCCTCAGTTCTATGTACCACTTCCCAGACATCATTTGTCATGATAGAATTGTATTCTACCTGGCATCCACCCAAACTTTGTGTTGTACCACTTCCTAAAAACTGAAGGGTTCTTCAACTTGTGCTACCAAGGCTTGGTATCTGTCAAGTTGTCTACGCTGCCTCTTGTAGGTTCTAAGAGCTCCGACAAACTCCTCTGCATCCCTCAGTGGATGTCATACTTCCCTATTGGTTCTACCACTGGTGGTGGGAGGCTCAATCAAATCCTCCTCCTGTTCCTGTTGTTCCATCTGTTGAGAACTACCTGGATCTCCTACTTCTGAGGAAATACTGGTGTTGGTCACTGTACTCAATCTTGGTGTCTGTCCTCCTGCTTGTCCTCCTTGTTGCCCCTGTTGCTGATGGACTAATGGAACATCTGTTGATTGATCTCTGCTAGCATCTCTCGAGATTTCCTAAAAGCTCTATCTTCCATGAACTTTGCATCTCACCTTACTACAATTTTCCTGCAACTTGGAATGTAAATTCTGTATGCTTTTGAGGTCTCGCTATACCCTACGAGGTACCCCTTTTCTGCAGTCTGATCCAGTTTACTACGCTTCTCGTCGGGAATGTGACAATATGCCACACTTCTGAATATCTTGAGATGACTCACCTCCGTATTTTTCCTTGTGAAGACCCCTTCAGGTGTTTTCTTCCCCAATACTCTGTGAGGAGTTCTATTCTGAATATACATCGTTGTGTGGTATGCCTCTACCCATAAGAATCTAAGCAAGTCTTGGTCATATAACATAGCCTTTGTTGCCCCAACAATTGTTCTATTCTTCCTCTCTGCTACTCCATTTTTTGGTGGATTATATGGAGTTGTCCACTCTCTTTTGATGCCCTCCTTTACGCAGAAACCTGTGAAGTTTTTATCTGTATATTCTCCACCATCATTTGAACGCAATACCTTTATCTTTTTTCCTGTCATGTTTTCTACGAGAGCCTTAAACTCTCTAAACTGATCAAAGACCTCATCCTTGGTCTTTATGAAATAGATCTTGGTTTTTCTAGAGTGATCATCAATAAAGGTGACAAAGTACTCGCCACCACTAAAAGCTCTTGTGGACATCGGGCCACAAATATCTGAGTGTATCAATCCCAATACGCCTCTTGCTTTGTTGTCACTTCTGGGAAAATATGCCTTAGTGTATTTCCATAGTATGCATCCTCTGAATACATCATCATGTTGGGTATTGGGGACTAGAACTCCTGCTCTCTGAGCATCCTTAGTGCTCCATGGTGTAAGTGTCCCATTCGATTGTGCCATAGTTCATTCAGTTCCTTTTCACCATTATGATTACTACCTATCAGTGTCATTGGAGACTCAAGTTGCAATCTATACAATCTGTTGATTCAAGCTCCAATTTGTCTCATCTTCTTCCCGCTGGGATGTTTGAGATACACCTTCCTTCCAATGACGTATACATCGTACGCCTTGTCCTGTAACTAGGACACTGAAATCAAATTCATTCCTAACCCCAGCACAATAGTGGCTTTGATGTTAGTTCTTGCTTTTGTTTGAAACGTTATGGTCCCTCTCCCTACTGAGTACACTTTGTTTTGTTTCCCATAGTGATCTGGAAGTCCATTTTCTCTTCTTGATAGCTAGAAAAGTATTCTCGTACTCTAGTCATGTGAGTTATAGCCCTTCTATCAATATACCAAACATCTGTTGATGTCGAGCTTGACAAACATGTGAATTCTTCTTCCAATCTGGAAGATAATTCAAAGACATGTTGACTATTCATCTTGTTTCGTGCTATTCTCCTTCTCAACGTTGTACTTGCTACTGCAAAACACTGTGTTTTAGCAAGAGATTTGTTGTGCAAAAGAACCACAGATGCTCCCTCTGCCTCTGAAAACCCTTCAATCTTGAGATTGATTCTTTGTCGACTCACTCATAGAATTAACTCTTCCTCAAAATCTTGCCTGCCTGGCCCAAGGACTGTGCAGCCTTCTGGGGACTTTCAGCAGTTGCTTACGTAGTGCTACGCAGCTCCCTTTTCTTTTTGCACTAGATCTCTCCTGCCTCTTGTCTATGCTCTGATACCATGTGAAAATTTGGAAACTCTGAATCCTACTGCAGCAACTGATAATATTTCTTCTATTTGTTAATTTACTGAAACAAATTATTTGAAGTTATCTACGGCAAATATCAAAATACATATATTGCACCCTTCACAAATTAATTACTATGGAAAATAAATGTAAGGAAAATACTAGCAAAACAATAAACACAATGACAGTTATTTTTGGAGAATTTTCCCCGGAAAAACCCAATGTGGGAAACCCGATGCAGCAGATGAGGGTTTCTTTTATTATTCTTCAGCAAAATCTCATGTACAATATACAGATAGCAGAATAGAAGAAGAATCACTAAGAGAAATTTACAAACAAATTTCTCAAGCTCCGTAGTGAATTTTTGACCCTGAGAGGAACTGGTGCCCTCACGCTAGCCCCACTGCGTCACCCTCTATGCAATCCCTACGTCACTACCTTTGCACTGGTTATCGCGCGGCCTCTTCCTACATTCTCGACTATTGTCGATACCCTCTCTTTCTCACTTGCAACTCACCCTCTGATTCGATTTCCTCTTTCTGAACTTCAGCCAATGAGAAAATCGATCTACTTGGGCAACTAAGTATCTGCCTGGTGTATCTTCCAATTGCCCATCGAGTTCCTTCTTATAATCTTCTCGTTGAACTTTCAACGACCCAAATTAGATCCTAATCAATGGCTCAAATCATCTTGACTTGATCTTCGTCTTTTTCTAGAAGATTCACACCCAATATAATTAATACCCTTTAATTATTTTACTTTCCTAAGTTTAGACTTAGGCATCCATTAAAATAATAAATTATTTTAATAAAACTGTCTCCGGATGGAATTTCCCAAAACAATTTCTAGGTTTTGTGGAATGCATATGTCCTAGCCTTCCTGCAAAATCTTGAGGCTAGAGCACATCTGATGCTACCAAAAATTAACACTCCCTCTTAGCGAGGAATGTGCTCTAGTAATGCAACATGCTAAAGCATCACCCTGTGTTGATTTTTGAAGCATCAGAAAGTTCTCTAAGTCTCAAATTTTGTGGAGACGCTTAGACACTGGTTTTCCAAAGAACCCAGAAATCGTTTGTCAAAATTCGACTCGGTTAATGTTTTATTAAAATAATTAATTATTTTAATTGGGACCCTAAGTCTAAACTTAGGAAAATTTAATAATTAAAGGGTATTAATAAAACATGAATGAGAATGATCTAGAAAACGAAGATCAAGTCATGTTATAATCTTAGTTGTTGATTAGAGATCTAATCTCGAGCGTTGATGTCTCAACGAGCAGACTATAAAGGAAGACTTGAGGACCATTTGGAAAGACACACCGAATTGATCTAGAGTTCGAAATTTTTGGGCGTGGGGTTTGCTGAGAAATTTGAGCTAGAGATGTGAGCAGTGAGGGGCAGAGATAGCATCCGGAGAGGAAAAGATTTTCTCAGTCGATGAAGCATCAGTCAAAGAGTGGCAAAGGTGATCTAACCAAGCCAGCGCTGAAGGAAGGAGGGCTAACGCAGTGACTACGTGTGGCTCGCGCAGAAGCAGCACAGAGGCAGAGGAGGGTTTCCAAAATTTTGCTTGTAGATCAATTTCGGATGCCAGGATCCAGAAAGTGACACCAGGAGGTTGTTCCTCAGGGTTCACAAAGACAAAAAGACTTGGTTGGGGTTGAATGCTGAGCCTAGAAGGGGGTGACGCAGAGGCTGGAAGGTCCAGTGCTGGGACTGCGCATTTCCTCCTCAAGGCAGGGTTTTCTTCAACCGAATCAGCTGGGAACTCAGTAATTGAGTGAGGTAAATCCTCACAAATTATTTTGTCGCTATTACTCTATGTAACTGAATTACCCTAAGGGTGTTCAGAGATGTATTCAGACATTGCTACTGCTTAATAATAAAACCCTCAAATTTGCTGCACCAGTTTTCTCGTATTGGGTTTTTCTGGGGACTTATTCCAAAATAAAGGTGGCATATGTGTGATTGATTTCCTTGTTTAGTTTCCTTGTTTCAGAATCATGAGTATAATAGTGTAGGTTGCTTCAGTGATTGTTTCAATATTTCATGTATGATTCAGAAATAACTGGGTGAAGTAAATTACATAATAGAAGTAATACAGTTGGTTGCAGTAGGATTCCTTAGATTGTTCAGATCTAGGAATTTTCCCATGGTATCAGAGCATTGATCTGAAACAGGAAGAATGGATCTGAATTCTGAAGTGAAGGTTATTTTTGGTGCAGTGAAGCAGAACGAATCCATTGAAGGATTGCGTAGTTCTAGCCAGGGGGCTACAATTTTTGTGGCAGTCTCTCTCTGAGTGATTGGACAGAGAGAAAGGGCTTCCAGATCAACATCCTGTTGTAGCAGAGGGAGCAGCATAGAGCCTCCACGCAGAAGGCAGAAGGACGCAATTTTTTGACGCTGTTGTTGGGCAGAAAAGCGTCAGAAGGAGAGGGAATTCTTCCTTACTGATTTCCTAGCCGAGGAAGTCAGCATTTCTCAGTTGCTGAGCAGTAGAGGAGTAGCAGAACTTACAACTCCATCAGGAAGTGTGTAACCTACCAGGAGTTGCACAGTAGGGAGGAAAAGGGAGCAGATTCGACAAATTTCGGCTGAGATGGCATCTCACGAACTTCGTGATCAGGATCGGTTGGAGGGCTCCTCCAACTATATGATCTGGAAGGAATGGGCTCAGTTCCTTCTGGATGAACATGATCTGAAGGTGTTCGTGGAGAATGTGGTAGTTGTTCCTACAGATACGGATCAGCTCAAGAAGTACAAGGCAAAGAGGTTGCTCCTTGATGGTGTCAAGGATCACATCGTCTCGCATGTGGTTGACAAGGTTACTACTTGAGAGATGTGGGCAATTTTGCATGACCTATTTGAGGGATCTTCCGAGCAGCAGAAGTTGTACTTAGAGCAGAAGCATCGTATGATCCAGATGCGGAAAGGGGAGTGTGTGGCTTCATACCTCATGCAGTTTTAGGAGATTTGAGATCAGTTGTCGGCAATAGGTGCTACACCTACAACTGCAACCATGGAAAGCATGGCCCTTAACGGTGTCACGGAGGAGTGGCAAGTGTTTGTCCAGAGCATACTAGGTCGGGCAACATTACCTAGTTGGGAGCAGTTGTGGTCAACTTTTCAAAAGGAAGAGCTGAGGAGAGACCTCGTCAAATGCAAACTTGATGGCAGCAGTGGAAACGGATCGAATTTGTGGAGGAAGAGGAGAATGCAGCCCTTGCATTGAAGGGACAGAAGGTGCAACGAAAACCGAAGCGTGATGGTTCAAAGGTCAAGTGCTTCAGATGTGGCGAGATGGACCACTATGCATCTCAGTGCCCTTTGAAGAAGAAGGACAAAGATGAAAAGCATGACCCGAAGGTTGCAGCCACGAAAATCGAGGAGGATGAGTTTGCCATGAGTGCCCACGCTTCTTGAGGAGAGAAGTCAGGTGATATTGAACTGTAGTTCACTCCGAACTTCAGTTGGGTAGGATCCTTGAAGAGCCCATCTCATGGATCATTACCTTGCTACAGGAGCCCATGATCAGCAGTAGCGGGATGGAGGAGTTTTACTGAGAGCTGAGGAGTGATGGAGACGATAGTGTAGTAGATAGCAACGCTTATTTCTGGAGCATCGCGGAGCAGAGGCAGCAGCATAGTGCAAAGGAGTGCAGCGCAGTACAAATCAGTGTTGTGCAGTGCAGAGGAGTAGCAGCGTAGTGCATCAAAGGGACAATGAAGTGGTTATCAGCAGTCAGATTATTCAACACCAAGGTGCATCCACTGAACACTTGTTCAGTATTGGGTGAGTTCAGTTGTTTCCCTCAGCAGCTAAGATGTAGTGCAGAACCTATGTTAGCAGTGGCAATGTTAGCAGCATAGAAAATGGAGCACTTGAGAGGGAGTTGTAGTACAGATGCAGCAATGGCAGTGTCATAGGCAGCAGTACAGTGGCAGCAGCAGCGCAGAGGATGCTTCAGAGTTAGAGAAGTATGCAGCAGGCATAATTGCTAGAGCACTTTCCTCGCTAACAAGGAGTGTTGATTTTTGTAGCATTGGAAAGTGCTTCAAGTCTCAAATTTTGTGGACAGGCTTAGACACTGGTATTGCAAAAAACACAGTAACTGTTTCTGAAAATTCTACTCAGTTAATGTTTTATTAAAATAATTAATTATTTTAATGGGGACCCTAAGTCTAAACTTAGGGAAATTAAATAATTAAAGGGTATTAATAAAACATGCGTGAGAATGATCTAGAAAACAAAGATGAAGTCATATTATAATCTTAGCCATTGATTAGAGATCTAATCTCGGTCGTTGATGTCTCAATGAGAAGACTATAAAGGAAGACTTGAGGGCCATTTGGAAAGACACACCGAATTGATCTAGAGTTTGAAATTTCTGGGGTGGGGTTTGCTCAAAAATTTGAGCTAGAGATTTGAGCAGTGAGTGGCAGAGATAACATCCGGAGAGGAAGAGATTTTCTCAGTCGGTGGAGCATCAACCAAAGAGTGACAGAGGTGATCTAACCAAGCCAGCATTTATTGCATTACCTACTTGTAGTAAATTTGATTTGCATTACCTACTGCAGTAAATTTGATTTGCATTACCTACTTGCCTTATTTAAATAACAAGTTATTTTCTGAATCTTCAGTAAAAATACTAATGCAAATACACTACAGGCTACACAATTTTACAGATCAAGTACTGAAAAATAAGTGACACATTCAGACAAAGGACACGTATTTTTTGGACAAAAGTCCTCGAAAAAAACCCAATGCGAGAAAATCGGTGCAGCAGATCTGGGGGTTTATCTTATTAAGCAGCAGTATTCTGAGTACATCTAGGGTGCCAAAATCCACCTCACCCAATAGAGAAAAACCTCGGCAGACAGAAATAAATCGTGAGTTTTACCTCACACTGCAAATCCCGGCTGTTACACCATTTTTTGTGTTGACCACACTTCGTCAACTACCCCATAGCAGTACACCCCCATTTTTTCAAATGGGATTCGTCATGTTCGACGTGGTTGCGCCATTCAGATTCCATCATCCAGATTTCATCGACAGTTGACATTGTTATAAATGATGTAAACCCATTCTGCATTTTATGATGTAAATGATCTAAGTAAGACCGTCCATGTATGTAACAACCTAGGTAAGACTAGTATGTTGTTGATGACTTCCATTCTAGGAGGTTTTTTGTCTCACTGATTCACGAAAGTGATCGGCAGAGTTTTTCCCTCCAGCCTCACCCCAAAGCTAGGGTGGATTTTATCATCAGCATGCTAAGTGAGTCCTAGTGTTCTATCGAGTCCTTGTAAAAGTAGTTTGAACTACTTGGTCTACTAGATCATATGTTGAGTCGCAGAACTAGGTATTCATTTGAGGGTCTATACGAATGGGTTTTCCCCCTTCATGTATGTAAATGTATTATCTCATGTAAAAGAGGGTTGGAAAAATAATTATAATCCCCTCTTAGTCAATTAATTAAATTTTCTGGTCAATTAATTAATAAAATCCTAAACCAGAAATTTAATTAATTTAGGGTCCTAAATTAGGATTAAATCTTTAAAGACAAAATTTGTGGGTCCTTGGAAAATGATTTTGAAAGCCCCAGGCCAAGGGAATATTGAGAATTTTAAGAAATATTGGACCCTTGGGCCCTGGTGGTTAAGTCAAGGTCAAAATTTTGGGGTAATTAACTTAAAAATAATATTTTTAAGTTAATTAAAATTGAATTAAATGATAAATTCGTTTTTTTTCCCAAAATTTTAATTTCAACGTTCCGGATTAAAAGATAATTAAATCTTTTGGACGGTTGAGATTATTTTGACGAGGATCATCCAAACTAGCCGTTAGAGATCTAGTCCTATAAATTTAGAGGTCTTTGTCATTCTTGGATGATCCGATCTCAGAATCGTGCACTTGCTCTTAGAAGCTCTTGTAAACTTTTTTTGAGGAATAAAGCTAAAGACTTTGGGGCTACAAATCTGGATGTTCCTTCTCAGATCTATGTGGTGAATTCTCTCTAAACTCTGCTACTTGGTGTCTTGCATTTTATGGTTGATGGCCTACATGGATTAATCTGCATATAGGTATCTTATGCAGTTTTCTGGGCTTATAAAATAACATTCTGATTTTTCTAAGGGTCTCATGTTGTTTTCTTAAATCTCTATCAGTCTAAAGTTCAGATCTAAGTGTGCAGGGAAATTTTTTAAGATTGGGCGTCTGGGGAAGTCTTCGGTTGGACCAGCCAACTCTCAATAAGCATAAATCTGATAAGCTCTTTATTTGTTAAATCTCGGGTCTATCTTACGATATTTGTGATTTTGCAGGGTTTCGAAGGCTTGTGCCTCTTACTAAAACTTTAAATTTCTGAAAATTGTGCTAAATGAATTTCAGATCCGACCATAAGGGTTTTAAATTGTAAACTAGTTGTAAATTTGTAATTTATCTGTGAGAGTTTAATTATTTTTTGGTGTGTGTCTTCAGATCTAATTGATTGTTGCAGGTTACAGGTTCAAATCGAAATTTTTTTTAAGATCTAGGGCAGATTTGGCTTTCAAAGGCCAGATCTAGCCTCAAAACTGCCACTGCGGGCAAGATCTCGCTTCAAAATCGTTGTTGGTGGCAAATCTGGATGATATTCAAAGAACATCAAAATCTCATTTTTGCAGAAAAAAATTTAAATTTGCTGGACGCATACTGGGTTTATTAGCTGCTTTCAACTTCATTAATCCGCCCTCATTCCTCTGCGTTAACCATTTCTGCCTGACGTCTACCCTCACATTGCGTTTACCTTCCTTGCTGCTCTTCATCGACCCTAGCCGTTTTCTTCTGCAAACGCTGTCCATTCCGTCCATTTCTTCCACGGCAATCTGCAGTCTGCAATACACCAAACAGCAAAACGAATGTGAACCCTTACGATACGTTTCAGATTCCTGTACGCCATCAAGCTGCCATCGAGCCCTCCCACGTCTATCTGCTCCGTCCATCGACCTGCAAACGATAAAAATACAAAATGCACATAAAAAATGAACATATGTACATGCGTTAAATTTGTGATTTGATTGGGTTAGCGTAGGTGTATTTGTTGTTTTGGATTTAATCGATGTCTTTTTTTTAGTGAGTAGGTTTTAAACATCACAAAAATTTTAATTCGATAGGCTTCGTTTCATTTGAATTCGATTTAATAATTTAGTTTGTATTTTATTTGTTACCCTTTAGTTTCAGCGTTTTGTTTTTTTTGTTTTGCTAGGTTTGTTGTTTAATATTTAATTTTAGTTCATTTCAATAGTGTAGATTTAATTTTTAATGGTTGGAGTGTTAGTTTAATTTTAATTTTTGTTATTTAATATTTTTAGATTTAATTTAATTCTAATTTAGCTTTTACTTGTTTAGTTTTAACCTTTGAGTTTTAATTAGATTTTGATTTTTAGCTTAGATCCTTCTAATTAGTTTAAAACTAACTATAGGATTTAGATCTTTTATTTAGATTTAGATTTGTTTTAATTTGTGTAAAAAAATTAAAAATAATAAAAAAATCAAAAATTTCAAAAAATCTTTAAAAAATTAGAAAATACAAAAATATAAAAATTTTAAATAGTCATTGAGCTTTTTATCTTAAGAATGACTATATAGAGACATTTTCTAGATTGAAATTAATTGAAGCATCATAAATCTGGAAATCTTTCAAACATCTGGCATTTTTATTTATGGTTGTGGTGTATTTAATTGAATATCATTGATCAATCGTGTTTCCATAAGCAACAGTTAGTCATCATTCACTGATTTATAATCGCATAACGGGATCTTGTTTGACTCCATAAGGCACTGGTCTCTAACGTGAAATCTAATCTAGATCTGTGAAATCCTGTTATTTTATAAATGTTGGAAAATCTTGTTGTGTCTGGAATTTCCTCTCATTCAGGTCCTTCTCCCTTAAGCTTGCAAGGAGGCATTAAAGAGAGGTGGGGATAAGGTAGCTGACCCCGATCTAGTAGTTATGTGATTACTGAACAATTGTCATTGCGACAACATTTTTAGTGGCAGTGTAGGATCAAATTTTCACATGATGTCTTGCAGCATTTAATCTTCAGATCTTCTTTCGCCATTCATTAGCCTGTCACAAGGGACCACATTTTCTGGCGACTTTTCATCTCTTCATATTTTCATCGTCTTATCTTTCGTCATATCACTAATCATTTCATCATCGCATCCTTAGCACCTGGACATTTCGGTTGGCTTCTTGTTTGGGTGGCGACTCCACTTATTCATCTATTTACTCCCAGACAAGAATCCCCCCCGTATATCCATCTGCTATCTCTCGATTTTTTCTTCTGTTTTAGAATTAGTTTCATGTTCAAGTGGCGACTCCAACTCTTTCATTTCTTACAAGAGTTCCTGCCAAGAAGTTCGCTTCTTGAGGACCTTTTGATTATTCTTGAACACAGATCTATTTCTAAAATCTTAAAAACGATATCATGGATGTTTTTGCCCCGTGTAATTTTGCTAATATTCAGGGTTATCCTCATGATCTCCCTGAAATGGATAAATTACCTATCTTTCAAGGAAATGATGCAGTTAGTATTAAATCTCATTTGTTTGCTTTCACTAACTGGTGGAATAGATTTGCAGTTGCAAAAAATAATTTTGATGATGTAAAGATGAAAACTTTTGTTCTTACTTTTGGCGAAGATGTTGCTGATTGGTTCATGGAAAAACCTGATAATTCATTCAATACTTTTGAATCCATTGTAACTGCTTTTAAAGAAAAGTATAGTGATAAAAGGGAAGATCGACATTTGGTAAGAGAGATCAGTAATATAGAAAAGAAAGAAAATGAAACGACTGAAGAATTTAACAGGAGATTTAATGGTATTCTTAGAGAAATATCTCAAACTCATAAGCCTCCTGATGGATCTCTTCTGAATTTTTACATTGATGCATTTGATTCTGATACTTCATATGAGTTAAGGCGGGCTAAAACTGCAAATTATAAAGCTTGTCAATCTTTAGCTGAGGAGATTGAAAAGGATAAGAGAGCATCTGGAATGTCCAAAACTCCAGATTTTGATAGATCTTTGACAGATACTAAGTTAAAAGAACCTCTAGAAGATGATGATCACCCTGTGAAAAGGTTAATGCAAAAACTTGAAAGCATGGAGCTTAATTATACGAAGAAACTTGAAAGCATAGAGCTTAGTCATGCTAAGGAAATAAGTGTCTTACAGGCTAGATTGGTTCAAATGGAAAGGGCTCAAACACAGAATCCCCAACCTAGAAATAATAATGCTTTGCAGAAAAGAGACCTATCTTATGAGCGGAGACCGACAAATCAACTTGAGTTTGAAAATCTTGTGGATGAAGCTCCACCTTATTGTAGAGCTTGTAATGATCTTCATGAAGAAGCTACTTGTCCCATTGTCAAAAGGATCATAGCTAGTAGAATGGCAAGGTCAAGTCATCAAATTAATGTTGTTGGTAAGGACTATCACATGCATATAGAAGATCATGAAAGTCATGTTAAGGAACCAGCTCAGATGATTAAGGATGTGCAACCCAGTCATATGCAAATTATTCAAAACATGGAAGCTAACCAAATCAGTCTTCAAAATAAGATAACTTCCATGGAAGAAAGTCATGCACAGGAAATAAATGTCATGGAAAACAGGTTGAAGATAATGGAAGTTAACCATTCTAATCAGATGTCCGTTATACAGAATTATATGATTGCAATGGAAGCAAGACACACCCAGGAAATGACTGCCATGAAGGAAGACCACTTGTTGGAAATCACTGCCATGAAGGAGAATCACTTGTTGGAAATAAAAAATATAAAGGCAAATCAGACGAAATTAATAGTAAGGCATGCCAGGGAGATGAATTCCATGAAGGAAAATCACTTGTTGGAAATGAATACCATGAAGGAAAATCACTGGTTGGAAATGAGTTCCATACAGAAGAAATTGGAAAAAATGGAAAAATTACATACGCAAAAGTTTCAGCCGAAATTTGATTATGAAGATTCATCAACAGATCATGAGACTTCTTGTCTGCTAAAGCCATTCCCATCTCATCACACGGAGAATTTCACTATGGTTTCAAAGGATGTTGAGAAATACCAAGCTTATGTGTCACCATTGACAGAGTATATCCAGAACAATATTGGTCACGATCCAGGTTCTTCAGATTTTTTGTACAAACATCTTCAAGATGAGGACAAGGGGTTTACAGGGGTCTCATTGCTGACATCGCAACCCACTCAGAAGAAGAAAAAGAAGCAGAAAAGAAGTAAGTGGTTTGATTCGTCTGATGGTCGAGAGCAGCTTGACATTTGGATAAGACAAAGTCCTACATTATGCAAGATTGGACATGGGACATCTGAAAAGCAGCCAACAGACTTGCCTAAAAGTAGGCAAATGCTCAGCATACACTATATTGAGCACATCTGATGCCACAGGGCATCCTCTGTATCGTATTTCTAACTCTACTTCTTGTTATTTCAGCATTTCATTTTGCAGTTAGAGTAGATTTATTTTCATGTTAAGTAGAATAATAAATAAAAGAAGAGCTTCTATTTTTCATGAGCTTAATGTTATATGATGATATTTGGATGGACGCTACTTATGTAATCTTGTGTGTTGCTTGGATGCAGATTCTGGATTCTCACATTCCTTCAACAAAGCAACGTGTCCCCAAGTAGAGCCAGATGTTGACCGCACTTTGTCAACTACCCCATAGCAGTACACCCCCATTTTTTCAAATGGGATTCGTCATGTTCGACGTGGTTGCACCATTCAGATTCCGTCATCCAGATGTCATCGCCGATCGACAGTTTTTATAATGATGTAAACCCATTCTGCATTTTATGATGTAAATGATCTAAGTAAGACCGTCAATGTATGTAACAACCTAGGTAAGCCTAGTATGTTGTTGATGATCTCTATCCTAGGAGGTTTTTTGTCTCACCGATTCACGAAAGTGATCGGTAGAGTTTTTCCCTCCAGCCTCACCCCAAAGCTAGGGTGGATTTTGTCATCAGCATACTAAGTGAGTCCTAGTGTTTCTATCGAGTCCTTGTAAAAGTAGTTTGAGCTACTTGGTCTACTAGATCATATGTTGAGTCGCAGAACTGGGTATTTATTTGAGGGTCTATACAAATGGGTTTTCCCCCTTCATGTATGTAAATGTATTATCTCATGTAAAAGAGGGTTGGAAAAATAATTATAATCCCCTCTTGGTTAATTAATTAAATTTTCTGGTCAATTAATTAATAAAATCTTAAACCAGAAATTTAATTAATTTAGGGTCCTAAATTAGGATTAAATCTGTAAAGGCAAAATTTGCTGGTCCTTGGAAAATGATTTTGACAACCCCAGGCCAAGGGAATATTGAGAATTTTAAGAAATATTGGACCCTTGGGCCCTGGTGGTTAAGTCAAGGTCAAAATTTTGGGGTAATTAACTCAAAAATAATATTTTTGAGTTAATTAAAATTGAATTAAATGATAAATTCGTTTTTTCCCAAAATTTTAATTTCAACGCTCCGGATTAAAAGATAATTAAATCTTTTGGACGGTTGAGATTATTTTGACGAGGATCATCCAAACTAGCCGTTAGAGATCTAGTCCTATAAATTTAGAGGTCTTTGTCATTCTTGGATCATCCGATCTCAGGATCGTGCACTTGCTCTTAGAAGCTCTTGTAAACTTTTTTGAGGAATAAAGCAAAGACTTTGGGGTTACAAATCTGGATGTTCCTTCTCAGATCTATGTGGTGAATTCTCTCTAAACTCTGCTACTTGGTTTCTTGCATTTTATGGTTGATGGCCTTCATGGATTAATCTGCATATAGGTATCTTATGCAGTTTTCTGGATTTATAAAATAACATTCTGATTTTTCTACAAAGGTCTCATGTTGTTTTCTTAAATCTCTATCAGTCTAAAGTCAGATCTAAGTGTGCAGGGAAATTTTTTAAAGATTGGGCGTCTGGGGAAGTCTTCGGTTGGACCAGCCAACTCTCAATAAGCATAAATCTGATAAGCTCTTTATTTGTTAAATCTCGGGTCTATCTTACGATATTTGTGATTTTGCAGGGTTTCGAAGGCTTGTGCCTCTCACTAAAACTTTAAATTTCTGAAAATTGTGCTAAATGAATTTCAGATCCGACCATAAGGGTTTTAAATTGTAAACTAGTTGTAAATTTGTAATTTATCTGTGAGAGTTTAATTATTTTTTGGTGTGTGTCTTCAGATCTAATTGATTGTTGCAGGTTACAGGTTCAAATCGAAATTTTTTTTAAGATCTAGGGCAGATTTGGCTTTCAAAGGCCAGATCTAGCCTCAAAACTGCCACTGCAGGCAAGATCTCGCTTCAAAATCGTTGTTGGTGGCAAATCTGGATGATATTCAAAGAACATCAAAATCTCATTTTTGCAGAAAAAAATTTAAATTTGCTGGACGCATACTGGGTTTATTAGCTGCTTTCAACTTCATTAATCCGCCCTCATTCCTCTGCGTTAACCATTTCTGCCTGACGTCTACCCTCACATTGCGTTTACCTTCCTTGCTGCTCTTCATCGACCCTAGCCGTTTTCTTCTGCAAACGCTGTCCATTCCGTCCATTTCTTCCACGGCAATCTGCAGTCTGCAATACACCAAACAGCAAAACGAATGTGAACCCTTACGATACGTTTCAGATTCCTGTACGCCATCAAGCTGCCATCGAGCCCTCCCACGTCTATCTGCTCCGTCCATCGACCTGCAAACGATAAAAATACAAAATGCACATAAAAAATGAACATATGTACATGCGTTAAATTTGTGATTTGATTGGGTTAGCGTAGGTGTATTTGTTGTTTTGGATTTAATCGATGTCTTTTTTTTAGTGAGTAGGTTTTAAACATCACAAAAATTTTAATTCGATAGGCTTCGTTTCATTTGAATTCGATTTAATAATTTAGTTTGTATTTTATTTGTTACCCTTTAGTTTCAGCGTTTTGTTTTTTTTGTTTTGCTAGGTTTGTTGTTTAATATTTAATTTTAGTTCATTTCAATAGTGTAGATTTAATTTTTAATGGTTGGAGTGTTAGTTTAATTTTAATTTTTGTTATTTAATATTTTTAGATTTAATTTAATTCTAATTTAGCTTTGACTTGTTTAGTTTTAACCTTTGAGTTTTAATTAGATTTTGATTTTTAGCTTAGATCCTTCTAATTAGTTTAAAACTAACTATAGGATTTAGATCTTTTATTTAGATTTAGATTTGTTTTAATTTGTGTTAAAAAATTAAAAATAATAAAAAAATCAAAAATTTCAAAAAATCTTTAAAAAATTAGAAAATACAAAAATATAAAAATTTTAAATAGTCATTGAGCTTTTAAATTTTTATCTTAAGAATGACTATATAGAGACATTTTCTAGATTGAAATTAATTGAAGCATCATAAATCTGGAAATCTTTCAAACATCTGGCATTTTTATTTATGGTTGTGGTGTATTTAATTGAATATCATTGATCAATCGTGTTTCCATAAGCAACAGTTAGTCATCATTCACTGATTTATAATCGCATAACGGGATCTTGTTTGACTCCATAAGGCACTGGTCTCTAACGTGAAATCTAATCTAGATCTGTGAAATCCTGTTATTTTATCAAGTATTTGATGTTTTAGCTGTGTCTCCTGGATTTTTCCTCCTCATTTCTACCACCTCCCTTAGCTTTACGCCTTAAAGAGATAGGATAAGATGCTCTCAAATTAGTCATTGTTTGCGTGCTCCGAAATAACTGGTGTGCGACAACAGACCATACTTTTTAGGATACTGCTTCTTGGGATTCTTTTGATATGATTGTTGTTGGGCTGCTAAGGCTTTCTTAGAAGTGTTTCCATAAGTGATAAGACCAAGGTGTAAGAGTTTTTCTTGTTCTCTTATCAAAGAATCACAAAAGGCATCAAAAGAGGAGTTCTTGTATGTGGTTCCTGAAGAAATGATGGCTTCTCTAGTGGAATGGAAGGTGGAAACAAATACAGAGTATGCAAGGCCAAGCTTAGCAGGAATACAATAGATGAGGCTACTATCTTCCTTTTTGACCTTACAACCTTCTAAAAGAAGTCTAAGGGTCTTGAATTTGGACAAAAAATCTTCAATAGAGGAGAAATTATTGGGGTCCAAAGTAAGCAATTCATTTTCAAGCTAGTGGGCCCTGATTTGATTTTGAATCCCAAAGACAATATTTAGCTTTTCCAGGGCTTCATGAGGGGTGTCAATGTCAAGGATGTGAAATCGAAGATCTTGAGCAATGGACATTCCTATCAACCCTTGTTCTTGATCTTGTTTATTTTCCCATTTAGCAACTTAATCATCATTGGAAGGTTTAGTTTCTTGTCCTATGGCTATTCTATAAAGTCCTTTACTTCTAAGATACCATGTGAGGTAGCCATTGGAAATAATTGGTGCTGTTAAGAATAATCGGGCATGCACTTTCCATTTAAAAAAAAAACTGAACCTGAGAAAAACTAAAACTAACTACTCCAATGGAAAGATTTCGAAAAATTAGGTCGATTAAAAAAACGGCTCGAGAAACGGCTTCCGGATGAAGAAGTTATGCCTTTTTGAAAAAACGAGTTGTAAATGCCGAATAGTTACAGGAACGGATTGAAATTTGATGATGAAGTTCGACTTTAAAAAAAAAATCCCGCCCCTTTAACAAAAAACTTTTTACAAAAGAAGCTTGAGAAAGAGACTTGAACCCAAGACCTCTATTCTCATAAACTAACTTCTCACCAAGTGAGATAGTAAAATGATTCTGTAATTGTTTGAAAGGAGGAGGGGTTTTTTTTTTTTTTTAATTATTTTTTGAACTCTTTGGTGTCCATGTCTTTTCCTGCACAAAAAAACACAAAAAATCCGAGCAAAAAAAAATGAAATGCAAGCCTTACGGCATAATGTTAGATTTTCGGTTAGCCTTACCAGCAACTATCTATTTTTTCACTATTTCTGATTTCCCAAGATTGCACAAAGATGCGGGGAAAGAGCATACGTAGTTAAAAAAATCCCTTCCTCCTGTTTCTGATTTGCCGAGATCGCACACAGCGCAGAGCAAAGAGCATACACAGAGAAGAGAGTATAGATCCGACAAATAAATAAAACCTAAAACCGAAATAAACAATGGGAACCGAAATAAGCAGAACTATTAACAAATATAACCGCAAAACAGATACTTTATACCTCCAGATCTAAACTGACATAACTTGGTGTTAAAATTGGACAACTAGGTCCAAACTCCGGGTTGTGCTGCTCAGATGACGATCCCAATTTGATTCTCTTCCCTGTAGGTAAGATCAATCTAAGACTGTCTTACCTGACAGAGCGTAACATACTTTGAATTTATTCCACTTATGTGCTAGGTCGGCCTAGAATAAAATATTGACTTAAATGTCTTAAAGTACGTGTCACACACCCCCAAAGATTCCTATATATTGGAGAGACTTAGAGTTCATTTGACACATTGGTGTGGAGGAATTCTCTCTCTCTTGATGGCGTTGGAGATACATATTATTTTTTTGGGTTTTTCTGGGTTATGTGTGACACGCTTGGCTGAATGACCTATTGGAGACTTTGCTGGTTGAAGTATCTTGCTGATCGTTGTAACGCCACCATTTATTATCTCTGTTTTGGCTTGTCTTCTATCGATCTATTAGTATGTTCTATCTTCTTCAGTATTGTGCCCTAATCTGAAATGGCATAGAACATGTTCAGAAATTAACATGGTATCGGAGCCTAAGGAGAAGACACTGCCCAAATTTGTGTTGGAAATCTGTTGATCCATCAAGTGCATCTCATCTGGCTGAACAATGAGACTTGGAACATCGTGAGAAAGTCTGCCCTAGACAATGGGGAAGCAGCTGTAGGTGACAACGTATTATTTAGGCATGTTTTTGGGCTTAATAAGATCTGGTTAAAGGCTAGTTTCAAGTTCGGTTAGTAGCTAGGAAAGGTTCAAGACAACGTGGAAGAAAGTCCGCTTCAAAGGTCTGAATGGAGGCCGAATTGCTGTAGGATATGCAGACCAAAATGAAGGACTGTTTGAAGGACAAAATAAGTCCATGAAGAATTGTCTTAAGAGCCAGTTTGCTGGGCTAATTGGCCAAAGAGCAATCATGAGAATCACTGTCATATGAGGGTTTAGTGGTTCTCCACGAGGGTTCACGAAGGTTTGAAGGGTTCATAAGCAGAATATCAAGGGCCACAGACAACGATTTAAAAACATCCATAATGCTTTCTGTTGAGAAGCTGAACGTCTGAGGCTGACCGCATCACTGAACGTTTGGAACAGTTAAATCGAGGAGCCGAGTTGAATAATGTATAGGCGGAACACAAAACAGCTCAATCGGAGGGCTGGCTATATATCGTACGTCCATCAGGGACGAAAGCCACGATGTATCTGTTGTCTGGAGTCAGCCGCGTCAGAAGGACGACAAAGGGCCTACACGTCGGGAGCCAAAATTCAAATTTTGCAGCCAACGAATCCAGCTGATTTTGACAAGTCCCGTTTTGAGCAACGAGAATAGAAATGATCTATTGAGACGGCGTAGCTGTTGCCAGCAAAGACGTCAGTCATCTGGCAAAGTTTGCTGAGGAACGAGGCCACGCATCTCTTAAATTTCGCCTGTTATATATATATTATAAAATATGTTTTTTTCTGGACGTGCCGACAATGCATTTGAAGCACAATATATATATATATATATATATATATATCATCCCTGCTGAAGAAAATTTTTCTTCTTGCTGTTTCTTTCGAATGTCTGTTCTGAATCAGCGAGCTAGGGATGAACCATATGCATCGGGATTCCACAGCCGCTGCAGGGTTCCTTTGTCGTAGTATCCCATCTGGATATTCTCGGCTGATGCGGGAAAAGGAATGAGGGACATTTGCATTGGTGATGTCTCCGACCGTATTTAGAAAGTCTATGTTGTTGCCGACATCGTAGAACGAAGGGCATTTTACACGGGGATGATGCCAGAATGTTCTGCGATTTCAAATAAGGATTTGCTGGCTGGAAAGTCATCCAAAAGACCACTCCAAATATGGAGGATGCTATATATTATTATGACAATATGTGGTCTATACATGCTCTTTATCTGTGTTAGACAAAGTTATATGCATGTCAAACCAAGATATATACTCAAACAAGTTTTGCATAAAATCCTTTGTCAAAAGTCCGTTATCGGATTGGAGGATAATGTTTCCTTACACTTTCCGCTTCCCAGGACACATACCAGGGATGAATGTGCCTGCACACCTGTGCATGCTTAACCAGGTCACTTTGATGAACAAAGGAACACACGTAACATATATTGATGACGATAACTTATATACAACAGTCTAAGTTGCAGTGTATACAACACTCTCGCACCAATGCTGCTTGAGCATTGGATACACATCATAATGGCTTTACAGATTCTGTAGCGAGCAACAAGGATTTTGAATTTGTTGTGGACATGGCTCACAAACTGTTGGGAACAAGAGATGATTGTCACAGTGGAGATTCTCTAGAAAGAGCAACTGGGCATAAAAGAAGTGCAAGTTTAGGTGCTGAATTTGGAGCTTGGAAAATTGTGATTGCTGACAAAGACATTGGACAGTGGTTTGGGTATCATATTTGGAGCTGGGATTGTCTGAAGGCTTTTGGAGACAATCTTAAGAAACAAGCAGCCTGTTGAAGTCCCATGTACAGTCATTTGATGGAGAATATTTCGGCGCATACCCTCTTACAGGAATGCGATTGAGTATTGATGAATGTATCTGCATGCTCGAGTGTGACTTATTGTATTTTACAGTGCGATGTAAAACAATGGTGGTTTCTTGTAAACCATATGCTGAAGATATCCTTGTATTGGCAAGTCTAGTAAGCAAGCTATTCATCTTAATGCAAAAAGGGGATTGTTAGAAGGCTGAAAGGCCTTGTGAACAATACTTATGATATGACAAATCACTGTTAGAGGGCACTCTGATATAGGCCCATAACATTGGAGGAGCATTGTCATTGAAAAAAGGCAGATTGATCAGCTAATATGTGAAGCAGCAGAGGACTTTGTGAGCAGCTAAGGCAGAAGTATTGGAGCAGCAGTACTCTTTGCAGGTATAGGAGGAAGAGAACCCTGCCTGGTACATCAAGGACAAGAGTCCAAGAGATGTAAGTGAAGTGCATATTCAGCAAGCAGTGATGAATGTGATAGTTCTAAATCTGTGATTCTATGTCACTGTCATTATGACAGTGACATAGACAGACACCCATGTTTATGAAATTCATAATAGTTGTAAGCTTGTGACAGTATTACAACATAACGATAAAAATGAAGTGTGAACTGAGAAGTCTTTGCAGCCTTTTAGTCACGTTGTTGGAGTCTTGAACCATGCTTAGCAAAGCCTGTAAAGTTATGAATAAATGATTTCCATTATTTGACAAGCATACGATACATGTCAAGATGCATGGAAGCAATATTACAGTATATGGCAATAAGTCTTTAATGGCTTTGACTATAAAACTCCTTACCAAGCTGGTGTCTTGGGTGCCCTCATTTAAATTAGAAGACTTCTCTCAAAAGAGAAGCTGGCATTAAGAGGGAGAATATATCTGTATATGCTCCTGAGCGGATACCTTTGCTGAACGAAAGAAGATCCTCATGGCTCAGGGACATATGGCTTCAGAGGGGGAAATTCCAGAGCAAAACCGAGAAGCCATATAAATACCAGGGGTATCTAGCAAGCCATGAGTACAATATGAGCCTGGAACATTTGAAGAAACTGGAAAGCATCAAGGTCTACAAGGATGTGAGGGTGATGTCTAGGATACGGTTCCTATACCACAGATCAAAGGTGTTGTCATAAAATCAAACATGGATCTGATGAAAGTGCTGAAAAGCACAGGCAAGATTCATTGCCCATGAGGAAGGCATAGACTATGATGTCACACCTGCACCTGTGACCCGATATACCACCATTCGATCAACAATAGCCCTTGCTGATACGCAAGGATGGAGTCTTCATCAGATGGATGTAAAGACCGTTTTTTTTGTGGCATGGTGCGATAAAGGAAGAGGTGTATGTAGAGCATCCTCTGGGGTTTGAAATCCAAGACCGGGACACCCATCTCCACAAATTGAAGAAAACCCTCTATGGGCTGAAGCAAGCACCCTGAGCTTGGTACGAGAGGATAGATAGCTACCTGATGAAGCTCGGCTTCACTCGTAGTAATGCTGATCCGAACCTTTACTTCAAGGTTGATAAAGAGAAGCCTCTCATTCTGGTGTTGTATGTGGACGACCTCTTCCTGGCAGGTGCTGACCCTCTCATTCATCAGCGTAAGAGGGAGCTTGCTGCTGAGTTCGAGATGAAAGGCCTAGGACTGATGTCTAGGCCTGGAGGTCCGGTAGAGACCTGGCAAGATTTTCCTTTCTCAAGGAAAATACATTGTGAAGCTTCTGGAAAGATTTAGTATGGTGGACTGCAAGTTCGTGTCGACACCAATGGATCTCAACTTTAAGAAGTTGAGTGGTTGTGTTGCTGGGCCCGTGTTAGCAAATTCTACTGAGTATCGTCAACTCATAGGGACCCTGATGTTCTTAGTGAACACTTGTTCGGACGTATGTTGTGCAGTGAACACTTTGAGTCAACACATGGTTGATCATAACATTCACTGGGTTGGTGCCAAGAAACCCCGAGATTAACTTCCGAGGCCGATAGACCATGGGCCGAGATACACGCGCGTGACACTCCATGGCTATACCGATGCCGATTGGCCGGTGGTGGTGGATCGCAAGAGCCCATCTGGATGCTACTTCACATGTAGATCTGCTTCGGGCAGGAATCTAAAGTCGGTAGCCTTGAGCACCGCTGAGGCTGAATACATTGTAACATGTATGGCCTGTTGTGAAGTCACTTGGTTGTGAAAGCTCTTCTGTGAGTTGTTCGAGCATGTGCTAGATGCCACCGTTATCCTTTGTGATAACGAGAGGGGGATTCATTTGTCATAGAATCCCGGGTTCCACGATTGATCCAAGCATGTTGATGGCTAGTACCACTTTATCTGGGATATGGTACAGCAAGGCGCCGTAAGACTCGATCATATAGGAACTGATGAGCAGGTCGTGGATATTCTCACAATGCCCTTGGGGAAGGTCATGTTCATAACCTTCCGTGAGAATCTTGGTATCGTGGAACAACCCTATTCTTAGGGTCCTGTTGGACGATGAGCTTTGGGAGCTCTGGGGGGCTTTGGGGACAGCTTCTCGCAGCTATGAGCAACCACAAGGCTAGGCTTGCCGAACCTTGTTGGTGTGCTTGGACCCCACCGTTGTGATTATTGAGTTGGTTTACCTCTCATTATCTATGCCCCATATGCATTCTACCCATTGAGTTCTGGGCTCATGGGAAGTACCTCTCATTTGGCCAATGAGATGGGAAAGGCTAGAGATTAGTAGCAAAGACTGATGGACGCATCAGAAATTGTCGTACTCTCTATCTAGGATGGCACAGTCCAACCACTTGATCTGGGATCAAGTATAGCGAGGTTTTGGACCTCCTACTGACTTCGGGTCAGATGAACCAACTTCGGGTTGGTTGGAGACTCTTTCTGAGTCCTATAGAGGTTTCGGACCTCTGGGCTGAATCTGTTAGCCGGGTATGATGTCTTTGTGACTGACCCACTTCTGTTTTGAAATAAAGAGGCCAGCAAAGCAAGTTACGGCGGGATGACGCACGATGTTTGGATTGCACTAGTGGACGGAGTTCTCCCTAGTTGAGAGGGAGTGTTAAAATTGGACAACTAGGTCCAAACTTCGGTTGTGCTGCTCAGATGACGATCGCAATATTTTTATTGGATTCCTCTTTCGGAGAGGTGTAAGATTGATCTAAAGATCATCTCGATCAGATGAGCAGAACATGTACTTTGAATTTATTCCACTTATGTGCTAGGTCGGCCTGGAATAAAATATTGACTTAAATGTCTTAAAGAACGTGTCACACACCCCCAAAGATTCCTATATATTGGAGAGACTTGGAGTTCATTTTGAGACACTATTGGTGTGGAGGAATCTCTCTCTCTCTCATAGCATTGGAGTCATGATATGATATATGGACCTGTCTCTTTGTTTGGGTTGTTCTCGGGGTTATGTGTGACACGTTAAGTCGAATGACCTATTGGAGACTTTGTTGGTTGAAGCATCCTCGCTGATCGCTCGTAATGCCACCATTTCCCTATTTCTGTTTTGGCTTGTCTTCTATTGATCTCGCTAGTATGTTCTATCTTCTTCGCATTGTGCCCTAATCTGAAATGGCATAGAACATCTTCTCAAATTAACATTATAGATTGGTGAGTTACGCATATCTTGGCCAAACTCTTGACAAAGAAGAAGTTCAAGATGTTTAAAGAAAATCTTGGTGTGGTGAAAACCACTTCCTCACCAAGGAGAGAGTTAGTTTTATTTGTGTGTAACTTGCATTGTATTAGTTTTATTTGTGTGTAACTTGCATTGTATTATAGCTGAGGCAGCCTTCTTCTAGTAAGGTAAACATAATAGTACTATATTGCCCTTCTTCTTCTAGTAAGGTAGACACAATAGTACTATATAGTGGTACAATAGTTCCATTCCACGATCCTTCAATAGCTTTGTGTAGCCAGTGATGACAACATAAGAGCATTAGAGAAGCATTTTTAGAGGGAGAGATAGGGTGCATACATGCACCATCCTCATTTATTTATAGTTTTAAATGCTTTTTTCCTATATTTTATAAATGAAGTTATAATTTCGATTTTTTTTTATTTTTGGTGTGCTTTTTAGAGCTTGCATGCATAGTTAGAGAACGTGATGACCTAAGTTAATTAGGGCACTCATGCATGTTGATTCACAACCTCATTTTTAAGATGCAGATCTCTAGAAGGAAACATGCTTGTATGCTTCAAATCATCTCTAATATAAACATACTTGATTTGGCTCATCTATCCATGTATCCATGAGCCGTGATAAAGCAAAAGGTACTCTAATGTTAAGGTTTGATATTCCTCTAGTTGAAGAAGTACTGTCCATGTGTCCAGATTCATTGTGCCCTCTCTTTCTCCCTAGTCTATAGAGGAGAAGGGTTGCACACGACTACGATGGTTCAAGAGTTTGAGTTTTGAAACTATAACATTGTTAGTTCACTGTTTCCAGATTTAAGACAAAATTACTGGTGCTGGTTTGAGAGTTCAAATTTGCAAAAAAGAATCACTGGTGCTGGTTTGAGAGTTCAGATATGCGTGCTTACTGTCTAATTATCAGCAGTATGTGTTTGTAAGTTCAAGCACTCCGTTAACTATACTTTTGATTGGTGTTTCCCTTTGCCATCTAAGCTGTTAGATTCCAGTGTGCAGAATATGCTTATGATGGTCTAGATTTTTTACAAGTAATGGATCAAAGAAAACCAATGCAAGCACACAGCAGTTCGATTAAAGATGCACCAAAAAAAGTGTAGGTTATATTAATAGGGTTGCCATTCATACCTTCCACTGTACTCATCTTATTAAGTGCTTTGACAATATGGTAGATTAATGGCTGATTGGTTCAATCATGTTATACGAGATCTTTTCAAAAAAGCATCCTTGAGAAAGTTGGCATTCTCTTTTCAGTCACTGAAAATATTCAACTTGAAGATGTCCTATCCAGATAGTTTACCTACTCATGGTCATAGATGCATGAGGAATCAAGGAAATTGTAACAGTGCTAATCATGTATAAAATGATATTTTTTAATCCAAGTTTTCAATTGTATTTTTATCACAAACTCTGGGGGCAGAACAATCTACTTCGCAATCTATCCAATCTGTCCAGACAAACCAAAAGCATAGTAGCATCATCCTTTTTAGCAGAAGAAAGTTCCACACTTCAATGGACAATGGATCTCAGGGCAATGAGACAGCCGCAATAACATCATGCATTTGTTGAGAACTTCTTAGAAGAATATTGTGCACTTGTCAGAACGCCACCTTCAGAATATTCTGGAACCCTCTCCACGCATACTGTTCAAAGGCCCTGTGCACTATGTGAATCTAAGCCTCAGACGTTTTTATACAAAGCAGTGAATTTTTTAAAGCAAATACAAATCATCCCACAGTTTCCAGTACCTATACAGAAAATGATATATTTCTCTATTGATGCATTCAATGGTAATGTTTATAGGCTCTTCACAGCCATAGAAGATAGTTTTTTACTCTAGAATAATATTTTGAGCTATGTTTAATATAAACAAAAAGTAGAGAATAGAGATGAGTGAGGAAACCCTACGCGCTGAAGTCTGCAGAAACCTCGCCGACTGATCACGCGCGGCTCTTCCCCTCCAGGCTCGCGGGCTTGGATTCAAGGCAATGGCAATTAGCCTCGGGACGCCCCGACGCAAACAAAGACTCCTCCCCCTCGCGCCAATCCCGGGCCCCAAAACAATGATGGCGCCCACAAGCAAAAGGAAACGATTAACCCTCTGGCGACTTCTTCAAGTAGACGCCATCAGACAAGGTCTCCTTCCACTCGGCAGGGAACCTATTGCGCTAGAAAGGGCCTAAGATTGATCTGCCCAGTCACCGCATCAATGCACGAATCCAATACATGAGATATCATGCCCTCATCGGCAAATTCATCGGCTTTTGGCCTACGGAAAAAGCACTACAAGGTTGGATCGCTTCCAAATGGAAGCCTAAAGGACACGTAACACTCCAGCTTGGACCGAAAGGGTTCTTCACGGCGATTTTCATTTGCCTCGAAGACCGCAACAGAGTCATGGATGAAGGGCCATACTTCTTCAACTCGGCCGGACTGTATCTCAGAAACTGGGTGGAAATATTTAACCCAGATAAGGAAAACTTCAACTGGGCTCCCATCTGGATATGTTTGTATCGCTGCCGCTTGAATACTGGGATGAAGACACGTTACAGGAGATAGGAAAGGGCTTAGAGCAGTTTATCAAAATTGCAGAAGAGACAAAGCTCCGTCGCTACACTTCTTACGCGCGGATCTGCGTCTATATGCACTTGGACAAAGCCCTTCCTGATGCAGTCAGCATTTATCATGACGATTACGAGTGGATCCAACCATTGGACTATGAGCATGTTCCATTCAGATGCCGTCGATGCCATGCCCATGGACATCTCTTCAGAGACTGCCCCCTCAATGTCTCTTCTCAGAACAAAGAAGCTGAAACCCAACCTGAAGCAGATGGTTTCACCAAAGTCCCTCCTCGCAGACGGCACAATAAGAAAGCCTCGACGGCAAGTAAGAAGTCCTCTCCTTCCTCCAATGTTCCTTCTACCAGCAATAGCTTTGCCATTTTATCCGATACGGATCCTCCGCCTGATTCAAGCCAAGCGCCTCCCAATTCTCACCAACTCCCCCCCATCTCCACCCCTCCTTCTAGTCATGCGAACCCTTCATCCACTCCACTAGAAAAAACCACCCCTACAATCTCCGCAAACCCCACTTCCAATTCTTCCATTGAAACTAAGCTCTTAACTTGGCATACGGATACCATGGATATGGATGATCCTAAGTCTGAATCTCTCAAATCCGAAAAGGAAAACGCTACTCGCGATACTCCTAATCCTATGGACGAAGATTCTGAGAGCCTTGAGCTTGGGGATCTTGATATTATTGGATTGGAGGATGCATGCAAGCGCCAAGAATTTGACAAAATCAAGCCCCATCAGATAGATACTCTGGCAAAGGTCCTATCCAGAGCCCAGCAGCAGGCAAAACTTGGAGTCCAGTCAGGCAGCCATTGGGATAGTCTCAAAGTAGCCAAAGAATCCAAAAAGAGAGGCAGAAAGCCAGATTGGCAGCGCACAATCTCCATTGGGGAAATGCTCGTAAACTCTGGAAGATACCCCAAGCTAACGAGGTTCTTCCCACCCCTTCCAAATAGTTCCTCATGAAGCTGATATCGTGGAATATCAGAGGGCTAAACAGCCCCGGTAAGCACAAAATGATAAAAAATATGTTACAAAAAGAAAAACCAAACATTCTCTTTCTTCAAGAGACCAAATGTAATAGTGAAGTTTTAGGCTCACTCTTTTCAAAAATTTGGCCTAACAGCAGTTCTGTAGCAGTAGATGCCTCTGGCTCTTCAGGAGGGCTTGCCATAGCATGGGACACTCAGTCCATAGTTGTATCTGATATGCATGTGGCTCACAACATCATTCAAGCCATCTTTCATCCCATTGGCACGAGTATATATGGGCATCTCTCAAATGTCTATTTCCTGCAGGATCTTACCAACAAGATTGGCCTTTTGAATACAATGGAAATGCTAAATTCTCACAGAACTCATCCTTTATGGATAGCAGCAGGGGATTTCAATATGATAACTAGCATGGAAGAACGAACAGGTGGAAGAACCAGACCGGATCCGGAAAGTGCTCACTTCAAAGATTTCATAACCAACAGCTGGCTGATAGACCTCCCATTCTCTAATGGAACGTTCACCTGCAGTAATAAAAGATCAGGAGCCCAGTATGTTGCCTCAAAGCTAGATCGATTCCTCATCCCTGATAATGCCATACATCTGGGAGGCGATCTAGAAGCTTCTATTCTTCCACTTACAGGCTCGGACCACTGGCCCATTGCTCTTCTTTGGCACAACTTTGGTCCCCAGCTTAAAAAGCCCTTCAAATTCGAAGCTTTATGGCTTTCACATCCATCTTTCAAAGAAATGGTCACATCGTCTTAGCATAACTTCCCTCCCCCTCAAGGTTCTCGCATGTACCAATTTCAACAAAAGCTCAAACATCTCAAGGCGCTCATCAAGAACTGGAACATCACAGTCTTTGGCAAAATCTTTCAGGAAATCAAAGCTCTCGAAAGAAAAATGGAGGAAGTACAGCAAAAAATCATTGTAGACGGCAGAACAGAGGATACCACTACCCAAGAACAGGAGATTCAGAAGCAACTTGAAGAGCGGCAAAGACAAGAAGAAATCCTGTGGAGACAAAAATCCCGAATCAATTGGTTAAAGGAAGGGGAAAGGAACACACGATTCTTCCATCGATCCACTATTCAGAGATGCATGCAAAATCGCATTCACCATATCACTAATCAACATGGAGAGCAAGTCGAGCAACACGAGGAAATTGAACGAGTGCTTCGGGATCATTTCAAAGCCACTCTTCAAGAGGATAGCAATATTGATAGACAGCCAGCCATTGATACAGTTTCTCAACTTATTCCCAAACTCATATCAGAAGAGCATAACAAGATGCTTCTGCGCCCTGTCTCATTCCAAGAAGTTGAAACAGCGATGGCACAAACCAAAGATGGGAAGGCGCCAGGGCCTGACGGATTCACTGCAAACTTCTTCCATCACTTCTGGGAGCTCATTAAAATTGAAGTCTGGGAGCTGGTGGAAGAATCAAGAATAACACACTGGCTCCTCCCCTCCTTAAATGCCACTTTCATAGCTCTGGTGCCTAAAGAAGAGCATCCCAGCACTCCTGAAAAGTATCGTCCCATCGCCCTCTGCAATGTGATCTACAAGATCATCTCCAAAGTCATTGCCAACAGATTAAAGCCCCTTCTACCGCTCCTCATCTCGCCAGAACAAACGAGATATGTGGAAGGTCGCCAAATTATGGATGGCATCATCATGACTCACGAAGTAATCCATTCCCTCAAAAGCACTAAAAAATCAGGTATGCTTCTCAAAATCGATCTCTCTAAAGCTTTCGATAAGCTTTGCTGGCGCTACATTCAGAGCATTCTTAAAGCTTATGGCTTTGATCAGATGTGGATACGATGGATTATGAGTCTCATCACTACCCCTCTCTATTCCATCCTTGTAAATGGATCACCCTCAACCCCTTTTGTTTCTTCCAGATGCATACGGCAGGGTGACCCCCTCTCCCCCTTTATTTTTGTTCTTATGTCTGAGGGCCTCAGCAAACTCATTCAGCATGCTGTCCATGAAGGGCAACTCCGTGGCATCTCCCTTCACGGCTCTCCAGCCACCACTCTCCAGCAATTTATTGATGACACTATGCTCTTTGGCTTCCCTTCAGCTCAGGAAGCTAGGTCTTTCAAGCGCGTTCTGCACCTCTTCTCTCTGGCTTCTGGCATGATGGTCAATGTTTCCAAATCTCAACTTTTCTTCTTCAACACCCCTCCTTTAATCCAGTCTAGCATCACCCGTATCCTTGGTTTTACGCTTGCTCGCCTCCCTGCTAAGTATCTGGGCACCCCTCTCATTGACTCGGCCCTTAAGCATTCAGCCTGGAACGTTCTCCTTGATAAACTTGAATCTCGCCTTTCCTCTTGGACTTTCAGAGCTCTAAACTTGGCCAGTAGACTGATCCTCATCAAGGCTGTCCTACAATCTATGCCTCTCTACCTCTTTTCTGTGCTTGCAGCTCCCAAATGGGTGCTTAATCATATCAAGAATCTGCAACGCCGCTTCCTCTGGGGCTCCACCACTCACACTAGGAAATGGGCGCTTGTCAACTGGAATACTGTTTGTACTCCCAAAGAAGCAGGGGGGCTCGGTCTCAGAAATCCCCTCCACAACAATGAAGTCATGGGGGCTAGACTTTGGTGGAATTGGCTATCAAGCCCTCACACTCCTTGGGCCAAATTGTGGGCTGCTAAATATGCCAACAACAGACCGCCGGATGACTTCATTAGACTCAAACCAGCGATGGCAGGGTCCCTCATTTGGAATGCTGCCAAACAAAATTATGCTCTCATTCAACAACACAGTTTTTGGGAAGTTCGAAATGGTCAAAATGCCCGATTCTGGGTGGACTCCTGGCAACAGAGGCCGAAGCTCATTGATTTACTAAATCTACCCAATGCTGAGAGATATAATGGGTCTGAAGAATTGAAAGTAGGCCAATGCTGGTTGGCCAACTCCAACAATGACTACCGGCTGTGGAAAAACCTGTCTCTTCTCCATCCTACTACTCCAAGCAGCTTTTGGGAAGATCTCCAGGCAGAACTTCAACATTGCAGAATCCGAAGTTCGACTGATCCTGATATCCTTAGATGGGGCTATTCACCCAAAGGCATATTTACCACTAAAGAAGCCTTCAGCTTAATGCATCCGATTCCTCACCCTAAAGATAGACTCTGGCATTTTGTCTGGGCTAAGGGAACCTGGCCTAAAGTTTCTACTTTTCTTTGGCTCCTTAGTCACAACAGAATACTTACTTGGGACAATCTTCTCAAGCGTGGTTTCTGTGGTCCCTCACAATTTCCAAACTGTGAACAGAACAATGAAACCATACAGCACCTCATGTTGACCTGTCAGTTAGCCAACCAGCTCTGGAACAAAATCTGCTTTCGAAGCCAACGAAGCAAACCTCAAGGGGACATAACTAGCATTCTTCGACATTGGCCCAAACGCCCTTACAATAGCCCCATTCTCAACTCTCTTTGGCAAATCATTCCTGGTCTCCTATTTTGGTCGCTCTGGAAAGAAAGAAACAAAAGAGTCTTCAAGCACCAAACTACTCCTTTAGACATCATCTGGCGAAATCTCCACGGCAATCTCCAAGAGTCTCTCTCTCTTCAATCTTGGCAGGCAGAGGATCTTCCAAACCTCCCTAATGAGCTCAGTATATGGAAAAACTGGCAATTCACCATTTCCACCATTCCCAAAGTCAACAAGCAGAACCCTCCCGAATCCCTCTCCTGGACTCCTCCTCCTCCAGGAATTCTCAAATTGAACTTTGACGGAGCTTCTAAAGGGAATCCTGGCCCAGCGGGATTTGGTGGTATCTTCAAAAACTCCCAAGGCGACATCAAGGCTATCTATTATGGATCCATCGGATGGGACACCAACAACTCTGCTGAGCTGGAAGGTCTTTGGCAAGGGCTCAACTTAGCTCGCATCTACAACCTCTCGCCCATCATTGTGGAAGGTGATTCTCAAATTCTGATCAGCATGGCAAATCAGCTGCTCCAAGGCACCAGCATGGCCAAGGTTGTTACCAGCTGGCGTCTAGCTTCCAGAATCGACAAGATCAGCAATTTGATACAAGATGATCAGGCTATCTCCTTTACCCATACCAAGCGCGATGGCAACAAGGTTGCGGATTTCCTTGCTAATCTAGGAGTTGATTGTCTGGACACTCTCAAGCACGGCTCTCTCCAGATCATCAATGATAGAGACTCAATTCAGAACTGCATCACGTTGGTGCAAATGGATCAGCCATCTCCGGATGCGGATGCTTAGTTACGCGCAGAGGCCACTAGGCCCGGTTCTGCTCCCAAGGCAATTCACTTGGGGTGGCCACATGGCCCCCCATGGTGCCTTAAATGCAGTCTTCATTACCCATCTACGATGGGCATTTAAACCTGTTCCCCGTCACCTCCTATGCCTTGGTCAGTGCACACGATATCAAATGGCGCATTCCCGTTCGAATTCTCCAGATTGCTTCGTCGATGGCCACCGTCCTCTGTCGCCACTAAGCTCGCTCTGCCCGAGAGGCTCTGCTACTGGTGGGGAGAGAACAGCTACAGGTCGACGGTGCGCGTTGCATTGCTGCTTGGAAACCGTTCCAGGCTTCCACTACACGCACAGTAACTTCTGTCCGATTCATTTCAATTCTCAAGCTCCTCCTGTTTTTGTTGGTCATCTTACTCCTATAATTGCAGCTCCCTCCAGAGTTTGGGTGGATTCTTCTGCGAATTTCACCATGCCCAGACTAAGGCAGTGAATGTCTTGCAGGAGGGGAGCTTCTCGGGGCAGATCCATGGGCGAGCGCCCTCCCCACAACTCCAATGTTGACCTCCCCTTGGAGCCTCCTGCAAGGCGTCCGGCTCAGAACTTCTCAGACCCTCCTGGTCTTCTCCGTGACTTCCATGCTACGGCGCCTCCTCTGTCTTTCCCTCCACCCCTTGCTCCCCCTGCTCCTCCTTTGTCCCCGCCCCTGCCTCACGTCGCCGCCTCCACTCCTTCCCCTGGCAGTCGGTTCCTCAGACAATCCACGCAACATACTGAGTTGCGCTTCGACTATGCGTTTGACCGCCCTATCACTGTCTTCTTAACAGTCACGCTGAGCGAAAAACTCCCCTTCCCTCCTTCCTCGCACCCTAGTCACTTGCAGACTCCTTTTGTGCCCGCCTTTGTCCCTCCTTCTAGCCCTGAACCTGCTCCATTCATTCCCTTTTTTGGTGCTCCCCCTGTCCCCGTCCCTTCTTCCTCGGGACCTTTTAATTTGCAGATGGACGCAGGCCTATTAGGCGAAGAAGCAAACAAGATTGACGAAGGGGACCTGGACAATCAGTATGGCTGCAGAATTATGGAGGAGCAAACTGCTTCAGATTAATGGCTCACTCACTTCCATGACAAGTTTCCAGTATGAATTCTGCTTAAAACTTTTTGCAAGGTTTAGCGTTTCTATGATAACTCATAGCAGATATAGCTGCATGCATATTTTGTATCTTTCTAGCTTTCTTATGCTGAATACAGTTAACTCTTCGCCGGTTTCCCAGTCACTGGGCGGTGCAATCACTTACAATCGAACTGGTTTCCCGTTTATGGGCAGTTCCATATCTAGACTGATTGTGGCAATCAAGCCCGGTCTCAGGCTTCCTCAGCTGAGCCGTGGCAGTTTTGTAATTTTATGTTCATAATAGAAATAGCGCAATTTAGCAAAA
>JAXQQM020083101.1:0-20745 GCA_034641835.2 Pinus albicaulis
TGATCCCCCCTTTTGTAGTTGATGGCCTAACCAGGACTCAAATCCTCTTGTACAAAAAATCAGGCTCCAACCTGTAGAACAAAATCTTTGACTTTTTCAAGGGTCCAACCTTGAACATATCCACGCACCTACTTGGTCAAAAATCATAACTTTACAAAAATTACTTGTTGAATGGTCTTGTCATTGATGCCAACATTGGTCTTTGAACGCTCTTAATATTTTTCCCGTTTACACTGATTGGAATATCCAAAGGACAAGAAGTCTTGGAAATTCTTAGAAGCCTCACACTTATTGAATATTTTGAAGATGTATATCTATGCATTTTCTTTGAAGAACATCATTAGTTGATGCTCCTCATCATGGCGATTATAATGATATATGGCACACTTTGTAACTCTCCACTATTCGAAGGACACATCTTTCGGAAGGTCGAAACTCTAATTTGTGGTCAATATCCCCAAAAAGGGTGTTGATGTGGAAACTAATATTTGGCCAAGATTATGAATCATATCATGAGGATAAAAAAGATCCTCATTAAAAGGGTTAAATCAAATGATATATGTAGGGGCCCTAATTTTCAAAGTAAATTAAATTTTGGCCTAAATTAAAATAAGGGTTTTAAAATTAAAATCCCTCCAAATGTAAAGTTGAATTTTAAAATTCTATCCAATCTGTACAAGTCATGTCCTAAAGAATCCCCTTCATCATCTATATAAGGACACCCTACTTCTCCACATAAGTATGAAATTCAATATTGATCTAAGCTCTGGAATCATCTGTGAATCTATGAAAAAATGTATTATCTTAAGAATGGTCTGAAATCATGATTGGTTGGGGATAATTTTATTTGTTTTGATCTTAGATTTTTGTTGGGAATTACTATGGTGATTTGGTCGCTTTTGAAGTAGACCCTGAGGCTCCCTCCATTTTCCAAAATGTGAAGCTCTCTCTATTTTGAAGAATGTGCAGCTCGCTCTATTTTCAGAATGTATCTCTTTTAGTACATGGACGTGATTCGCCACAATAATATTTTTAAGGCTTCCACTGGTTTTTGAGGTCACTGCGGTAATTAATTTGAGCTCTCTCTAAATCATGTTTTATAAGATCATAAGTGGCAGGTCAATCATGTTTGGATGCATATGTTGAGATTTTTCTTTTAATTATTTTTGGAGAAAATATCATGTAGGTGACAACAATAGGATTTGTTGCTGAATTGACTCCATCTATTTCTGATGAGGAGTTAATGCATCCTATATTTGTTGTGAGTGAATTTATGATTATGTTTCCATTCACAGCTATAAAATGTAAGCTCGTAGAGGCAAGTGAGCATGATGAGGAATGTGAGGTGAGTGGAAGAGATGAGCAGATGAGAAAATCTGGTATTGTATTTCTCCAGTTGTTGAATGAGATTGCCAATGCCCTGTTAGGTGGACGTAGTCCAAATTGGTTGGGTGAACCACGTTAAAATCTCTGTTTTTTCATGGTTGAATGCTGTGTGTGTTATTTGTTTTATGTTTCCGCTGTGTTAAATCTAACACTTGGTATCAGAGCTGGTTGTTTGAGCTTCCTATTTGCTGTGTAAGCACTGCCATGCGAACCCATAACTGCTGAGTGGTCGTGAGGCCAGATTTGCTGAGCGCGGTTGGAAAGAGGCCGCATAAACAGTCTGCTATGCGTTGAACCAAGCAGTGACTACTGTTGTTTTTTGTAAGTCCGCTGAAGAGTAAGGAAGATCATAGGTGTAAATCGTGAGCTGGAGGGCGTATGCCATGGACAGTCATCATAAACTGGATTGTTGAATGATTGTTAATCGTTGAACCGTGCTGGTGAACCATGGATGCTGCGTACTACTAAGAGGTTGTGAGGCCGGCATCGGAGCTCTGTGAGCTAACTGCAATGTAAGCTCTGAGCTGAGAGCAAGCCGTGAGCGCAGTTTGAAGGAGGTCGAAGTCTGCTATGCGTTGAACCGTGAGCACTTGAATATTGAACAGTGAACTTGCTAACGCGACTTGTGAACGGTGAACGTTGAATGGTGAAATCCGATTTAAACATTTTTTGGTTTATGCCTTTTGCTCAAATAATTTCTATTTGCACTTGTTTTCAAAATCGATTTATATATATTTTTTTGTATGAAGACATAAGGTGGAATTTTACTAGTTTGAGAGATTTCTCGTATGCCATAAATCGATTTGAAGTTTGTAAAATTGATTTGCCAATTTAAAAATCGATTTGCTGCTCATGCCTTTTTTTAAAATCGATTTATTGAAATGGCTTTGTTTTTTGAAAATCGATATGCAAAATCGATACATATAAATTTCCATAGATATGTTAAGTCGATTTATAATCATTGAAAATCGATTATATTAGAAAGGGTGGCCCATTAGAAATCGATTTGTATTTTTTAAATGCCATTTTCACATGGTATTAAAGGAAAGGCCTTTTATAAGGTGAAGGGTATAGTTTTTTTCTTAACTTAAGGGCATTTTTTTTTTAAAGGAAAGGGATTTTTTAATCAAAACTAATTCCTTTTCAAATTGGAGATTTTTTGTGACATAACATGGAAAAAACTCAAAGTGCCCGGTTTGAGATAGAGAAGTTCAATGGCAAAAACAACTTCGAGATCTAGAAAGTGAAGATGTAGGATCTACTCGTGCAACAAGGCGTGGCGAAGGCGCTGTTGGGAAAAGCCAAACAACCTTACACCATGACAGATGATGAATGGAGTGACTTGGATGAAAGAGCACTGAGTGGCATTCGACTATGTTTGGCGGATGATGTTATGTTTAACATCGTGTCAGAGAAAACTGCTGCTGGTTTGTGGACAAAGCTTGAAAAGCTGTACATGAAAAAATCTTTAACCAATAGGATTCTTCTGAAGCGACAGTTGTACAGCTTGCGCATGAAGGAAGGTACGACGATAACTGATCATCTGAATACCTTTAATACTCTCTTGGTGTAGTTAGAAAGTATAGAAGTAAAATTTGAATCAGAAGATAAAGCTGTGACTTTATTATGCTCGTTGCTCGAGTCATGGGATAATTTTATTACTTCTATAAGTCTTAGTTCATCAGAAACCCTTGAATTTGATGATGTTGTTGGAGCCTTGTTGTTCGAAGAAACAAGGAAGAGGTCAAATTTAGAAACCTCTGCATCAGAAGCAATGATGGTCAGAGGTCGTTCTAAAGAAAGACGCTTCAGTAAGCACAACAACTCGCGTTCAAAATCGAAAGGGAAGAAGAGTAAGGTAAAGTGCTGGTTTTGTGGCAAATCAGGACATTTGAAGAAGGATTGTTGGAAGAGACAGCAAACATCCAAAGGAGACTCTTCGACAGAGAAGAAAGAAGCAAACACGACAGATACAGGTTCAGCATCCATTTCAGGTATGAGTGATGAAGTGTTATCAGTTGGTTTGTCTAATCATGATCAACATTGGTTATTAGATTCTGGTGCGTAAAATCACATGTGCATTCATAGAAAGTGGTTTAAAAATTACAAATCAATCAATGATGGAGTTGTTTACATGGGAAATGATGTCTCGTGTAATATTGTGGGAATTGGAAGCATCCAAATTAAAATGTTTGATGGGACAAATAAAATTTTGACTGATGTAAGACACCTACCTGAATTAAGATAAAACCTCATTTCACTAGGAGTACTAGACACTAATGGATATAAAACCTTTATTCAAGGTGGAGTAATGAAAGTTTATAAAGGAATTTTACTAGTAATGAAAGCAAAGAAGGTTGGAAATCTTTTTCAGTTAGAAGGAAGAACAGATTCAGATCATGCTTCTACAGTATCTAAAAACGAAAGTAATTCTATTCGTTTATGGCATCAAAGGTTGGGCCATATGAGCGAAAGAGGATTAAAATTTTTATCTGATCGTAAGTTACTTCCTAGTTTAAAATATTCTAAGTTAGATTTATGCAAACATTGTCTGTCTGGGAAACAAGGCAAGAAAAAGTTTAAAACTGGAAAACATACTAGTAAGGGAATCCTTGATTATATCCATTCTGATGTTTGGGGTCCATCTCCTACAACCTCATATGGAGGATCGTCATATTTTGTATCTTTTATTGATGATTTCTCTAGAAAAGTGTGGGTCTACATGTTAAAGAAGAAGTCTGATGTATTCATAGTTTTCAAATAGTTTAGAGCATTAGTTGAAAACATCAGTGGAAGAACCATTAAATGTTTAAGAACTGACAATGGTGGTGAGTTTACTTCAAAGGAATTTGATAATTATTGCAAGGACATTGGGATCGAAAGACATAAAAAAAATCCAGATGTAGATGATGAATTGAAACAGGATAATGAACCTAAGCTTCAACACATTCACTTTGAAACCAGTTCAAATACTGATGATAGTCCAAATGAACAAATTTCAGATTCAGATCATAAACAAGTTTCAGATGCAGATCATGAACGTGTTTCAGATGCTGATCATGAAGAAGTTCCTATAGATAATAATCAGCAAATTGGGGAAGTACCAGAAACATCTTTAAGGAGGTCTATGAGAATTATACGTTTTCCTAAAAGGTATGATGATTATGTTACTTCAGTTGCTTTAACTGCTAACGATAATGAACCTTTGTGCTATCAGGAAGCTATAGAAGGTTCAAACAGTGGTAAGTGGAAAGAGGCTATGAAGGATGAGATGAAGGCATTAGACAAGAATGCCACATGGGATCTAGTAGAACTTTCTAAAGACAGAAAAGATGTGGGATGTAAGTGGGTTTACAAATTGAAAAGGGCTGTTGATGATACAGAAGACAGATACAAAGCGAGGCTGGTCGCGAAAGGTTTTTCTCAGAAAGCCGTCATTGACTTTCATGAGATTTTTTCACCAGTTGTAAAAATTGTTTCAATTCGGGTTGTGTTAGCATTAGCTGCTTTACTTGATTTAGAATTACAACAACTAGATGTTAAAACTGCTTTTTTACATGGAGATTTAGATGAGGAGATTTACATGGAACAACCGGAAGGGTTTGTTCAAAATCGCAACAGGAAATTTGTCTGCAGGCTCAAGAAATCATTGTATGGTTTGAAGCAGTCTCCTCGAAAATGGTACATGAAATTTGATTCTTTCATGATGAGTCAAAATTATATAAGAAGTGAATATGACCATTGTGTTTACTTTACGAAATTAAGTAATGGCATGTTCATTATCTTAGTGTTGTATGTTGACGATATGCTTTTAGCAAGCAAAAGCATAATAGATATCAGCAGGTTAAAGGCTCAGATGGCTAGGACGTTTGATATGAAAGATCTAGGAGCAGCAAGACAGATTTTGGGCATGGAGATTTTCAGAGACAGGAGCAATGGTAAGCTGTGGCTATCACAACAGAAGTGTATTGAGAAAATACTCTTGAGGTTTGGTATGAACAATGTGAAGCCTGTTTCAGTCCGTTTTGCTTCCCATTTTAAGCTTTCTTCAAGTTTATGTCCTAACACTAATGAAGAAAAGGAATATATGTCTCAAATTCCATATGCCAATGTAGTAGGTTGTTTAATGTATGTGATGGTTTGTACTCGACCAGATATTTCACATGCAGTTGGGGTTGTTAGCAGGTATATGAAAAATCCAAGAAAAGAACACTGGTCAGCAGCGAAATGGGTGCTTCGGTATCTGAGAGGCACAAGTGATTACTGTATCACTTATAACAGGAGTAGTGAATTTGTTTATGGATATGTTGGTTCCAATTTTGCAGGTGATTTGGATAAGAGAAGGTCAACTTCAGGGTATGTCTTTACTCTTGCAGGTGGAGCTATTAGCTGGATGTCAAAGCTACAGAACTTTGTTGCTTTATCCACTACAGAAGCAGAATACATAGCTGCTTCACATGCTTGCAAAGAAGCAGTTTGGTTGAAAGGTTTGTTTGGTGAGTTTGGTAGGTTGCAGGACAACATCAAGTTATTTTGTGATAGTCAAAGTGAAATTCACTTGGCTAAAAATCCCGCCTATCATAGTAAATCAAAGCATATACCTATCAAGTACCATTTTGTAAGACAGGTTATCACTAAAAGGGGAGTCTCTCTTGAAAAAGTGCATACAAAGGAAAACTGTGCAGACATGTTCACGAAACCAGTTTTGTTAGAGAAGCTACGATGGTGTCTGGCTTCTCTTGGCTTGCAGAAAAGATAAAAATAATAATGGAACAGGGTATCAGGCTAATTGTTGTCAAGGTGGAGATTGTTGAGATTTTTCTTTTAATTATTTTTGGAGAAAATCTCATGTAGGTGACAACAATAGGATTTGTTGCTGAATTGACTCCATCTATTTCTGATGAGGAGTTAATGCATCCTATATTTGTTGTGAGTGAATTTATGATTCTGTTTCCTTTCATAGCTATAAAATGTAAGCCCGTAGAGGCAAGTGAGCATGATGAGGAATGTGAGGTGAGTGGAAGAGATGAGCAAATGAGAAACTCTGCTATTGTATTTCTCCAGTTGTTGAATGAGATTGCCGATGCCCTGTTAGGTGGACGTAGCCCAGATTGGTTGGGTGAACCACGTTAAAATCTCTGTTTTTTCATGGTTGAATTCTGTGTGTGTTATTTGTTTTATGTTTCCGCTGTGTTAACTCTAACAACATATGAAGCAGTTTGAGTGCACAGATTTAAGGGTCTTCGCTGGAAATTTTAGAGGTTGTATTTTAACCACACACATAAAATGTTACCATCACAAATTTCCCTGAGTTGTGACTTCATTGAATGAGTCATTGTGGTTCGATTTAATATTTTCAACACAAAAGGGATATGCAAAATTAACGGATCGAGCAACTACGTATTGTCACAAGAACTTGTGTAAAAACAAAATACTCTGCGTTGTAAAAAAATTGAGTTACCATTGTATGTTTGGTGTGGTGTGGCATGAAGTGATCCACATAAGTGTGTTGGGTGTTTAGTCTTGAAGTTGACTATAGAAGTATTTAAGAATACAGGACCTGCATTGTGGCTTCTTCAAGAATTATACAATCAAACACATGTTGTCAAAACGTTGATTCAAATAAATGAGTTGTTGTTTTGCTGAGCAAGTGTTTTCTTCGGCCACTGTACAACATTGTATGTGGAATTACTAGTCGAAGGTAGTGTGGTTGAAAATAATAGTGTATCTGAAAGAAAGGTTGTCGTGGATATTCCCCTGGAATGTGAAGTTGATTGACTGCCCGTCATAAGAGTTATGCACTTGCTTCGTAGTTTGATGATGTGCACATGGGGGCCATGGAAAACCCATGGACACACAAACACTTAACAAGCTATTTCACTCTACTCTACAAATGATCGTGGGCCCTCCTATGATGGTATCAGGACCAGACCTGCTCTAATTCCATGTTAATTTTAGGAGACTTGAACTTATTACACAAACCAATGATGTTGGGTGCTCTATATTGAACGTTGTAAATTTAAAAATATAAATACATCAAAATATGCTTCAATATAAGAAAACTATATTGGGCACACAATAAATTGGTTGAGTGAATATTTCAACCACACATCAATTTAGGAAGCTAAATAATTGGAATAAATATCTCAAACCAACTAAGCATCACCAATCTCCTAATGAATAGTAAAAAACTCCTTATAGAGACTAGAACCCTACCTCATTATTACTAATAATTAAACAACCAAATAAACATGCTCACACGCATACATAGGACAAGTAGAAGTTGTTGGGTGTGGAGCCTGATTATCTTCCCGATACAGAGGTATCATTTTAGCCGTGTTTGGATCACATTTCTTCACGGGGATGTAGAAATTATACCAATGGATTCAATCCGATCATGTAATGTATTAAAAAAAGATACTAAATCCTTCTACAATATTTGCAGAATATAAAACATGATTGCTCAATCACATGCAGGTAAGAGAAATAAGTAAATCAATCACACAACACAAGATATTCTTGGGGAAAGAAACTGCTCAAAACCCCTCTATCTTTATTGTATAATAAGTCAAGGAATCATGAAACAATACAATGCATTCTTGCTCACAAGAATTTGTTTCACTCTACCAATCATCTCGCACTAATCTAGGAAAAATTGGACAAACACTTAGCCAATTCCTTGCCTTCCTTGCTCACACAATTCATAGATAAATAAATCCCTATTAAATAGGAATTCCGACCTTCCTTGATTATGCAATACATATAGGCCTTCCCATGACTTTAAAATTTCACTCGGGCAATTTGCTAATAATGCAACTGATAGTTATCTTCCCTTTAACCTTTGTCTCAACTGGGTTTTCATCAAAATTGACATGCATGGAGATATTACTAGTGAATCATCAGTTATCTGATTGATCACTACTTGTGAATTAAATCTAATTTAATTCACTGGACCTCTCACTAGCTCATCACTCAGTTAGAACTAGTTTAACTAATTTTAACTCAATTAATTTGAGTTAAGTGATTACACTCACACCACACTAGTGCATTAACTGTAATTGGACCCCCAAAATAATAGAATCACTCTACATGCCTCACCTTTGACCCTAAAATAGAAATTCTTGAGCTAACTCAGTCTTTCTGACTTAGTTAACTGATACAAGTTGTTATGAGATAAGATTACAATTTATTGTCCAATTTATTTAAGGGAAAACTAAATTAGACACACATTTTCTTGTTGAATTTCAACACTCCCTTTCAACAAGAAAGGGATTCCTAAATCCATGGTCGAATTTTATCTTTTCCAGTGCCTTCGTCAAGATGTCTACATCCTAATCCTCCGTGGGAATGTACTGTAACAACATAATGCGCCTTTGAACACAATATTTGAGATGGTGGCACATGATATCAATATGCTTGGACCTGTCATGGAATACCGGATTAACAGATATTTTTATGCAACTTTGGTTACCACAATGTATCACCGTCGAATCCATCTAATGACCAAAAAAACCAACAAGTATCTTCCTCATCCATATGGCCTCGCATGTAGCCTGACTAGCTGTCATGTACTCTGCCTTGGATGAACTGAGTGCAACTGAAATTTGTTTCCTGTTGTACCAAGAAACTATTGTTGATCCTATGCTGAAGATGCCCCCTGATGTGCTCTTAATTTCTGATGGACTGCCTGCCCAATCTGCATCGGTGAAGCCTTGAAGCTCCACTCCCTCTGTCTGTCTGTACCATAATCCATACTCTATAGTGCCCCTGAGATATCTAAAAACATGCTTCCCTGCCTTCCAAAAGAGCTTGGTAGGCTTAACCATAGCTTGACTAAGCTAGTCAATTGCGTAACATATGTTTGGTCATCTGTTCACCAAATACATAAGTGAAATCACAAGCTTCCTGCAAATAGTAGCATCCATTACCTCACTTGAAGTAAGATCCTCCTTCCTCCAATTTCCTGCAAGAGGAGTCTCCATGGGTTTGCTGCCCTCCACGTGAAACTTCCTCAGAATCTCCTTGGCATACTTTCCTTGAGATACAAATAGCTCCCCATATCTTTGCCATATCTCCAAACCAAGGAAATAAAGCAAGATCCCCATTTCCTTCATCTAAAACTCTCTTGCACGAAGTTATGAGATGCTCATCACCTGTCAGTATCAGATCATCAACGTAAAGTAAAATAATCAAAAGCTTACCATCAACCACAATATGATATAGGTTCTCATCCGCTTCACTCTTTTTGAAGCCCAACCCAGTGAAATAACCGTCGATCCCGATGTACCAAGCACGAGGTGCTTGCTTCAACCCATATAGTGCTCTCTTGAGTTTGCACACATGCGACTCTCTGTCAAAGGTTTAAAAACCTTATGGTTAGTCAATGTACACTTATTCCTCAATAATTCCATTAAGAAAGTTCGACTTTACATCCATCTGTTATATCTTCCATCCTATCTATTCTGAGAGTGAAAGGATGTATCTAAATGATGAGTACCTTGCAACTGGTGCAAAAGTCTCCTCATAGTCAATCCCCTCCACCTGTGAGAATCCTCTCTCAACAAGTTTAGCCTTGTATTTCTCCACACTCCCATATGTTTCTTTCTTCACCTTATAAATCCACCTACATCCAACCACTGGCTTCCCTGCTGGTCTTGGGACCACTTCCCATGCACTGTTTCTGATAATAGAGTCATACTCCTCAACCATGGCATCAACCCATATTGGTTGCTGCACTGCTTCCACAAAAGAGGATGGTTATGTCACAATACATTCTCTCATAAGAGCCATGTATCCAGTATACCTGTTTGGGGACCTTCTCTGCCTGCATTGTGATGTAGGTGCACCTACATTCTCTGTCGCATCTAGCATCAATCTGTCAGCCTCTCTGCTACGCTTCCTTCTACCTCTGGTGGATGGCTCTGCATGAGTGGTTTCCGCCACTCTCAGTTCCTCTGTTTTTGGCTGCTCCACATCCTAAGGTTCATCCTTTGGAAATAAGAGTTCCTCTTTTGCATGCAAGTCAAGCTCCCTCTCAAGGGACAATAGCATGGCTTTCTCCTCATCAAATTCACATCTCTCTTGACAAATGTCATCCTATGTGAAGGAAAATACACCCGATAGTTGCGGGGAGTATCTTTTTATCCCACAAATATCTCAACCTCTATTTTTGGTTCTAGATTCTTCTTGGCATATTTGGTCACATGGAAATAGACAGATGATCCAAACAATTTAAAATATGAAACATCTAGTTTCTTACCTGAAAAATCCTCCTCTAGTGTACTCATGCCAAGTATCCGATGAGGACTATGGTTGTGCACAAATACCATTGTGTTGCATGCCTCTGGCCACAGATGCAACAGTAGGTTGTGATCATGTAACATAGCTTGTGATGCTTCCATAATTGATCTATTATTTATTTCTGCAACCCCATTACATTGTGGCTTATGAGGTGCAATCAATTCTCTTCGAACTCCTTCTTTGGCACAAAATTTCTTGAATTCATTAGAGATATACTCACCACCATTTTTGCTCCTTAGAACCTTCACCTTATTCCCTGTATCTTTCTCTACCAGTGCTTTGAACTCACAAAACTTGTAGAACATTTGATCTTTCTTCTACATGAAGAAAATCCTACACTTTCTAGAAAAATCATCAACAAAAATCACATAATACATGTGCTTTGCTATGGAAGATGTTGAGAATGGTACACACATGTCTGAGTGAACACTCTCAAGGATTGTCGTTGATCAGTTCTCCTTCTCATGAAAGGTGGCCTTTTTATACTTCCCCAAAGTACAACCCTTTCATGTGTTTCTCTGCGCAAGTGTACCCTTTGGAAGCCCTGTAGAAATTTGATGCATGATCCTCAAAGCACTGTGGTGTAGATGACCCATCCTCTTGTGCCAAAAATCACTTGTATCTCGGCTCACCACTGATGAGATCCATCATTAGACATATTTGGAGGGGTTAATGGTCACCTTTCTTCCTTCTTAGATCTATTTTTTTTGCATTTTTATTATTATTTGGTTTTATGATGCTAGTATAGGTGGTGTTTAAGGCTGCCTAATATGAGGTTGATTGCAGAAAATCAAGAATTATTAGCATTTTTTATAAGGATTTTATCATAAAAACTTAGAGGAGACAACAAGGAGAAATTATAGGAGGATTGTCCACCCTCCTTAACTCTCAAAGGCAGCCAAAGGATCCCAAATATTCTCTCCAGCAATTCGAATTCCAAATATAGCCAAAGGATCCCTAAGGATTCTCTCCAGTAATTCGAATTCCAGAGGCAGCCAAACAACTCAAAGAGGAGTGCACTCAATCTTTGTTTACTTGGAGTCAAGTGGACTCAATCACCATTTTCTAGGGAGTTTTCGGTAGCTTCCCTGTAGAATAAATAGAATAAAGATAGAGCTAGGAAGGGATGGATGCTAGTCGGAACTATGCTGCAAGCTATTGAGCTTTTTATTATTGTACTCAGTGATCAAAATTTCAGAAATGTATGAGGCTATTCTTTTATGAAATGAACAGTTTGATTTCACTTTACTGATTTGAGTTTCATAGAGCTAGGCTCGTGGGTTAGGGCCCAATCCATCTACCTCAACCTCTCTACATTATTTGTTCTCTGCTTTCTGTCATTCAATTAGTTCTACTTTTGATAGTTTCATTGTAGTTTAGTTTTGCTTTCAGTGTGCTGCTATAGGTTTCATTTTGTTAAACACCATGTTAAGCACACATGGTGTATGAGGAATATAAACAAACACACACAAGAGACTCAACACACAATGAAGGATAAGCTTGAGGCTCTCTTATTTTTCCATTATACGTGATGTACATTTATAGTACAATGGTGTGACTCTTGGTTTCACATTCCAAGGTCACTTGGAATCCATTGTGACTTTTTGTATTCCACACCTACCCATGTAGGATTAGGTGTTCCAACATCCCCCCTTAATCCGAAGGGGTATGTGTGAGTCCAAGAAAAGAGTTGTAATACAAATCTGCAAGTATACATGGCAACACTTGGGCTGAATCAACTCTCTAAAATGTTGGAAAAAAGAGGTGGTTTAAGGATGACCACCAACACTGGAATGCAAAACTTGTTGCAGTTCCCAAAACTCTTCCAAAACTAGCAAGAAGCTGAAAGCTTTTGCTAGAGGAATTGTCCCTCATAAAAAAAGGGAGACCTTCAACCTAAAAGAAGGGAGGTCTACTACCTGTGATGGTTTTAGGATTACCAACAACTCTGGAATGCTTTGAAGCATTTCCTGGAACTCAACCACAGCTGGCAAGAAGCTGAAGGCTTCTGCTAGAGGAAGTGTTCCTCATATATGAAAGGGAGACCTTCGACCTAGAAGAAGGGAGGTCTACTACCTTGTGATGGTTTTAGGTTATCCACCAACCAAAAATGATGGTTTAAGGTTTTCCACCAACCGAAGGCATGCTCATGGGCATCTGTGTCTCTGGCTACATCTCTGAATTTGGAATGACGAATTGTGGCTCAGGCTTGCTTGAACTGCTCTGGCTACAACTCTGAACATGGAATGAGAGATTGTGGCTCAGGCTTGCTTGATCTGACGTGGAAGCTTGTACATGACCACCATTTTCCCCCCTGTCAGGGACAAGGTGAGATGATGGCGAAAACTCAACTGCAAGTTTACTCAATATCTGAGAACAAGTTCTGACATGCGACTTAAACATCTTCTTGGCTGCTGATGCCCATTGCCAAGAAGCGATCCATCCAAGATGAATCTTGGTTCTTGCAGGAGGCTTGTTTTTGAAGCATCTATCTGAATAATGAGTGTGCCGACCATAGTGCTTGCATGGATGAAGATCAAAACAGTGATCTTTCATATGGCCAACTCGATCACAGTGTTGGAATTTTACAATCTGATGTTGTTGTTGTGGAGCAGGATCTGGAACAGCTGCAGGTGCACTATCATACAGGAATCCGACACTCTGAAATATGATGGGCTTGGTGTAGTCTAGAATAAAATAGGACACATCCTTGTCATATCCAAGACTAGTTCGGTGCTTGTTGTGGACAAGCTCTTCAAAAGGTCTGATGATGGGCTTGAGAAGTGCAGGCTAGGCTGCTGCATCTGCATGAAAATCTGCTCTAGTACAATGAACTGAATGGGAATCAACTGCAACTTTCTGACTTGCTACTGATGAGAGTCTTTCACAATCTTCTGAACATAAACAGGTTCAGAATGGTGACTCTTTTGCTGAAGTTCGTCTTGCTGAATCTAAATTTCCAATTGTAAAAACTCAATCTTTTCTTGTGCATCTAGCAAACAACTTTGAATGTTACAAAGATCATTCTTGCTCATTTTTATCACATCATCAACATTTGAATGAATGAGGTTATTCAACAACACTAATGCCTCATTGATTTTGGCCATTTTCAACAACTTAGGCTCAAAAAAATGAAAGGGTGTCGGCTTCAACCGAAAATGCACCCGTTTACAATGTGATTCAACAACAAATACAAATGACTCCAAAGAATTTTCAAAGTACAAAGTGTGCTCCTCAAATGATGGAGGGCAATCAACAATTTTTCAACAACTCAAATTTACACTTCAAGTCTTAATTGCAGCTATGAATGAGCAATACAATGTCAACTCAATACAATATTTCTGCAAAATATGTGCAGCTGAAAACACTTGTGCAAGAGGCCTTTAAGGCAGCTGAATTTTCCTTCAAATAGCTGTTTTGCACCAATAACAACTTGTCTTCAAATGTCAATTTCTTCAGAAAAACACCCTTATGCCACAAATAATAAAATGTAAAACTTCTCTTTTCACTATGTATTCAGTCCATTTTCTTCATATGTCAATTTCCTCTTCCTTTCTGCTGTTCATGTCTTCTCTTCTTCCTCTCTCTCTCTGTTGTGTTGTTGTTGTTGTTGTTTTTTTTTTTAATTAAAAAAATAATTATTTGGAAGTAATTAAAAAATGGGGAGATAAAAAGCTGATTGTAATAATGGGGAGGACTTTAAAAATAAAAAGTCGAATTTTAAAATGGGGGAGGGAAATTATATGGAAAAGGATTTTAATAAATTAAAAAAATGAATTAATTTAAAATGAGTGGGTAATTTATTTAAAGGGAGAATTATTATATGAAATGGGAGGGAATTAAAAATTGGGGAAATATTAAAATGGGATGGGATAATGGGTGAGTGGGGCTATTAAAAAATTTATTAATGAATTTAAAAAGGAGGGGGGGAATTAATGGATGAGGGGTAGTATTATATGGGAGGAGCGAGTAATGGTGTATTGCAGAGTGCGGAAATTGCTTTGGGGAGGGAGGGGTGTGTATAAATTTAAAATATATGGAGGGGTGGTGTAGCAGGTAGGGAGAGGGGAGTCGTGGTATAAGGTGCCGTGGAGTGTGACCGACTGTTGGGTAGGGAATGGTGGGAGCAGTGGGCCGTAGGGAATAGTGGAGAGAGTAGCGTAGGAAGGGGACGGGTTTGGGAATGGGATGGGGGAGCTTTATGAGGTCGATGTGAGGGGGAGGGTTGTATTGTGTGAGGGTCGATGTGTTATGAGGAGCGTTTGTGGAGTGAGGTTGTGTAATGCCGTGGGCAGAGAGGGAGGTTAAGGCCGAAAGGCCGTGAGGTTGGTTTGCATGGAGAGTTGCAGAATTTTTTTTTTTAATATATATATTTTTTTAAATTTTTGTTTTTCTTTCAAACAGCAGAGAGTAGAGTAGACTAGCAGAGGACAATAGAATTTTTTCCAGATGTATAGTAGAACAAATCCAGCAGCAGCAGAAGGTGCAGAAATGAGGGCAACTTTAGAATTTTAGTCTTCAAAACAGAAGATATTTTCAAATATACATCAATCTACTCCATTTCAGATTTTAACAGTATTTAGAAATCTTGAAACTTGCAGAGATTTTTCAATGAGAAAATCAGAAATTTTTACTTCAAAAACCCAGAACTTTTCTTCAAAAAATTGCAGAGGGCCATATAGCAGCAGAAAATTGGAGAATTTGCAGAGTTAGAGATTTGCAGAAAACTCAGAAATCTCAGAAATTTTCCAATGAAAACTCAGAAATATTTCCAGTAAAAACCCAAAAATTTCTTCAAAAACCCTCTTTAAACTATTTTCCAGCAGCTCAAAATGCAGAATTTAATAGGCAGAAATTGCAGGAAGAAATCAACCTTCAGATCTGCAGTGCTCCATTTCTTCAAAGCCAATGCCTGAATGCTGCCAAGGATTTTGAATGCTGCTCCTTCTCAAAACCAATGCTGCTCTTCTTCAAAACAAATTTTTGAATGCTGCCACAGATTTTGAATGCTACTCCTCCAAGATAAAATTTCTGAATGCTGCAAAATCATTGCTGCAAAAACTCTGAGTGCTGCAAAAATGTCAAGAATTTTTGCAGATATGCACAGGCCATAAACACAAATGGCTCACTCAATTTGGAGCAGGGCCAACAATCGCCCGCTCTGATACCATGTTAAACACCATGTTAAGCACACATGGTGTATGAGGAAGATAAACAAACACACACAAGAGACTCAACACACAATGAAGGATAAGCTTGAGGATCTCTTATTTTTCCATTATACATGATGTACATTTATAGTACAATGGTGTGACTCTTGGTTTCACATTCCAAGGTCACTTGGACTCCATTGTGACTTTTCGTATTCCACACCTACCCATGTAGGATTAGGTGTTCCAACACATTTTCCTATGAGTAATATAATAGAGGAGAAAAACCAAAAATTTGTGGATCAATACCCCCTTCTCATCTTTGTCAATAAAGCTCAAGGAGGGCAAACCGTCTCAGAGACCCAAAAATGGTTTCTCGTTCACTCTTCTAAGATCAAAATTAGAGTTTCATTACCATTTTTCTATCTTCCCTTGCACTGTATTTTTACGCATTTGTCTGTTTATTTGCACATAAGTTAGTAGGGTGATTGAAGGAATTATTGCTAAAATCCCAGAGTAGCTCTATGGTGCTTCTTATTTCATTCTCCATCTCTGTTTTCATGTTTCCAACCATCTCGCTTACGCTCTATTCCCTCCTTATTTCATTGCAGTTGTCACTCTTTTTATTCACAAAATGCTTGAAATACCTTTAAAGTTTGACCTCCGCCTTTCCTCCTTGACATTCCTGTTATCGCATTTCGCACTTCGCAAACTTTTTTGAACAACACTTCTGCTACCCCTCCAATTTTGCGATATTGTGAACTGTGATATTGCACTTCGCACTTCGCATCGTTTTCCCTTTTTCTTTAAGACTTACTGCTCCTTTTTGCTGATTGCGATATTCTCCATACTGTGCCGCCGGTCCCACCGCCACATCACCCAACACATTTCGCACTTCACAAATTTTCCTCGACAACATTTTCGCTACCCCTCAAACTTTGCGATATTTTGAACTATGATATCGCATTTCGCACTTCACAACTTTTACCACATCGCAAATCGCAAATTGAAACTTTTGGCCCATCGCACTTCGCACTTCGAAGTTTTTACATTTTCGCAATTGTATTTCGCAACCTTTTATTTTTTCGTTAACACTTATTGCTTCTGTCTGCCGATTGCGAGATTTCTCTGTACTCTGCCACCATTCCCACTGCCACATCACCCATCGCACTTCACAAAATTTTCCTAAAAATCACTTCTGCTATCCCTCCAACTTTGCAATATTGCGATTGTGATATCACATTTCGCACTTAATTTGCAGTTTTTACCTCGTCGCACTTTGCCCTTCGTAGTTTTTACCTCATCGCACTTCACATTTCGCTCCCGCTCCTTAAAAACACTTTCGCTATCCCTCTAACTTTGCAATATTGTGATTGCGATATCGCAAATCACACTTTCGTCCTCCATCGCAACTCTGCCATTGCACTTTTTAAATCATTCTGCTCCAAAGAATCTTTGCACCACAGTAAAGTTTTAATAAGGTCAAAACCCCTCTTTTCACTTCTAAGCCTTGCTTCGTGTGTTTATCCGTCCATTAACACCTTTTGCCCTTTCTTCTCCAAGTTGAAAATCAATACTTTCTCAATTAGAATTAAGTCATGGATATCTTAGCTGCATGGATAGAATCATGGTAGATAGAGCATAAGATAAGTAGGGTGTGTTTAGCTAGTTGGCCAAGTTTAGTGTGGTTTAAATTAGTTTCCTTTTAGCAATTTAGTTCACCTTCCTGTCATTTCTTTTCAGCAATTTAATTTATTTTCTTTCTGTCATTTCCTTTCTGCACATTAAATTAGTTTCATTTCTGTCATTTCCTTTCTGCAAATTAACTTAGTTTCCTTTTTTTCATTTCCTTCCAACAATTTTCTTTTTAGTTTTTATCATAGTTTAAGAAATAACACCCTTTTGTAAAGCAGAAGAGGATGACATGAACATAATGCATCTGTTGTGCATATAGCACTGTCACCTCCATGTTTGTATGAACCCCGGGTTGATAAAGTAAAGTAGGGCAGCCCCTGGGAGTTGTAGCACTCTTGGTGCGATACCAGGGCTCACCACTTTTTGACATTGTTGTTGGGGAGGTGTCTAGTAAATATTTTGATTTTGTTTTAACATTCTTTTCAGCTTTCCTTTATTTTCATGTCATTTCAGAAATATTGAAAAAATACAAAAATATCTGACTTTCATGCCTCATAGGAGCATGAATACTCAAAGAAAAATCTTACCTAAAACCCCCACATCACCTCCTAGCCACCCTTCACTCTTCTTCAGTGCAAGTGAGATTGAACCCCCTATAGGAGAGCCTTTTTAATACTCTGAGGAACCTATCGGGGAAGAAGAAGAAAACCTTATTTCAACTAAGGGACCTGCTTCACCTATCTTAACCATGGCTGAGATCCAGAGAGAATTTCCCATAAGAGAGGCATATGGGGAAACTAAGATGAAAAACTTTAGCCCCTCAGCTCTTCCACACTTTCATGGACTTACCTCTGAGGACCCTGACACATTTATGTTCGAATTTGATGTTGTTTTTAGGACTTATGACTACACCTCAGATGATCAGAAGTTGAAGCTATTCCCATCCACCCTTAAGGATGCAACCTTGCGTTGGTTCATGGGTCTGCCTGGGGATAACATCACTACGTGGGAAAAAATGGAAGAGACCTTCAACAACAAATACAAAGACTATTGTAGTTCCAAGGAAACTAAGGATGAAATATTTAGGATGACTCTAGGACCTGATGAATCCCTTCAGGAATATGGAGAGAGGTTTCAATTAAATTACAAAAGAGCCAACTATACTCTTGATCATGCATCACTTAAACTTGTACTTCTGCGATGGATAAGTGAAGAGATGATAGAAACCTTGAATATGCTATCAAGAGAAGATATCTACCAACTGCCTTATGAAACAATAAAAAATGTCTTCCAGAACCATTCTAGGGCATTTAGGAAGAAGGACAGAGATAGCCAAAACACATCCAATACCCCTTCCTCTTCCACCTTCATAAAACATGAGATTGGAAACATGCTAGAGGACTTCAAGAGTGACATGATGCACACCTTTTCTTTGCAAATGGACACAATGCAGGTCAAAAGGAAGCAAGAGGAAGCAGAGAGAGCCCTAGCCATATTTTTTCCTAGATGAACCAGGAAGCACCCAAGAAATGAATGTCCACTGAATGTCATAGAGGTTTGCTTAGTCTGTGAGGAGAATCATGCCACATAAAAGTGTCCCTCATTACCTGGACTTAAGGTTGTATATCAAGGTGGGGAAGCAATGCCAAAGAAACTCTGTTTCATCAACCAGAGAAGGCCTCAAGGCCCTCATCCATATCAACAAGGTATGCAAGGTGCACCTTACTCTTACTATCACAACAATCAGAGTGCACCCATGCAACCTTGGTACACCCCCACTCCTCCATTCTGGTCTACACCTCATACTTGCCCTTAAAACCCTTCATATCATCCTCAACTAGTAAACCAACCATTTCAGCAGTATGTTCCACAACAACCTCAATGGAACAATCAATCCCAAGGGTGGAGGCCTCAAAAAAATCAACCACCTGCTCTAATTCCTCCACCCCAACCTCAATCTCAGCTTACTCATGCTGCTCCACCTAGGCTACCGATACCTGCACAACCCAACCTGAACCCGAACAACATACAGGCATAGCAGGCTCCCAGTGGAGAAAATCCTATCTAGCTTGTGTTGTGGAGATACAGGAGGTTAATCTTAGGTCGAGAAGAGTACTCCCAGACAACCATCCTCCATATCTACCTATAGAGGTTGAGGAGGAAAAGGAAAAAGGTAAAACTCATATCCAACAACCTCATTTTCTTGAGCGCTTGATCCACCCTAGTCCGCACACCCCAGAGGAGATTGGAATCCTGGGAGAATTGGAAAATTTGTGTGTAAAGATACCAATTCTCCAGACCATTAAGGATGTCCCTATATACAATAGGCTCATCAAAGAAAGGTGCTTCAAGAAACTTGGGAAAAGGAAGAGAGATACCCCCACCATCAATGTGGTAGGAAAACTGTCTGACCTAATGCTGGGGAAGGTGATATTTCCAAAGTACTTGGACCCTCGTAGTCAAGTTTTTGATGTGCATATAGATGGTGTCATAGTCCCCAACACTCTGATTGATCTAGGGGCTGACATCAATATCATGACCAAGGAAACTATGTTAAACCTTAATCTCCAAGGGAATTTGAGGAAAACCACAACAGTTTTGCAACTTTCAGATCGATCCATAGTAACTATGGCAAGAATTGTTGAGGATGTTATGGTTACCATTGACTCTTTGTTATAGGTCAATTTGGCACCATTCCCAATGACCTGGTTAACTGGGCATCATCTCCAGGACCGATGATCAAGGGTCTATCATTCCCTATCATTTCAGTTGCTATATGCTCTAAGACAGAAAACAAGACAAATCAAACAATACTTTCATCAAGCAAAGGTTTCTATGGTTTGAAGCTTATTGTATAACATATGAGAGCTCACCAACGCAGACTATAAGGGGCCTAAGTGCGTTGCATGTGCAGGTAGCCCCATGCAAGGCTGCTCTGCAAATCACTTCCCGACATTCATGTAGGTTTTAACCCTGAACAGAAATATCTACACACGATTCTTATAACAGAAAATAAACAATAGCAAGAGCATAAAACATAAAACAGATAAACACAGAGATTTTCCCCTGGATCCCAAATCGGGACGACCAGCTTGATTTTTCATTATATTCCTTTTAGTGTTACAACACATATATATACATGCCGGAGCATACATAAACCCCAATCCATTAACCCTGGATTAGAACATAACCGTAGTTCCCTTGACCGGATCTACAAAAATACCAGGGGCCGAAAACCATCGAACCCCAAAACCATGCACAAAACCATGGGCGG
>JAXQQM020059381.1:0-43271 GCA_034641835.2 Pinus albicaulis
CATATCAAATCCGTGAAGACCAGTGATTTAGTTGACTTAGCAGTAGTGAACTCTAAGTCAAACTCCTGCAGGATCACAATCCATTTGGAGTACTTGCCCCCCAGTAATTGTCTAGAAAGAATATACGTCATAGGGTTGCAGTCTGAAACCACTGTTATCATACGCAAAAGGATGTAATGGCGAAAGCACTGTACAGCGTGCACTACTGCTAATGCCAACTTCTCGACATGAGCGTAACGTGTTTCCGGGTCGAGAAGGTTCCGTGACAGGTAATAAACAACATGTTCATCACCGTCATCGTCATCCTGCACCAAGACCATGGCTATGGTGCTAAATGCGGCGGCTAGATATAAAGTGAAGTCACGGTGGTAGTCCGGAGGACGAAGCAATGGAGCATTGACAAGCAACATCTTCAGCTTCTCAAAGGATTCCTGAGCAATTTCGTCCTAATGAAAGGGAACATTCTGCTTTAACAAACGAGTGAATCCTTTGGCCACCTCGGCATAATTCGGGATAAAGCGCCGAAGAAAGTTCGCTTTCCCTTGTAGACTCTGTAACTGATACAGGGAGGAGGGTGATGGGAGATTTACGATGGCCTCGACCTTTAAAGGGTCAAGGCGAATTCCATCTTTCGAGACTATGAATCCTAAAAGATGGCCAGAATCAACGCAGAAGACGCATTTATGAGGATTGAGCCTGATATTGTAGCGCCTGCAACGAAGAAAGATCTGGCGGAGATGCTCAGGATGGTCCTCTCGCTTACCCGAATGGGCTGGCAAGTCGTCCAGATAAGGCTGAACGATATGGCGAATGTCATGAAAAGTGTAGGACATCGCACGCTGAAAAGTGGCTCCAGCGTTCTTTAAGCCGAACAGGAGTTTTTTATACGCGAAAGTGCCCCACAGACAGATGAATGTGGTCTTGTGCTGATCCTCAGGTGCAATATTGATTTGGTTATATCCTGAGAAACCGTCCATTAAGGAATAGATCTCACTCCCAGCACATTCGTCAATGATCTGGTCTATAAACGGAGTGGGATAATTATCCTTTGGACAGGCGCGATTGATGTCGCAATAATCCACACAGACTCTAATCGTACCCTGCTTTTTATCGACAGGGACAATGTTAGACACCCATTCTGTGAGGGGGATGGGATAAATAAAGCCCGCGTTCAGAAGTTTTTCAGCTTCTGCCTTGATGGTAGCGGCTTTTCGAGGATGCATGGGGCGTAAATGTTGGCGCACGGGTTTCGCACCTGGATAGGTTGGAATCTCGTGCACTACGATACTGGGATCAATCCCCGGCATTTCCTCGTAAGACCACGCGAAAACATCTCTGAATTCTTTGAAAAGCTCAGTATAGACTTGAATCTCATCGGGAGAACAAGTCACACCCACGTGAATATTCTCAACGATCCCTGGTTTAACGGAGATGTTGATTGGAACAGTTTGAGTAATGTTACCCAGGTTACCTTCCGAAAAAACCTCATGCGTCAAGATGGGTGTTTGAAGAGGAGGGGAAGGAACCTGAGTAGCATAACGCTCCAGAAAATCAGTCATTGCCCCCAAGCTAGGCATAAACGAGGAGCGATGATGTCCATCGCCCCAAGGCAGCTCCTCAAGAGACATAGTTTCAATGATAGCTTCATCGGAAGGAAAAGTCTCTCTGAGAGGATCAGGTGAATCAGCCTGACCAAGCCAAGGGGATTGAGAGTAGACGTCGAGAGCCATGCTCAAAGGAGCATGCTGAGGAGGTGGAGGATCAGATGCAGCAACAATCTCACAGTAGTTGATCTCTACTGGCGTTAAAGGCATTGATTCTCCAAACTCATACACCTGCTCAGGCGTAGGAATAAGCCAGGGGTCATCGGACCTGGACATCATGTTGACTTGAGCAGTGTGCGGTGGTGGTGCGGGAAAGATACCCATGAGGACAGGGTCTTTGAAGAGACCAGGTCCTACACTGTCCGGGGGATTCGGAATTTGATCCACGTATGGCACGTTTTTCTCAGAGGAAGAGGTGAAAAATGACAGCTGATCCACCGTGACAATCTTGCCCTCGTGAGGGAACTTAATGAATCGAAAGACGGTGGACGGCACGCAGAGCATGGCATGGGTCCAGCTGCGGCCAAGAAGTATATTGTAGTTGAGTTTAGCGTCAACCACTTCCACTTCTACGTTGACAGTTTTTCCCTGTAATGTGATCGCTAGACTCTCGAGAACGCCCAGGGGTTTAGATTCTCGACCATCAAATGCCTCAAGGGCATTGGGAGATGACGACAGGGCTGGAGAGCCGATGGCCTTCCAGCAAGCGGAGGACATAACGCAGGTAGATGCACCCTCATCCACGACGGCCCTATGAATGTTCAGACCGTTAATCTCGACTTGAATAACCAGAGCGATTTGATGTGGAAGCCGGGGAGTGAAATTCTCCAAATCGAAGGTGAGAAGACTCGAGTCGGCGGGATCAATGCCCCCGATCGCAGACAGTAAAGCCTTCCGTTGCGAAGGACAACTTTGAAGAACTTCTAGCGTAGACATGGCAGACGGTGCCTGTGCCAAATCCTCAACAATGCTGTAATGTTGAGCGGCACGAGCATTTGGATTATAAGAAGATCTTCGAAGGACACCTTTAGGAGGTGGCTTCACAATGGGTTCAAGAGTAGGCTTCTCGATTTCCAACGGACCAGAGACAGGTGGGGGAGGCGGCCCATCCGAAACTGCCTTCCCGGGTGCCTTCCGCGATTTGTTGTAATCCTTCGACCGCGTAGCGACAGAGATAGGTGCAACACTCTTCACCATGAAAACCTGAGACCCAAACGGTGCAGATGGTGATGGTTGTTCGACCATCTAGGCCTGCTGAGATGGAAATGGCTCTTTTAAAATGGTTGGAGTCCCTTTTGGGCCCTTAAGAAGTTGACTAACCTCGGATCGTCGTGGACAATCCTTAGTATAATGGTCCCCTTCACAGATGAGGCAAGGGTACTTCGGTTTACGCTGGGAGCCATCCTCAGTACGAGATTTAGATTCTGGTTTCGGGGCATCAGATTTAGATTTGCCTTTGCCCTTCTTCTTCCCCTTGGAGGATTTGTCCGCAGGATTGGCCTGAACGGCATTCACCTCCGCGGTTTTACCATAATCGGATGAGGCGGGATTAGCAGAGGTATTGTTGGAAGAATTAGCCTTCTGCTTCCCATTCGAAGATTTCTTCGAATTCTGAGAGACATAACCAATGACACCATCCACCGCAGGGGTGGGCGGAGCTTTAGAGGTTCCGGGCCGTGGAGCATCAGTGAAGATGTCATAAAGCGTGCCGAACTGTGAATAGACAAGATCCAGGTATTGGGCACGCGCGATGGCTTGTTCCTCTGTCACGCACGCTCCCATCGCAATATCCTGAGCGATTTTATTCACAAAGGAGGTGGTGAACCAGTGAGTCAGTATCTGATCAGGTATGTGAAACTTGATCAGTCTACGACGGCGCTGCCACTCATGAATGTGATCTGAGATGTGAGTGGCTTTATCCTGCTTCAGGGAAGTCAGGAGGTGCGTTCCGGCTTCATACCGAACCGGTAACTGAAAATGCGTGAGGAAATCCATGGCTAAAGAATTGAAATCTTGGAAAATTCCACGGGGTAACTCTATGTACCACTTAGCAGCAGCTCCAGTTAAAGTACGCTGGAAGAGGCGCAGGCGAATCGAATCGTCGACCCAAGAGTTAGACGAACACCAAAGATGATACGTCATCACATGCGCCTGGGGGTCCTCCCCAGCTTTTCCCTCAAACTTGGGACAATCACCTGGTATCTTGGTGGGAACCGGAGGCCAATACAGATTATGTAAAATCAGATCATTGGTCAAATTTGAAACATCCGGCAGTTCCAAGGTAGCCAGGAACGGCAATGGAGGATTAACTGCCATGCCAGGCCCAGGATGAGGTCCGATACCCATACTCCACGATGGTTGTGAATATCCTTGCCCCCACGGGTTCTGTCCCGCAGGATTCTGTCCGTAGGGGGCGTAGGTCGTATAACCAGACTGATTTGGATGCTGGTAACCATAGTGTGGGGCTTGATAACCAGGGTATAGGCCCTGATTATGCGTCGGCCCTTTATAAGCAGCGTTTGGATTTGGCTGCTGAGTGTAGGTAGAACCGGGTGGAGGAGGATAATACTGAGAGCCTCTGGGGTGGTTATAGTTCGGTTGAGACTGACCATGAGGATAATAACCACCCTGAGGATGAGTAGGCTGCTGAAAAGTGGAACCCTGCAGAGCCTGATAAGTAGGGCGCAGCTGTTGATTTGGCTGCGGCATTGAATGAACCGGCTGCTGTGCAGGGTTAATGGAATGAGCGGGCTGCCCTGAATGAACAGGTTGACCCAACTGAGAGGGCTGACCTAAGTGAACAGGTTGACCCGGATGTGAGGGCTGACCTGAATGACCAGGTTGACCCAGATAGACAGGAGGCGCCGGTTGCGCAGGTTGACCTGGTTGTAAGTGAGCCCCAGGTTGTATCGGATGGGCCGGTTGGCCTGGAGGCGGGACACCGAGTTGTACCGGATGAACCGGTTGGCCCGGTGGTGGAACAGGACCAGGTGCTGGCTAGAAACCTGTTTGACCTGAGGCAGAACCATAGGATGGTCCTGGCTGATATGCAACGTTAGAAACAACAGGATATTGCGGTTGCATCGGTAAAGAAGGCTGGATTTTCCCCCCAGGACCATAGACCGGTCCCGGTTGATACCCCGGCTGAGGCTGAACAGGTTGACCAGAAGGGCTATAATACTATCCTTGCGGACCGTACGATGGCCCTTGTTGGCCGACAGGATAGCCTTGAATGGGCTGCCCCCGTGGATCATAAAGATAGCCAGGTTGGCCCGTAGGTTGGCCTTGGAAAGGTTTTCCTTGCGGGTTATAAGCCTGGTTATAAGGTAAACCTTGAGCATAGAGATAAGCCTCAGGAGCGGGTAGACGCAAAATCTCCCCGTGCTCGTCATACTGACCTGGGAAAGCATACATGGGAGTACCATCCTGTGCATAGTGCGAAAAGTAAGATCGGTAGGGATCTTGGGAGGACGGTCCAACCTCGGCGTTCGGCTGTTGCAAAGACAACCGATACTCCTCCGGAGAGATGTTCTCCGGTATAGCAGTGGCTAGATAAACATCTTCAGGAGTTGGCCCAACCCTAGTAGCAGATGCTGAGACAACAGGAGAAGAGGCGGCCACACAGACAGTGGGCCGGACGGGAACAGAAGTGACGGGCGTCTGAGGAGACACCCCGGGTGTAGTAGCAGCTGGCCTCGAAGCAGGAGATGATATTCCCATAGAGGTTGCAGCGGAAATGATCTGACCCAGAGATCTGTATCCCTGTGGTAAAGAAGGACTGGCTGTTGACATGCTAGCCAGCTCAGAGTTGTCTCCCTGAAACAATCTTCGCGGGAAGAGCTGATAGTCTTCACCAGACGTTGGGATTTCTTCACCAGAATCACTCATGGTTGATCCTGCCGTTAAATCTCGCAAGAGACGGCGAGGACTAGGAGGAAATACAGCAGCAACAAAAGGCGAACCCGATGTAAGAGAAAGGAAATCAGCTCCTAATCTCAATTCAGACACAGGGTCCGAAAAGGGCCAATTGAACTCAACTGGTCCTCCAAAGGGTTGCTCAGCAAGAACCAGTCCCCCGTCAGGAAACTCGGAAACAACAGGCTACTGTGGTTCAGCAGAGGATTGAGAAGCCTCTGAAGAATCGTCTGTGTAAGGACTACCAGTAGACGAAACCAAAGGTTCCGCCACTGTGACAAAAGACCAGAGAAAAAGAAGCAAACACACACATGGGCTGAAAAGCAGTCAAGACACATGATCAAACGGTCAACAAGCAATATCTAACAGGGCGTATAATCGTGGGTGATTAATTTTACCACATTGAAAAATAAGAAACTCTACCGTTTCATGTTTTAAGAGTCGAGAAACGATAGAAAGATGACTCTATCTCTTTCAGATTTGACACAAGCGTGAAAGGACAAGCGCTTGACGGTCTTTTCAAATTTAGGGAGTCAGAAAAGACCAAATGACTACTCAGGAAAACTAGGCACAAAGGGTGTACCAAATAACCGTGAACTGCAATATACACCTTGGTTTTAATAATGAAGAAGAAATCAACCAAGGACTTTCCGTACGTGCAGGCAATCTCCCCGAATGCTGTGTTCGGTGTATCACGGGTATAGGGCGGCAGACTCGATTTCCTGTGGATAAAGGATTGAAAACCTAGAGGGGTCTCCCTTTATATACGCGACGGTACGGGGAGCACAAGTCCGTACTAGCGCTGTCTAAAGCCAAAAGGCGAGCGACAGCTGCTAGGTTTAAAGACGTCGGAACACGTCTCTAGCCTAGACCACTAAATATGTTTCGTTAGATTTCAATGCTGCCTTAGGTTAATTGAATAAATTTTATGGTTGATCTTCAATTAAGTTTCAGTTTTCAGGCCCTATCGTATGTAATGTCTTAAAAGACTCTTAAATGCAAAGCTACATGCCACAGTCCAACATTTCGTTCGATGAAAACTAGTTACAGAAGAGTTGAGAGTTTTTACACAAACAAAATGATCGGAAGACAAACAATGAGATCTCTAATGCAACTAATGAAATTGAAAACTTTTCATTCAAATCACTAATTACTAGTAAAATCGAAAAATTTCAATTTGCACTAATTCAACCAAAAGCACAAGAGATTTTTTTTTTTTTGTAATTTTCAACGTTTGATAGCTAAATGCACTAAGCAAACTGAAAACAAACGGAACAACTTGAGAAACGATATTGAGAGAGCAAAACGAACAAATTTCACTCAACGACACAAGCAATCAGATCCCAAATCGACCAAAGTCTCTCAAAACCAAGAAAAAGACTCAAAGGCTCCAATGGACCGTGTGATCTAGGCCCAAAGCAAGACCAAACGAAATTTGAATGAATGAATGAGAAATCACCCAAAAATCGCAACAAAACAGTGAAAAAATACTAAGAGGATGCGGAGGAGCAATCAGAAAGTCGACTGGACAAACGAAACACCAAAACTCCCAAGGAGGGCTCGATACACAAAGCCACTAGATGCCCTAGGGCTTAAAACGTGAAATCGATAGATAAAAGCAAACAACCAAAGGACGGAGGCAAATTCCCAGTCAAATAGGACTCCAACACACTCAGGTAGTCGGAAAATCAAGAAGAAAAGCACTGACCAGACCCAGAGAGCTCAAAACTGAGCAAACTCAAAAACCTTACAGGAGTGGCACGACTGTAAGGCTGCAACTGGCGCCAGAAAGAAATTGGCACAGGCTAAACAAAAGCAACATGCGCCAATTGGCGCGACTATCAGGCTAAAAAGCACACCAGTCGAGTTTCTCAGCCAAAAACAAAAAAAGAACTACTCCAGAAGCAGATCAATGTACACTAAGCAAACCAAGAAGCAAAGACATCAAAAGAACCCAACCCAGAAGGCTAACCAAGCAAGGAAAATCATAAAATAATCAAAACGAGACAATCTAAACGAGACAGTGAAATCTAGACGATCCCCAGTGGAGTCGCCAAATTGTTGAGGAGGTAAATCCCCTCTGCGGACAGAGGCGATCCCTACTAGCCCAGCAGGGGTCTAGCAACAATCATCAAATGTTACAGCGCAAGTTCCTAGTTACGAATGAAAAGACCAAAGATGGAGGCCTACTTGGAATCTAATGCTACGATCTGAAGAAGAGAGCGTTCCCGTTCCTCAGCCTCGGCAGATCACGATCCTCCACAATCTCCGTGGATGGACACCTGCACATGCAAGAAACAAACAGATCCAAGCATAAAATCTAGCATACGCAACTAAATATCAGTCAGAAAGGATACTACTCATATTAACATAATCGAAAACAGAGTGGAACCATAATCGTAATCATTCATTAAATAACAATCGAAAAAGATTACAACCAATGTTCTGACGTCGTGGTATCCTTCGGATGGGTCTCCAGTTGTTCACATCTCGCAAAGCTCGCCAGGGAAAGGGAAAACCTCCCCAGAGTCTCGTATCAATGGTCTCCTCGCTTGAATGGGCCTTAAGGGAAAGAAGGGATTCTTTACAGCACAAAGGCACTTGGGAATAGGGAGATGCAAAGCTTCAGCACTACAAGACTAGCTTGCCATGGAATTGAGCAGGATTTTATAGATGGGGAAGGAGGGAGTTGGGATCCCTATTATTGTGGGATTGGCCCTATCAACAAGGAAGGTTCCATGGGAGGTGGCAAAACCACTTCCTTCCATAGAACTCCCGCAGCCAAACCTCCCAACTCAAGATAGGCAATGGTTTCTGAGTTTGTTGAAACACAACTTCCGCCATCTTTATTTAAAAAACACTCCTTAAATTGGCTGGCGCGACTACTGCTCTGGGACAGAGCGCCAGTTGGCGCGGCCTCTTTGCAGGATTTTCCCCATTGGCGCGAGTGATGAACTGTCTGCCCGCGCCAATGCAAAAAGGGATGTTTTTCATGATTTTTTCAAGGAGATGTCTTCAGGGCAAATGAAGCTCATGCTTAGAGGAATGCATTGATGATGTTTTCAAGGCATGACAATGTTCACAGGTCACAAAATGGGTCCTCCATTGTGCGGGACGTGGAATGGTAGGGACGGTGACAAATTACCTACTGTAACAATTTACTCTAGAATCATGTCTCATTACATGTACTTCGTTATCATTTTTTTGGTTTGTAAAGTATATATTTTTATGTATATAGATCTTCCTTTAGATGTATTATTAGCTTAGATTTATTTATAGGTTTTGTAACTATATGTGAAATAGATAACCTTTGTTTAACTTTTATTTGAGTATATAACTTTTATTTGTGTAAATAATTTTTATTTGTATTTATGTATATTTTTATGATTAAATTTGATAATATATATAATGAAATAATGTTTGTCTTTCTAAACTTAGAGTAATTAGTTTGTATTTTAATACATAATTGTTTTACTAAACACAATTTGTTAATGTTTTCAACCTTCTTCTATGATTCTTTAACTAACTTTATAACCCATACAACAACTATATAAATTTGTTGTTGTTACTATTTTTTTATTTACTATTTATAGAATATATAACTTTCTTCCATGATTCTTTAACTAACTCTATAACTTAAACAACAACCATATAAAATTGTTGTTGTTACTATTTTTTTTTTTTTTTCATTTATTATGTATAGAATAGAGGGCATTCATGCTCATGGTTGTCTATTTCTCTACACAAGAGTTTTAGTAATAACAATGATGTTACCTAAGAAGAAAATGCCACTATTATAGGAAATAATTATATTTTTATTACAAGTATTTTTATGATATGTTAATAACATAACATCATTCACATAAATTAACAATAACAAAGCATAAATTCTTATATATATACTTACTATATTCTTTATGATTCAATTTTCTAGATTCTTTAACTAACTCTATTTTTAAAACAACAACCATATAAAATTGTTGTTGTTACTATTTTTTTTCCATTTATTATGTATAGAATAGAGGGCATTCATGCTCATGGTTGTCTATTTCTCTACACAAGAGTTTTAGTAATAACAATGATGTTACCTAAGAAGAAAATGCCACTATTATAGGAAATAATTATATTTTTATCACAAGTATTTTTATGATTTGTTAACAACATAACATCATTCACATAAATTAACAATAACAAAGCATAATTTCTTATATATATACTTATTCTTTATGATTCAATTTTCTACCTAATTTATATGTAAGTCTATAAATCAAATAGAGGAGACATTCTTATTTCACTTCTATTCTACTATTGACCAATAATATTTGTCTATTTTAGTCCTCTTCCCTCCAAATAAAATATGACACTTGACACAACCGTCATGGAATTATCTGGGACGTGTGTTGTCCTTTAAAGTTTTCTAAAGAAGTTGTCTATCGAGCCTGTGAAATAGCGTGGATGGCAGAAAATTGTCGGAATCCAGTCAACTAAAACTTGAAAAATCATGTGCTTGGAGTGTTTAGAATCCATTTTTGATGCTGGAAATGGATTCAGCACTATCAAAAACCCTTAGGGCACTCAAAATATTAAAGTTTAACAACTGTAAACAAGATACTGGGCAAATCTTTGCGATTTTATGAAAATCATTCTTGATTAGAACAGCATGTGCAGACTACTTTTTAAAGTCACATACAATGAAAAATAAAAGGTCTCTAATCTCTAAGTGAAGATGTTTAATTTTTCATTAGGTTTTAAGTTAAATGTCTTAAAATTAACACTTATTCCAGGTTTGTCAAATCTATAAAAAATTGAAGATAATAATTTATATTTAAATATTTTAAAATCAATTTTATATATATCTATATATATATATATATATATATATAATCAATATACAAGTATTTTTGACACTTGACACTGCAACAATTATGGAATTCACTAGGAATTTTTCTAAATCCCATCCTAAATGAAAAAAAAGAAAAATTCTAATTTCTAGATCTTGAGATATTCTGATTTTTCATTCGTTTCTAAGTTAATTTATTATAAAATTAAGTTTTATTAGGTTTTAAAAAATAAATCTGTAAAAAATATTAGAATAATATATTGTTTTATATTTAAATGTTTTACAGTGAATTTATAATAATTTTTTTAATATTTATTATACAAAATTGTAATACATATTATTAATATATAAGTATTTTTTATTCTTTTATTATGATTATTCTATATTATGATATCGTAAAAGAGGGAACAGAAAGATTTAGCAATAGTGAAGAACAATGCAAAGATGTGTGATGGAGCTTTAGCTAGAGTGTAAGGAAATATTTAATTCTTGTAGATTAATCATGGAGTTTTAATCAATTTGATGGATTGGATGTGTCTGTAATCTATCAAAGCTTTGACCAAAGTCAATGTCATTAACGTTATTTTTACCCCAAAATGGAAAATTATGGGGACTTGGATAGTGATTTGAAACATTCAAGGATTGATAGTTTTATTGGCAAGCCAAAGCCTGAGATCACAGATGGTGTGCTTGGGATTTCACAGGCACAACCTAGAAATCGATTGGTGAATTCGAGATTATATACTTTAGAAGATAACTCATATTCCAAAAAAAAAATTATGTAATTGCAGCACAATTGCAGTTACCACAGGTGAGATGTGCTACCCATTTCTCTTGAAATTCATTTTTTTTCTTCTAAAAGGACTTTTATAGTATCATGGTTCCCATATTTACAAAACTTAGAACCTAGAAGATCAAAACTAGCACATAAATGAACTTAACAAGAAAATGATTAACAAAATAAGATTGTTTTTCCTAAAAGAGTGTCTATTTTTCCACCTCTAGAAGAGCATCACTCTACTCCAGTTCCACCTCCTCTATTGTCATTTCCATTCCTCTTTATCTGAAATTGGATTGTACCGAAGGAACTGACAATGACATCTTTTTGAATACCGAAAATTCCTTCTTCAATCCTAATAGTAGCCTAATTATGCTTATTAGTCGTTAAAATCTAACAGGTGGAGTCCTCTTTAGAGATTTAAATGCTCCTTTCTAATGTCTCTAAGTGGCTTTAGATATATGTCATCTACATATTCTTATCGAGAAGAAATTTTTCTCCACTCATAGAAACTATTAACAATGCCTGCATTGGAATGAGTGGCGAGATAATCTTCCCAAATCTTATAGTGTACCTTTGCACCTTTAGGAGAAATTGCTAGTTTTATTATTAGAATCCTTAATTTTACAATGAACTTTTCATATAATTAGAAAGTAGCTTTTCCTACTTGAATTCCTATTTTCTCCATTATTTTTCAAAGTTATTAGACAATGTATGATAATTTTTACAAAAAATAAAGAAGCATAAATAAATATTGTTTCTTCATCTCTTTTTCCAAACATGGACAAGTTATGAGATGGTCAATGGTTGAATGGTTAGACTAAAAGAAACCCAAGAAAAATCCCTCACAATTTTCACATTATTAGTCCTTGCCTAAGCAAGAGTCTAGCATCATGTTAAGTGCCATGCCAAAATGATCAACACTACGTAATTGTGCATTGTACTAAACAATTTGTAATTCCGATGAGACATCCATTTAGTTGTATATGCACATAATGTAATTATGATTTGAACAAGTACTACCAAAGTTAATACTTTGTAACTTAATTACAAGATTTTGTTTTTTTTAGGAAAATAAAAATTGTCAATCTTTGTCATATAAAAATGAAGATAATTGTGTTTTGTAAAACAATTTCATAGAATAATCATTTTATGTTAGCTTACGTATATGAAAAATATCTATTAATTTTCCCCATATTATACTAATATCAATTTATAAATTTCATAGTATGCTTTATATGTATCATGCTAGCAACTTCTATATGCAAATTTGTGTAACAACATAATCCTTAATTTCAATGACAAAAACTATACTACCCTGCAACATTTGTTATATATGATATACAATTGTGAAATTAATAGACTTATATTAACATAGAAACCAGAATTCAAATTTTGTTAAATGAATATGGAGAAGGAAATAAAATAAAATAAAACTATAAAGCCAATAACCACTTATGCTATTGAAAAATATCCACAACCAACACAAAAGTTATTGAAGAGTGTGCTCAATAAAAGCACATACTTTTTCTTCTCATTCTTATATCATCCCTTCATCCAAACAAGTACTCTTTGCAAGCATGTGGCAATAACGGGTCCAAAGGAAAAGGAAAAGTCATTTATGATTATGCCTTCTATAGTCCCACATCCACACCTCTCACTTGGCCATCTGATCTTTATGTGAAAGAATTGTTAAATATAAAAAAGAGGGTGGGGGTTGTAGAAGCTAAAGAAAATGAAAGAGATTGTAAAATTCATATAATAACAGCTGAAAACCAGGATTTAGCAAAAAGAAACAAAGTTTTTAAGGAGCAAGTGGCATCACTATAGGAAGTTCTCCTAATAGGGAAGACAGAATGGCAACACATGAAGGCAGATGTGCAAAATATGAAGAAATTTGCGATGGATAATACAGAGTTAATGAATTCAAAACCATCCCAGGATAAAGGGAAAGTAGTTTCCCAAATAGATAACCATGAAGAGACAACAAGAGAAGAAAAGAAAGGATATTCTACAAAAGTTTCCAAAACCTGGGCTCAATTTATTAGCAAGTCTGCTAAGAGGGAAGGAGAAACAAACATTCAGGTTGACAACATGCAAAACAGAGAAAGCAAGGAAAGGAAATATAGAGCAACAAACATAATTATTAAAGGGGTGAAAGATTATGGGGAAAATGAATGTACTCTTGACCTTGCAAGAGACTTCTTGAAAGACAAGTTGTAATGGCAAGGAAAAATATGCCAAGCATGGAGAGTAGGTAAGCTTAACGGTGAGAGAGTCGGGCCCAAAAATGATCTGAATATGGACAAACTAGTTTTGTTGTGCTATCTTCCTCATCAATATAAAATAAAAGTATGCTCAAGGATCGTCTCAAATAGCAAGTTATGAGAGGGTTTATGTGTCTTCAATGAGTAATTAATTAAGTAAATTAGCTTTAAAAATGCATGAATAGCAATTAAATTGAATATAAATAATACACAACAAACACATTACACATACCTGATAAAGGAGTTCACCCCTCCTGGGCTACATCTCCTTGGACCTGCTTCAATGGCATGGCCCTCTTTGGATTAATGGTAAATTCTCTGTTTACATGCACCTACAGTGCTCCAATGGCTCTACAACCTACTCCATTGGATTTAGAAGACCCAAAAACCCATAAATAGCCTCTTCTGGCTCTGCAAATGGTTTTTAAGTGAAGCAGACATGACCTCCTCTCCTAGTGGCCCTAAGCATATTTAATCTTAAAACGGGAAAAATCACTCCCATAAGTGCTCCTCTGCCTTTGAAACCTATTCCCAACTTCTCAGAGCATCCAAATCATTTAGGATAGACTCTTTCTGAGCCCAAATTGGTCAAAAAATGCCAAAGTTATGGCTTCTTCATTTTCTCCTAGAAAAGCTCCTCCAAAACTGGAGCAACTCCAGTTAACCCCGACAAAACTGGAGGTCGCACCAAATTTGGTAGACTCCACCAACTCCACCACCGAATTAAACTCAGGTTAATTAGTGGTAAGTGGGAATTTAACTGTAGTTTAGCGCGCTAATGGTGTGTTTAGCATAATCCATATTAATGAATGGATTAGCGCTTAAACCTTGATTAAGGTTAAATAACCTGCTTTAATGTTAAACCTTTGGGCATTAAAATAGCCCTCCACCATCGGTTATATGTCGTGGTCATGTGCATTGGGGCTGGCCCCCATTTCCTTCCACCAAATCTTTGTTTAAACCTTAAGTATGAGTCGGATTCATTGTTTTATAAGGACTAATGGATAATGGAGTTGGTATGTATGTTGCGTTGTGTGGGGGAGTTCGAGGGGTCGAGCATGACCTCCGCCCGTCCACCATATAAAAAAAATCCCCAACACTTTGCAATGAAATTCGACCTTGGGGGTGTTGAAAAGTGTAACTGGTCGGTCTTCGTGTAATTATGTAATTACGAAAAAGAAGAAGTCAAAATAAATATATATTATTGTTGTATTTGCTTCATGGGTTTCATGAGCATAATTTGTTAAGTATATGGACTTCTTCTTGATGTCCAATAGGTTTGAGTTAAGTCTAGCTATATGCTCCAGGAACTTGTGGAATAATCTCAATATAGCCCTTTATGCAACGTTGAAGACAACTCCAAATTATAGTGAAAAACAATTGTAAACTTGCTGGAATATTCCTTGGAGAATTCGGCTTCATATCAGCTGGTTAAATCGACCTAAAGATCAGTCACACCTCTTCATATGTTGGTCAGCTCAACCACAGGTAGTGACAACTATAAATACCCCACTGGGTTACGTAGAATAGAAGACAAATAAGAATATATACCTCTGAAATTTACGAATAAAATCTCAAGAAAAATATTGCGAATCTGTTCAAGTAAACATAAGTACGGATATATCTGAAAGGAATGCAAATAAGTATAAAATAAATCTTGCGGATATGTTTGGAAGGGAATGCGAATCAATATACATATAATACTGACATACGTATATGCACCTACAACATTCACTTACCAGAAATTATTATGGACAGTTGATTGCAGATAGATATCAAGATTACGGTGTGAACATTAAGGAAGAACCTAAGTGCGGATATATGATAGGACAATTTCTGTGATTTTATGCGAAGAACATGTCTGAAGCATTTATGCAAAGTGCAAGTCTGAACGCTAATGCAAAGTGCAGTGCAGGACTAAATTGGAATGCGGTCTTAAGTGAACAAAGAGATAGCATGTCATGCAGCCTAAACAATAGGAAAGTAAATTGTTTACGAATGACTGAAGCTAAATTGTGTACAAGTACAGGAAAGTGTTAGTTCAGGGTTGCTAATCTGAAGAAAGAGTTTATTGGAGATAATACATTCAACATAAGGAGAAGAGGCAGCAATAGTGAGGAAGGTAAATCTACCTTCGTACTGTTCAAGCAATTCATCTACAATCATCTGCAAAGTGAAGATCAAGGTCTTGGAAGCACATATAGGTTAAGGGTCTAAGTTTGGGTCATGATAGTTGTCATTTGAAGATCTATAAGAAGAATTCTTTGCGGTTTTTCCTCTCCAAGAGGGAGAGGTTTTTGCCCTGAATCTAGGAGCCTAACTTTTGTGTCTTGTGCATTTTGATAATTGACTTGATGAAATATTAACTAAGCTAAAATAAAAGAAGACATAAATAACAGAAGCATGCTCACAAGTAATTATCAAGAAGAGAATTTGTATTAATCACCAGCCCTCTAAATTCTAAACATGGTATTAGAGCTAAGGTGCTAGAAAGGGGATAGAGACACTCAAGGATTAGATTTCATGGAAGGCATCAAAGCAAGGTGAAATATTGAAGAATCAAAACCAAAGAAGGAATTCTACACAGCAGTTAGGATCTTTGTATTAATGAACAACATTGGATCATAGTATACAAAGCAATAATTTGATTAGAAGAAATGTCAGTTTTCCACGATGAAAGAAATAAGACAGTTTGGAATTAACGGCAGTATTATAGTACCATATTAAATGTGCCAGCTGTTCATTTCCATCTCAAAGTATTGCCATCAAAAGCTTCAAGGCAAGTTATCTGTCATCCTTGATCTTTCAAGGAAGCAGTAGAACATCCTCATCAATCACCATCAAAAGGGAAGCAATATCTAAAATCTTTGACATCATAAAAGGAGCAATCTCCTTCATTGAAGGACTTTTCATTTGGAAGAAAAAAACCATTCAAAGGAAGCTTCAACCATCTTCAAAGTAATCAAGCTGATAGAAGAAGAAAAGCATCTACTCAAGTAAGTATATCTATGACTTCATATGAATCTATTAAAATGTCTTATTTGCAAAGAAAGAAAGAAACAGGTTAGGGTTTCAAACTTTCCTGCATAGAAGACAAGGACAATGAAGTCATGACAAATTCATGAAGGGAGATATAAGAGACCAAATGATTCTTACATAATCCATAAAAGACTCTGTCATCTTCGATCTACCAAATCTAGAATCATCAAAAGGAATATATGAGAAATTGGTGGAGCTATTCTTTGTGATTACTGCAGGAGAAGCAATATCTCTGGTCAACTGCAGGAACTAGGAGAAGTAATGTGTGACTCTGAGATGACTACAGTGGTGTTGAATGCTCTGCCAAAAGAATGGGGAAAATTCACTTCAGGATTATAAGGGAAGATAGAAGTCGCACCATTCCACGATTTAGTGTCTCTATGTAAATAGAGGAAACAATATTGAAAGCCAAATCTATTACGAGATCAAGTGAAGGAATCAAGCCTTTGCATCCATGTCTAGGAATAAAGGAAGATTCAGTAAGTTTTGGTTCAGTGAGAAAGGATGCCTTGGATATGATGAACTTGGGCATTAAAATATAAATTTTCCTTAATCGAAAAAGGACAAGAGAAATAGGGAAGAAGCCCATGTCTCTGAAATGAGGAAAGAGTCTGATAAGAAAGAAGAAGCAAGGGATCTCCACTACGATTGAAATCATCTTCTCCTTTAAGCAATTTATGTTGGTTATATGATAGGAAGCATCATAGCATCCTGATGAAAGCATGGTAGGAGCTCCTAGTGAATCAGCTTCGGGAAAACCTCTCTGATATCATTACTAATGGAAAGCAGTCATCAAGAGAAAGGGTCATCATGGAAACAGATTTATGGGATGTGATGACATATTGATGGAGCAGGCCAAGAGAATGAAGCTCTTCATTCTTGATAAATTGCTACAGGATGACTCAAGGGAAAAGGGTATGAGGTATGCATATATTTATATGCTAACATTGGATGCTATGAATTCATGTCATATGGTTGCATGCAATGAACTTCTGTATTTAGAAGTATGATCTATGGAGGGGTATCTCTTGGTGCACAGACAATATGAAATTAACATAATATTTCCTCATGGATATGAGGTGGTAGTATATGAACGAGAAACTAGAAAGGCTGTAAGTCCCTGGGAATGGAGAATGTGCAGAAAGGAAGAGATCATGAAATGCAACCATGTCAAGAGGCGATTATCATCTGGAAGCCAAGAAGATGTGACTAGGAGATCTCCTGGGAGGATATGTAGACTCTGACAGAAGTCTGGTAAATAAGAAGACCCTTGACAAAACATATCATTAGGAGATGTGTCAATCTGTATGAAGGATGTCGATGCCTATAGGAAGATGTCATGGTGAAAGATCATCACTAAGGTAACTTTTGTTCTAACAGTTCATATGTATATGTTTGTCTGGATGAATTTGTGCAGGGCTACTAATCATAAGAAAGGATTTATGATCCTTGGGGATGCTTCGAAGGAAAGCAGCATGGCATAATGGTGGACCAGATGAGGAAGACTGAAGAATCACTTTTTGATAGTGGACATGAATTGTGATTGAAATTTATGGATGATCCATGCCATATGAAGCCAAAAGTTGAAGATTCCTCAATATCGAAATCCATGACTTCGAGGGGATGAACTCTTCATGAGTAGATGGATTCCTGCTGCAAGACCCTGGTTGATGGAGAGCCTGGTGGTAAGTTTCTTTCTTGGAAGAAACTTGAAACATGTCCTTCCCATGTTAAGAGGGAGTGACGTATGTGATTCTATATTACATGTGTCATGCACTAGACCAGGACTAATAGTCGTAAGTCTTAGTGAAGGCCATGTGAAGAGAATGGATAGACACATCATTCTGGTTTTCACCTGGAAGACAGAATGGAGGATTGGGTAATCATCTGGCATTCGATACTCTTTGAGAATGAGATAGGGCATTCAAGATAAGAGTAGTCGTGGACCGATATTCTTTGAGGGCTAGCTACCCAAGAGAAGAATAGTCCAAGAAGGTCGTACACTGGGAACACCTAGGTGGGGTATGTACCTTGGAGAGATAATGACTATGGTGTCTGTTGGGGTTCCTATGTCTTGGCCAGATTGGCTAAACCAAAAGATAAGACAACATCAAACTGCTTTGGGATTCAAGGATCTAGCCCTCCTGAATCCAGAGAGGGATCTCTCTATGAATGAGCTTAAAGATGTGATCTTTAAAACCTGAAATGTGATATTAGGCTAGTTATGAAGAGCTTGGGTTTTGTTTTGTTTGTTTTGGTTGGGCAAAGACATGATGAAGGTGAAGGCAGTTTCAAAATGAAGGGTGAAGGTGTCTGTAGGCGAAGGAATGATTTGGCTGACAGAAAGGCAAAGACAGTTTTAACCCATTGGGCTATGGAGTTATAGGAGGATTTTAATTGGACAGCAAGGTTCAAACAGGATGCATGGGGCAAGTCACTTATGTCAAGGGATCTCTTAAGGCGATTTTATGGAATGAAACAGATAGGAAATGAAGAACAAACAAATGAAAAAACAGTGAAACAGACTAAGATCAAGTAAGTTCTTTTAAACTATCTTGCTTCAGCATGTACTTAAAGAAAAACATAAGAGTATTCTAAGATCAGGTTAGTACCTCTAAACTAGCCTGCATTGAAGTACTTTCAGTTAGAAAACATTAAAAAACAGTTTGAACAACTTAAGATCAGGTAAGTGCCTCTCAACTACCCTGCTTTCAGCATATTCAAATAAGAAAAACATAAAATTATTTTGAGATCAGGTTAGTGCCTTCAAACCGGCCTGCATTGAAGTACTTTTAGTTAGAAAACATTAAAACAGTTTGAAAAGCTTAAGATCAGGTAAGTGCCTTTAAACTACCCTGCTTTCAGCATATTCAAATAAGAAAACCACAGATAACAGTGACAAAGAGCAATTTAGATCAAGCAAGTGCCTTTAAACCGACCTGCATTGATTGTACTCTTCAAAGAGAACGTTCAAATGAAGAAAACATAGATAATAAAGCTTTCAATAAGAGTAGGGTACTGTTGAAAGTAAATCCTAGCTCTATGTTTGTTGCTCTTTATCAGAGAAAGTAAAAAAAGTGAAAACATCAAACAAAATAACAATTGACAGTGAGGAACACATCACCATTGACATAAATCAGGATCCCATAAATCAGCAGCTTGTATTTGATGTTTCAAACCAGTTACAATCAGCAAGCTCGGTGGGTCTCTACAACTTCAAACTTCTCATATCAGCTTCTGTATCTTCAAGTGGAAAACAGGGCATCAGGAGCTTCAGAGACTATTACATACGTTCAGATGTCTAGAGACCAACATTTTCTCATCTTCTACAGAAGTATTTATAGAAGAATGAGGAGGTAGGATCTGATAAAAGATCTCCTGGGTCAATTAATACAGATGGATGAATCTTCAGCCTTTGAAGGGCTTGATGAAGTAATTAACAGATAATCTATCTGCATTAAATTGAGGTACATTTATGAATTGAGTTCGGTGGGAGCATTTGTTGACTTTTGAGGCTCGGTGTCATGCTCAAAGTAAATCTGTTGCTGCTTCTCGAGGTCTAATGATCGAAAATATTAGCTTACGGGCTGCTTTTAATCTTTAAAATAGTTTTGCCGACAATTAGAGATAAGATCCTTGAGTAATATTAATTGTTCGGCTGTCTTTGGGCAAAACCCCTCTTGTTTGTAATAATGACTAAGCCTTCTTTAATTACCATGAGGCTGCAGTTTCCCTTTGGGAACTGGAGAGGTTTATTTACTTCAGTTCAGTGTTTTCGATCTTCTATTCTAGTAAAAACTGATACTCTTTAACTGTGATTTAAAACACAGTGTCTTGTTGATGTGCAGGCTGCGCAGGGGAAATATGGATCTTGAACCCTGCGATCGACCTTCCTTTGATAAAGCAATGGTATGGGAATCGTCATTCCCAGCCCTCGGCCCTTTCTTTCAACATAATGGAAAACCTTCATTACCTGCAAAATCCAACAAATATATCATAAAATCCTGCATTTTTGGGTTTACTGCTCCGGAGGCGTAGGATGAGAGCAGAGCCATTGGATGGCATCATCTAACAGTTGGGAATCATTTAGAAATAGTCAAAGGAGATTGGAGGAAAATAATAGATCAGAACCGTCGATCGCACGCAGATCAACGATGGGGATTACGCGTTGGAATCCTCTTAGCGAAAGGTGGAAAACGATGGTATGAAGTGAGATTAGATCTGGGTCGTCCGATCTGGACACATGGACGGTCCAGATCCAATCGGAGGATCGCAATCGACGGGAGGAAAATAAGGGTGCGATGAAAATCTCCGATGCGATTGCGCGATCGGGAGGGCCAATGCGATTGAGCGATGACCGTTGATCTGAGGATCAGATCAACGGCCGGGAATGAATCAGAGGGATGGGCGATCGGGGGGACAAACATTGCGATGCGATTGAAACCTGCTATGCGATGAAGCGCAGGTCGTCGATCTACAGATTAGATCGACGGTGGGGAATAAATCGGGGGATGGCCAATCGGCAGAACAAACGAAACGCATGCGATTAGACTTTGCGATGCGATTGAAATCGCCGATGCGACGAAGCGATGACCGTTTGATCACCTTTCGATCAACGGCGGAGATTAGTCTTTAGAATGAAAGGAAAAACCCTTATAATATACGAAAAACCAAAGTTTTTAATATAAAACAAAGGTTTAATGGATCGGGGCGGAAATAAATATATATAAAAAAGATAGGCTCCCGACGGCGGGGCCGCTGGATGTATGAAATTCAAAGGGCCCGAGGCTTTATGTAAAAGGGCCTATCGGATTCAGAATACCGGGCCTGGTCTTTTTAATCTACCCATTTGAAATCTCCGATCATGATTGCGCGATCGGGTCTTTTTAATCTACCCATTAAAATATTCAGCACGTGACTTTGGTTTTTTAAACCAAACTTTGGAAAAATGGGTTTTTCAATTTTACAAAGGAAAAAGGTGATCGGGGAGGAAAAATAGAAAGTATTAAGCGCCGGAGGCGGGCCCACCAGAAATATATAAAATAATGATGCAATCGGGGGTTTTCAATATAAAGGCTGATCACATCGCAAGTTTTAAACACAACACTAAACCTGCGCACTCGAAATTTTCCGATGTCGATAAGCGCTAATGGGACTAGCGCCTGGTTCCGGGGAAGGGGCATGTGGGGGAAGTGGTTTAGGACTTAGCCCAAAGGGGCTTAAGTCCATAGTAAAGACTTGTATTTTTTATGAATTTTTCATGGTTTTCAAAGGAAACGGGGGTTTTCGCTATAGTTTAAAAAGGGGTTTTAAACTATGCAACAATGAGTTTCATGGATGGAAGAAGGGGAAAACATAAAAAAGAGGAATTTTACAGAGGGAAAAGGAAACAAATGAAGGTTAGTTTCTGAATGGAAGAAAGGGAGGAAGGGGATTTTGCAGCAGTCTTTGTCATAGAATTTTTTGCAGAATTTTTGAGCTATGGAGGGAATCAGCAATGAAGACTTTTTAAACATGAGCATGAGATCTTCCCTGGGGCTTGAATATGGTCTTGCAAGCACACTCTGAATGATCGGTGTACCAAGGTGATTTTTGAAACTGATCTTCGACAATGGGAGCAGTTAATTCTTCCTGTTCATCCAAGGCATCTACCATGTTAATGTCAAGGGCTTGTAGATTAGATTCAGCCATTAATTGAGCTAAGCCCTGACCTTTAATAAGTTTGGTTGGTCTGATTTCCAAATCATACTCTAATATAGCAGCAATCCATTTGCCTCTCTTTCCATCTGGGTCTTGTGACAAGATGTCTTTTACCACTATATTAGGTACATAGGCAATGATGTGGGAATGTAGAATATACACCCTAAAGTCCTTTAAGGCTTTTACCAAAGCATAGGCCTATTTTTCCATTATGTTATATTTCAAGGGTGCATCCCTTAAAGCCTTGCTGAAAAAAGCAATGGGTTGTTCCTGTCCCTCTGGGTTTTTCTGCAACAGGACTGCTGCCACAGTATGTTCTAAGGAAAAGGAGAAAATAAGGAACTCCTTTGAAAAGTTTGGGCTGATTAGGACTGGTGCCCGGGTGAGTGCATGTTTTACCAATTCGAAGGATTTTTTGGTTTCTACAGTCCACTTTACTCCTACTTCTTTCTTGAGCATATTAGTCATGTTTCTAAGGAGCTCTGCTAAGTTGGGAATAAACCTCCTCAAGAAGTTAATCTTTCCAATAAAGGACTGCAATTATTTTATGTTCCTTGGTTGGCTAATCTGTAGTATTCCCTCAACTCTATTTGGATCTATTTTAATCCCTTCTTCTGATATGATATGGCCAAGGATTTTACCTTCCTGAAGGCCAAACACTGTCTTTTTAGGATTTAAAGATAACCCAAACCTTCTGCACTTTTCAAGGACCTTTCTTAAATGTTTTAGATGCTCTTCATCGGATTTGGAATAAATTTTTATGTCATCAAGGTAAATTACAATGAAGTTCCCTATCTCCTCTGAAAATGCAATGTCCATGGCCCTTTGGAAAGTGGCCCCAACATTCATTAATCCAAAAGGCATTTTCACATACATGAAAGTGCCCCAAGGAGTGGTGAAAGTTGTCTTGAGTTGGTCTTCTGGGAGTACTAAAACCTGGTTATACCCTGAAAAACCATCTAACAGAGAAATCCTCTTCGAACCAACTACCCTTTGTAGAATGTGTTCCATTTTGGGTAAAGGGTAATTGTCTTTTAGGGAGGCTCTATTAAGGTTTCTGAAATCAATTTACAATATGATTTCTACTGTCTTTTTCCTCATGGCTACAAGGTTAGAAACCCAATCTGAAAACCTCACAGGCACAATGATTCCTGCCTCATACATTTTCTTGATTTCCTTTTCTACTAGAGGCAGTTGTATTGGATTAATTCGACGCAGTTTTTGCTTAAAGGTTTTTTGGTTTTCTTTCAAAGGGATCTTGTGCTAGATGATTTCTGTATCGTAGGCTTTCAAGTCTTCACAGCTCCAGGCAAACACATCGACAAAATATTTAAACAGGTCAACGTATTTCCTATTCATGTCTGGTGGCAAGGACCTAGCTAATTTAATCATTTTAGGCTGATCCTCGGTGCCTATGTTGCATTCCTCGACCTCAGACTCTATGTATTCTACGGTGGGCTTCTTTGCTACGTCGTTAAAATCAAAGAGGTCTTCTAACGGTGCTAGCCCCCTAGGTATGTTCTTATCCTTTGACGACAATACCTCAATGTCTTCGTTTTCTGTGTCTTTGTATTCTTCAGTATGAGTTTCAAGTTTTTTAGTTAACATGTTGATTTCTACTGGACCAGGTGGTTTTTCCTTTTTAGGGGACTTTTTGTTTAGGCAATTTTCATCGGATTTAGAATCTGAATCAGATAACTCAAATTCATTCCTGCCCAGCAGAAAATATTCTATATGTTTGTCACCCTCAAAGACCTGCCAATATTTTTCATTATCCGGCACAGCTGGTCTAAACTTAATTTGAGTTGTACAATATTTGGTTTCAAATGGCGTTAAGCATGTTCTAGCTGCAAAAGCTAAATTATGGGCGGCAATATTTCTTTTTCTTGGAACAAAAATCAATTTGGACTCCTCAAAAGTTTCTAAAAGGTCCATGACATCGTTTCGGTAAGCTCTAACTCTGGGATGATTTGCATTATATTCCCCGTTGACTTGCTTAATGACTAGTTCTGAATCCCCATACACATTAATTCTTGTGGCTCCTAACTTTTTTAATAGATGTAAGCCTAAGAGAAGGGATTCATATTCTGCTATGTTATTGGAACACTGAAAGTTTAATTTGCAGGAAATGCTTTCTTTGTGGTTGTTTTCAGTGTTGGTAATCCAGGCACCTGCACCAGCATTGCTCTTAGTGCATGACCCATCAAAATACATACTCCACAGAGGACTATTTTCGATTTCGTCTTGTTTATTGTCTTCTTCAACCAACGTGCTCAAGGGTTGTTGTGAAATCTCGGCACTTAGTTGTATTTGTTTCACCTCCTCAGGTTTTTCATGGAGTTGAGCGTGAGGGGCAGTCTGTTGTTTGCCATCTTGGCTTTGTTCACTCTGGTCTATTGTTTCAATGTGCTGTTCCAAATTTTTTCTCTCGTTTTCTTCCATATCTAGAACTGCATTTATTTCTAGATTAGGGGTCTCTAACTATTTGGCTGAGTCACTGTCTTCTAGTTCTGGCTTATTCGAGGATTCATCATGGTAAAGGATAAACGAATCCAGGTCCGTATGGACAGAGTAAATGGGGGAATTTTTAGGGTTTTCAGGGCTACTGACCATGAATTTCAAGTGTGCCTCTCTGTATAGCCTTCTGAGTTGGCTAAAGACAGGGATACTGGCATATGTCCCATCCATCTGCATTGTACCTTGCAGCTTGGCACCCCATGACCTTGATAACAACATGCCATACTTAGGAGGCACATCAGCCACCACAACATCCATAACCATGTACTTGGCTGGGATTTGAGTCAAACTTACACAAAGGTCTTTGATTAGGCCAAGGCATTTCACTTTGTTGGAGTCAAAAGAATATAAATCCTTGTAAGGTCTGGTTATTTCTAGCCCTAGCCTTTCCATTATCACCTTTGGCATAAGGTTTTGTGAGGCTCCAGAGTCATGCATAGCATTATGCAGGATTTTTTCATGGATATTAAGGCTGACGTAGAACGGAGGTACTATCCCTTCTTGAAATTTCCCTTCAATTTTAGGACCAAAAATGAGTTTTGGCTGGTCATCATTAAAATTGACTGTGTCATTATTATCCTCAATATTTAAAGCCTTCAAAATTTGGGCTCTAAATACACGATGGGCAGCTAACTCAGTCAAGGGAACAGAGATTTTGATTTTTGAAATTTCCTGCTCGAGGCTGAAAGGAATTTGGTTTTTTGAAAAACTTGCCTCAGCCTTACTAGCTGCTAGATTATCAGCAACATCAGCTCGCTGATTTGTTCTATTTACGTTTGATAGAATGGTTTTAACAGGAGCACTAGCTGAAGTGTTAGTACTATTAAGGTCTGCATTCTGTTTTTCACTTTTTTGAGTGCATTTCTCTCTACCACTATCAGAAGTCACAACTACTGTTTTGTCCTTTTGTTTGACAACTTTAGGTTTGGTTGCAGTGCTGTTTTGTGAAGGTTTGTCAGAGGTTTTGGTGTTGGGAGTTTGTTGACTGGCTTTGCTTCTAAGGTCATATTCTTTTTGGGATTCTATGAGGACATTTTCCATGTCGGGAAAATAACCTTCATCATCATCTCTGTTGTCATCATAAGGGGTATAAAGACCTTGTTTTCTATCATAATGAACCTCAAAGTCCTCATTATCTACTCCCAACATGTTGATATCATCTTCTTCTGTTATCTCATCTGTTTCCTCAACCTCGCTTATATAGTTTTGATGAAAGGGAGGAGTGATCTGTTGATCATCTTCCCTAGGTCTGTTTGGAGGTTGGTTCCTTCTAAAATTCTGATTCTGGTTCTGGTTTTTGTTTTGAGGAGAATTTTGGTTTTGACTTGCTTGTGCTCTCTCAAGGATGCTCATTTTCTTCATCATCTCCTCCATCATTCTTTCCATCTTTGAGTTGGAAGTAGAAGGGGAATTTTCCTCTCTAAAGGACACTCTCTTTTCAATTTTCATTCTTGCTCTCTTCTCCATCAAGTTGATTTCTACAGAAAGAGCACCCTTTTGCATATCTTCAAGAGTTGCAAAATCTCTCTCTCTCAGCTGATAGGCCATCTCAGGGTCAAACCCTTCAGGAAACTTGTTTAAAGCTGAGCCTTGTGGAGGTTTTAGTTCTGGGGAAAGTGCATTATACACACTATTGAATCTAGTGCAATAATCTTGCACACTTTCCCCAGTGTCTCTATGGAGATTCTTATAGTCAGAAAGGACTTGGAGAGGGTTTTTCTTTACTTCCCATTTGTTTAAGAATGTTTGATGGAAGGCTTGTAGATCACGGATACTATGGGGGGTTAAACCTTTGAACCATTTCCTCACTTCTCCCCCTAAGCTCTGAGCAAATAACCTAAGCTTGACAGAATCATCATCAATTTCATTTCTGTCAAAGTAGTCATTCATCTTATCCACATGTTGTGATGCAGTTGTAGCATTGCTAGCATCATATAATGGAATTTTGGACTGATACTCCTATGGAAGATTGACTAATGGTGCAGGAAGAACTAAGGGAGCATACCATGTTGCCATGATATGTGGTGGAGGTGGATTTACAAGAGATGGATTAATAAAAGGGAAAGTGGGCTGAAGTGGAGTGATTTGAACAGTGGGTGTAGGGTGAGTAGAAGTGGATGGACCAAGAATAGACTGTTGAGTTGATCTTGGATGAGAGACACCTAAGTTGTGAAGAAAATGCAAATCAGGAGGTGTTGTTTCTCTGCTACCAAGAGGTTCACTTGTTTCCGGGGATGATGGTGAAGAATCAGAATCTAACTAATCTAAATCACCAAGAGACCTAGTTCTAAATTGATTTACTAAGTCAACTTGAGATTGTTGTAGAGCTGAAAGATTTTCAGGAACTGGATTAGCTCTCAACGTTGATCTAAAAACAGTTGATAAATTAATCTTAGGAGACTTCCTAAGGATACTTTCTGGGTTATCAACTATCTCAGGTGGATCAGGGTCAGGATAGGCTCTAGTGTGAATCTTTCTAGGAGCCACTATGTCGTATTTCTCAGACCCAAATAAACAAGACAAGTTCAACCAGGTATGACAATATTTAAGAGGTTAACCAGTCTGTTTTGCCAAAAAAAATTAATCCTGTAGTCTTCTGACTGAGTTTGAAAGATATTATAATGATAAGGGTTCTTCTCAGTGGAGTCTTAAGGTCTGTTCAAAATTGTGGAGTCGCCAAGTGGAAGTTTTTAGCCCCTAAGGAGGTAAAAGGTTTTATGGTCCACCACCATGTTTATTGGATACCAATCTGAAATATTTTTAGGTTTTTCTGAGTTTTTTTTCAGTTGTGTGGTTTCTAAGAATATCCTAAATCTGTTTCACAACTTAGCTACGGTTATGAGACAAAGACAGTCTACTCTTATGGCAAAGTCAGCTGATCTTTCAAGGTTAGATAAAGACTTAGGAGAATCCTAGGGTTTGCCTAGTTTGTCACTGATTCAACACAAGTTTTACCATAATTACTATTACTTGGTAGTGCTTAGAAAGGTTGCTTTTACTCTCAAGTTTTTATGAAGTTTTAAGGGAACCTAAGGTGAAAATTCAACTGAGTTCCCCAGTGGAGTCTCCATTATGTTGGGGTTCCTATGTTTTGGCCAGATTGGCTAAACCAAAAGATAAGACAACATCAAACCGATTTGGGATTCAAGGATCTAGCCCTCCTGAATCCAGAGAGGGATCTCTCTATGAATGAGCTTAAAGATGTGATCTTTAAAACCTGAAATGTGATATTAGGCTAGTTATGAAGAGCTTGGGTTTTGTTTTGTTTGTTTTGGTTGGGCAAAGACATGATGAAGGTGAAGGCAGTTTCAAAATGAAGGGTGACGGTGTCTGCAAGCGAAGGAATGATTTGGCTGACAGAAAGGCAAAGACAGTTTTAACCCATTGGGCTATGGAGTTATAGGAGGATTTTGATTGGACAGCAAGGTTCAAACAAGATCCATGGGGCAAGTCACTTATGTCAAAGGATCTCTTAAGGCGATTTTATGGAATGAAAAAGATAGGAAATGAAGAACAAACAAATGAAAAAACAGTGAAAAAGCCTAAGATCAAGTAAGTTCTTTTAAACTATCTTGCTTCAGCATGTACTTAAAGAAAAACATAAGAGTATTCTAAGATCAGGTTAGTACCTCTAAACTAGCCTGCATTGAAGTACTTTCAGTTAGAAAACATTAAAAAACAGTTTGACCAGCTTAAGATTAGGTAAGTGCCTCTAAACTACCCTGCTTTCAGCATATTCAAATAAGAAAAACATAAAAGTATTCTGAGATCAGGTTAGTCCCTTCAAACCGGCCTGCATTGAAGTACTTTTAGTTAGAAAACATTAAAACAGTTTGAACAGCTTAAGATCAGGTAAGCGCCTTTAAACTACCCTGCTTTCAGCATATTCAAATAAGAAAACCACAGATAACAGTGAAAAAGAGCAATTTAGATTAGACAAGTGCTTTTAAACCGACCTGCATTGATGTACTCTTCAAAGAGAACGTTCAAATGAAGAAAACATAGATAATAAAGCTTTCAGTAAGAGTAGGGTACTGTTGAAAGTAAATCCTAGCTCTATGTTTGCTACTCTTTATCAGAGAAAGTGAAAAAAGTGAAAACATCAAGCAAAATAACAATTGACAGTGAGGAACACATCACCATTGACATAAATCAGGATCCCATAAATCAACAGCTTGTATTTGATGTTTCAAACCAGTTACAATCAGCAAGCCCGGTGGGTCTCTACAACTTCAAACTTCTCATATCAGCTTCTGTATCTTCAAGTGGCAAACAGGGCATCAGGATCTTCAAAGACTATTACATACGTTCAGATGTCTAGAGACCAACATTTGCTCATCTTCTACAGAAGTATTTATAGAATAATGAGGAGGTAGGATCTGATAAAAGATCTCCTGGGTCAATTAATACAGATGGATGACTCTTCAGCCTTTGAAGGGCTTGATGAAGTAATTAACAGATAATCTGTCTGCATTAAATTGAGGTACATTTATTAATTGAGTTCGATGGGAGCCTTTGTTGACTTTTGAGGCTTGGTGTCATGCTCTAAGTAACTATGTTGCTGCTTCCCGAGGTCTAATGATCGAAAAGATTAGCTTCTGGGCTGCTTTTAATCTTTAAAATAGTTTTGTCGAAAATTAGAGATAAGATCCTTGAGTAATATTAATTGTTCGGTTGTCTTTGGGAAAAACCCCTCTTGTTTGTAATAATGACTAAGCCTTCTTTAATTACCATGAGGATACAGTTGCCCTTTGGGATCTGGAGAGGTTTATTTACTTCAATTGAGTGTTTTCGATCTTTTGTTCTGGTAAAAACTGATACTCTTTAACTATGATATAAAACACAGTGTCTTGTTGATGTGCAAGCCACGCAGGGGAAATATGGATCTTGAACCCTGCGATCGACCTTCCTTTAATAAAGCAATGGTATGGGAATCGTCATTCCCAGCCCTCGGCCCTTTCTTTCAACATAATGGAAAACCTTCATTACCTGCAAAATCCAACAAATATATCATAAAATCCTGCGTTTTTGGGTTTACTGCTTCGGAGGCGTAGGATGAGAGCAGATCCGTTGGATGGCATCATCCAACGGTTGGGAATCATTTATATATAGTCAAAGGAGATTGGAGGAAAATAATAGATCAGAACCGTCGATCGCACGCAGATCCACGATGGGGATTACGCATTGGAATCCTCTTGGCGGAAGGTGGAAAGCGATGGTATGAAGCGAGATTAGATCTGGGCCGTTCGATCTGGACACATGGACGGTCCAGATCCAATTGGAGGATCACAATCGGCGGGAGTAAAATAAGGGTGCGATGAAAATCTCCGATGCGATTACGCGATCGGGAGGGCCAATGTGATTGAGCGATGACTGTTGATCTGAGGATCAGATCAACGGCCGGGAATGAATCGGAGGGATGGGCGATCGGGGGGACAAACATTGCGATGCGATTGAAACCTGCTATGTGATGAAGCGCAGGCCGTCGATCTATAGATTAGATCGACGGTGGGGAATAAATCTTGGGATGGCCAATCGGCGGAACAAACGAAACGCATGCGATTAGACTTTGCGATGCAATTGAAATCACTGATGCGACGGAGCGATGACCGTTTGATAACCTTTCGATCAACGTCGGAGATTAGTCTTTAGAATGAAAGGAAAAACCCTTATAATATACGAAAAAACAAAGTTTTTAATATAAAACAAAGGTTTAATGGATCGGGGCGGAAATAAATATATATAAAAAAGATATGCTCCCGACGGCGGGGCCGCTAGATGTATGAAATTCAAAGGGCCCGGGGCTTTATGTAAAAGGGCCTATCGGAATTAGAAGACCGGGCCTGGTCTTTTTAATCTACCCATTTGAAATCTCCGATCGCGATTGCGCGATCAGGACTTTTTAATCTACCCATTAAAATATTCAGCACGTGACTTTGGTTTTTTAAACCAAACTTTGGAAAAATGGGTTTTTCAACTTTACAAAGGAAAAAGGTGATCGGGGAGGAAAAATAGAAAGTATTAAGCGCCGGAGGCGGGCCCACCGGAAATATATAAAATAATGATGCGATCGGGGGTTTTCAATATAAAGGTTGATCGCATCGCAAGTTTTAAACACAACACTAAACCTACACACTCGAAATTTTCCGATGCTGATAAGCGCTAATGGAACTAGCGCCTGGTTCCGGGGAAGGGGCATGTGGGGGAAGTGGTTTAGGACTTAGCCCAAAGGGGCTTAAGTCCATAGTAAAGACTTGTATTTTTTATGAATTTTTCATGGTTTTCAAAGGAAACGGGGGTTTTCGCTATAGTTTAAAAAGGGGTTTTAAACTATGCAACAATGAGTTTCATGGATGGAAGAAGGGGAAAACATAAAAAAGAGGAATTTTACGAAGGGAAAAGGAAACAAATGAAGGTTAGTTTCTAAATGGAAGAAAGGGAGGGAGGGGATTTTGCAGTAGTCTTTGTCATAGAATTTTTAGCAGAATTTTTGAGTTATGGAGGGAATCAGCAGTGAAGACTTTTTAAACATGAGCATGAGATCTTCCACGGGCTTCAAGAGATAACATTTTGGCCATGAAAGTGTTTCTTGAATACTGAACAATGTTTTGGACACCTTTTGATAGGACAAATTTTACAGGTGGCCAACAGTGTCTATTAGTCATGTGTCTCGCCAGCATTGCAACCCATTGTCTCGTTGAGAGATGGGGTTGTTAGTCAATGTCTTGCACTAGGACAATGATGGTTGATATGATGCTATACAGATGCGATTACCAATCCGATTATTCTTATGAGATTCTTCAGTTTGAAAGTGACCATGTACCTGTATGAATACCTCCCTAGTTAAGAGGGAGTGTTGAAAAGTGTAACTAGGTTGGTTTTCATGTAATTATGTAATTATGTAATTATGAAAAAGAAGAAGTCAAAATAAATATATGTTATTGTTGTATTTGCTTCATGGGTTTCATGAGCATAATTTTTTAATTAGATGGACTTCTTCTTGATGTCCAATATGTTTGAGTTAAGTCTAGCTATATGCTCTAGGACCTTGTGGAATAAGCTCACTATATCCCTCTATGCAACATTGAAGACAGCTCCAAGTTACAGTGAAAAACAGTTGTAAACTTGCTGGAATATTCCTTGGAGAATTCGACTTCATATCAGCTAGTTAAGTCGACCTAAAGATCAGTCACACCTCTTCATATGTTGGTCGGCTCAACCACAGGTGGTGACAACTATAAATACCCCACTGGGTTATGCAGAACAGAAGACAGATAAGAATATATACCTATGAAATTTACGAATAAAATCTTTGGAAAAAGATTGCGGATCTGTTCAAGTAAACATATGTGTGGATATATCCGAAAGGAATGCAGATAAGTCTAAAACCAAGCTTTCCAATATGTTTGGAAGGGAATGCGGATCAATATACATATAATATAGACATACGTATATGCACCTACAACATACACTTACCAGAAATTATTGCGAACAGTTGATTGTGGACAAATATCAAGATTACGATGTGAACATTAAGGAAGAACCTAAGTGCGGATATATGATAGGACAAAGTTCTGTGAGTTTATGCGAAGAACAGATCTGAAGTGTTTATGCGAAGTGCAGGTCTGAACACTAATGCAAAGTGCAGTGTAGGACTGAAGTAGAATGTGGTCTTAACTGAACAAAGAGACAGCATGGCATGCAGACTAAACAACAGGAAAGTAAATTGTTTACAGATGACTAAAGCTAAGTTGTGGACAAGTACAAGAAATTTTTAGTTCAGGGTTGTTGATATGAAGAAAGAGTTTATTGGAGATAAGACAGTCAACATAAGGAGAAGAGGCAGCAATAGTGAGGAAGGTAAATTTCAAGCAATTCATCTACAAGCATATGTAGAGTGAAGATCAAGGTCTTGGAAGCACATCTAGGTTAAGGGTCTAAGTCTGGGTCATGGTACTTGTCATTTGAAGATCTACAAGAAGAATTATTTGTGGGTTTTCCTCTCTAAGAGGGGGAGGTTTTTTCCCTGACTCTAGGAGCCTAACTTTGTGTCTTGTGCATTTTGATAATTGACTTGATGAAAGATTAACTAAGCTAAAAGAAAAGAAGACATAAATAACACAAGCACGCTTACAAGTAATTATCAAGAAGAGAATTTTGTATTGATCACCAACCCTCTAAATTCTCAACACGGGGCATGTGGTGGCCTCCGGGCTTGCCACGTGTCGTGACCCTATAGTTCCGACAAATATCCAACCAAAAACTGACAAATCACCAACCAATCCCGACATGACATTTGTCAACAGCTCATTGGTTCACCTGGGGGTGGAATATTCTAGGAATATTCCTTGGAATACTCTTTTTGCTGACTGGGTTGTACGGATGCCTAGTTAGCATCCATGTCACCCAAATTTGTATGCTTGTATAATCGAACAGATCGCTCTAACTTTCTCATACAGAAGTGCGCCAGAATCAGGAAGACGAGACCTATCCAGTAGTTTAGGTTCCGAGAAATTATGAGAACTTTAATTTTTGAGAAAAAATTTACCCCCAATTTAGTTTCTGATCATTCCTTCCCACTGAAAAGGCTTTTGGACCCACAAAAGTTGGTTATCTGATGATATTTTAATACTCTTCTCTTTTCCAAGTTCTATCAACTCGATTCTACTTGGAAAAATCTCCATGACAACCACTTTGGTTCACTGACATGCCTTGCATTGCAAATGGCTTGACACTTCAACCAATGTCCTCCTTTTGTTGTTGACCCAATCCAACACTTGTTGGTTGCTTGCTGACTGATTAAACATCTTATTGTACCAAATCGATCCCTTGGTGCTTGGAAAGTTGACTGATGGCCTTCCCACTGAGAATCATGTTCCTCCTTCGCACACATATGCATTCGATGTAAGCTTCTCCTTGGAAACCACTTTTCCAAGTTAAGCCCATCTGAGTGAACTACAACAATGAATTCCAATATCAGTAATCACAAGAAAATAAATGACCATTCTTTTTACGTCCATGGTTCCAAATTCCACATATGGAATAATGCATTCACCATCTCTTTCGCTTATTGGCGTCAACACATCAAATGCTCTACAATGGCTGTTGTTTTGGCTGCAAATTTTTTTGGCATCTTGTCCACTTTTCGCTTCTTGATTCCATCATCCTCTAGTATTGACATGCTACTCATGCCATGATTTGAGAATGAAGGCTAAACATGAGCCTCTCACTCAAGAGTGGAAATTCCAAAATCCTGAGACATCTTGTCACAAGAAAAACCATTAACTTGAAAAACACATCATGCGAGAAATACAACTTGACGACCTCTTCCTTTTGCTCCTTCAAAGCAACAAATTTCACATCCTGTGAACATCGCCATGCATTCTTACATCTTGGTGTACAAACTCATCGACCAAACACAAGTTGACAAAACATGTGTCTTCAAACCATTGACTCTTAAGTCAAACAAAAGAATGTACAACAACTTGACGATTATTTTCCAAAACAACAAGAATTTCACATCTTATGAAACAATTCGTCAACATCTCCCTTTCATCCTTGGAGAAAAATTAACTCTTCCAAGTCGATATGACATGCATGTAACAATCAATCGACCAACACAATTCGATCACTCATGCATGTGAAAATGATCAACACTCTCAAGTTGACAAACATACATGATAACAAAGAAATCAACCAACACAATTCAATAACTCATGCATGTTCAATCACAATGAAACTATCAAAAATTCCATTGTTCACACACACAAACTCTCATGCATGTATACAATTCTCAACTCTCTCGCAAGTACAATCACAAGTACACGAATCCCATTGGTATGTAAGAGTACTTAAAGAGTTGAAATGACCAAATTTGCTGCAACAAAGTGAGTCAACATACTCCACTTTCAAACATCTTCCTGGTGTAAACATGTAACATGCATTCAAGAGAAAAATAAATGCATTCACAAGAAATTTGCAGCTACAAATTGCCATCTTTGTTGCATCTAAGTGAGTCAACATAACTCTACTTTTCCAACATCTTTCTTCGTGTAATATGCAACATACTTTCAAGAGAAGATAAATGCATTCAATTGGCAAAAAAATTCATCGATAAGGCAAGATTTGCATAAATCATCAAAATAAATGCATGGCCTTAATTGGTTAAGAACTCTAACCATCTCTTTCCAAACCACTTCAATGGAACTTCTTTCAGCTGCACTTCATCACGTGTATCATCCTGACCCACATCAATTATGAAATCCTCTTTTCCATTCTTGTCAACGTCTCTCTCCACGTTCTTCAAATGTCGTAGATGACTTGTTGGATACAAATTCCAACACTTGTCTACAAGATGACCCTGCTTATGGCAATGAGTGAAAAATAATTGCATCTTCCTTTCAACATGGTTTGCATTGTCCATTGGACCTTTGGATTTCTCTCGCCTTTGTTTTGAAAGTTTCCTATGCATGGCTATCTTCTTCCAACATCTAGAAATAGTATGGTTATTAAAACCACAAAAGGAACATGTAAATTTTCTCCAAATCTTATGTGAGGATTTTCCATGTTTATCATAGTTAAAAGCAGCTTGATTAAAGGCAGATTTATACCTTGCACATTCACCTTTGTCGCCTTCTTGAGAAGGCGAACTTGATGAGGTAGTGGCTCTCTTCATCAATAATTTGGACCCTATTCCTCTAGTATGTCTTTCAAAAGCACCAAAACATTCATTTTGAGAGGAAATTGAAGATAAACTTGATTTGCATACCTCTTTTTCATGCACATACTTGGCTAGGGTTTCATTTGAAATATGGAGTTCAGTCTCTATCTCATGCATCTTTTCAAGAAGATCTTGCTTCTCCTCCTTCATGGCCATCAACTCCTCTTGAAATCCACTGCTCTCCTCGCTATCTTTAAACATCTCTTGCACCATATCTCTTGTGATGAAGATCTTCTGCAACATCTCTTCATCAAAGAGTCTTTCTAAGGAAGATTGATTAGAAACATCACTTGATGAAGCTTCCATCACACTTTTAATGCATAAAAATATTCTTTGTTGTGATTTGAGAGCTGAGTCATCAATCTTGAACTTCTCTTCTCTTCATCTTACACACATAAACTTGCACACAGTTAAATTCTCCTTGCACAAATGCAAAACCAATAGCTAATTTTCTAGCTAACCTTGGCAAACCCTGAGATAAACTTGGGCTAAAATGAGATAAATTGTGCTATGATACCAACTTGATCTAAATATGGAAAAACTAGTTTTGTTGTGCTAGCTTCCTCATCGGTATAAAATAAAAGTGTGCTTAAGGATCTTCTCAAATAAAAATTTATGAGAGGGGTTATGTGTATTTTATGAGAAATTAATTAAGTAAATTAGCTTTGAAAACACATTAAAAACAAGTAAATTGCAGAGAAATAATACACAACAAACACATTACATAAAGCTGATAAAAGAGTTCACCTGTCCTGGGCTACGTCTCCTTGGACTTGCTTCAATGGCATGGCCCTCTTTGGATTAATGGTCAATTCTTTGATTACATGCACCTATAGTGCTCCCATGGCTCTGCAACCTACTCCATGGATTCAGAAGACCCAAAAACCCCTAAGTAGCCTCTTCTAGCTCTACCAATGGTTTTTAAGTGAATCAGACATGACCTCCTCTCCTGGTGGCCCTAAGCATATTTAATCTTCAAACGGGAAAAATCACTCCTAGAATTGCTCCTCTGCATCTGAAACTTGTGCCAAAATTATAAGAGCATCCAAATCATCTAGGATAGACTCTTTCTAAGCCCAAATTGATCAAAAAATTCTAAAGTTATGGCTTCTTCAGTTTCTCCTAGAAAAGCTCCTCCAAAACTGGAGCAACTTCAGTTAACCCCAACAAAACTAGAGGTCGGGCCAAATTTGGTGGACTCTGCCAACTCCACCATCGAATTAATCTCGGATTAATTAGTGGTAAGTGGGAGTTTAACTGTAGTTTAGCGCACTAATGGCATGTTTAGCATAATATGTATTAATGAATGGATTAGCGCTTAAACCTTGATTAAGTTTAAATAACTCGCTTTAATGTTAAACCTCTGTGCATTAACAATAGCCCTCCTCCATAGGTTATATTCCATGGTCGTGTGCGTTGGGGTTGGCCCCGACTTCCTTCCATCAAATATTTTTTTAAACCTTAAGTATGAGTTAGATCCGTTGTTTTATAAGGACTAACGGATAGTGGAGTTGGTATGAATGTTGCGTTGTGTGGGGGAGGTCACGGGGTTGAGCCCAACCTCTGCCCGTCCACCATATAAAAAAATTTCCCAACACTTTGCAATGAAATCTGACCTTGGGGATCATGTGGCGGCCTTCAGGCTTGCCACGCGTCGTGATCTCATTGGTCTGACCAATATCTAACCAAAAATTGACAAATCACCAACCAATCCGGACATGACATTTGTCAACAGCTCACTGGTCCACCCGGGGGGAATATTCTAACAATATTCCTTGGAATATTCTAACAATATTCCTTGGAATATTTTTTTTTTTTACTGGTTTGTACGGATGCCTAGTCAGCATCCCTGTCACCAAAATTTCCTTGTTTGTGCAATTGAACAAATCGCTCTAACTTTCTCATACGGACTCTGTTTTGAGCGAAACGAAGTGCACCGGAATCAGGAAGATGAGACCTATCTGGTCGTTTAGGTTCTAAGAAATTCTAAGCACTTCCATCTTTTAGAAATTTTTTGCCCCAATTCAGTTTCTGATCAATAAAAGTCATTATGCCTAGGTTGTGTGATAAAGATACCATTCTAAGCAAGAAGAAACTCTTGAGGGGTTCTCAGTTTTTTCTAGAAGAATATTTAACTGTAAGAAAACAAGAGGAAAGGAGGGAGGAAGTGTCAAAGGTTAGGGCAACAAGAGATGAGGGAAAGAGAGCATGGATTTATAAAGGTAAAGTTGTGATAACACAATTTGGACCTCCTTCCAAAACAAGGCAGCAAAACGATAAGAAAGAAGAGGCAACAAACTCTTCAACAAGAAATGAGGAAGCAAGGTCAATATGGGTAAGCAGGGACAAAGTCTCAACTGTGAGTCTTGCATGTCAAAACAAATAACAATCAAGTCGCACCCAGGTTCCTTAAGATTATTTTGTTGGAACTGCAAGGGTTACCCATGGAGACGAGGACCTGGGTTAGGGCCTATTGCTGGAGGTAGAGACATAATTTGTCTCATAGAAACACATGAGCATGAAGGGTGCAAGACAGCTTTGTTTGAAGGGTACTGGAAGATAGCAGTGTGGAAAAAGACGACAGGGAATGACAAAGGACATAGGGGTATCATGATATTAGTTAGAGAAAAATAAGGTTGTTTCATTCAACTAGAAAAAAAAGGCCCAAATAAGCAATTTGTCTGGCTTAAAATATCATAAAATGGAAATCATATTAGAATTGCAGCATGCTATTTTATGTCGCAAGTTTCAAAAATCTACAAAAGTAGAGGGCTTGACCACAAAGATCCCTTTACATCCCTAAAAGCAGATATTGCAACATATTTTCAGCTAGGTAAAGTCCTTATAGTGGGGGATTTCAATGCTAGGACTACAAGTGATCAAGATAGCATTCTTTGTTGTAAAGAATATTGTGACCCTACCTAGCTCATAGAAGAGAGTAATCATCAGTGGGAAAGAATTTTAGAGGATAAAGGTTGCAATCTCTTTGGTGAACAATTGCTTTCGCTATGTAGCGCTTTCGATTTAGTCATTTTCAATGGTTTGATTAGATGGGAATAGTCCGCTAATTTCACTTGCAATGGAGCAAGTGTAGTAGATTATGTAATTTGCTCGCATAGTTTATGTGAGAAAATGGAGGAAGTTTTGATTGGAGATCAAATTTGGGACTTAAAATTAGATCACAAGCCAAATTATTTAAGTTTCTCTTAGATCGAAAAGAAGCAATTAGGGTCAAAAACTCATGTTGTTCAACAAAATCCCCCAAAGGCTAGAATTCTTTTGACTCCAGAAAATTGTAATACCTTCAAAATAATGCTAGAGAGACTCTTCGAGAAGAAGGAAATCTCATTTGATGGCCTTCATAGTCCTGAATTAACACACTTAATGCAAAGTGCACTTGCAAAGTGCAAAAGAGAAAAAATTAAGAAGTCTGAAACAAATTTCTTTCTGGTTAATTCTTGGTTTGACGAGGAATGAAAAAAGGCAAGGAGAATGTGGAAGGAATCAGAAAAGGAAAACATAAAGCTCAAAGCTTACAGGTAGATATTTAGAAAGAAAAAGGCTTCATTGGGAAAAATAACCCCAAATTATTTTGGAAGGAGCTCCAACCAAAAAAGGTGCAAACTGAAAACAACATTACAACTTCTAAATGGTTCAACTATGCAAGACAAATTTTGAGTAGGATCCCAAGATTTACCCTCCTCCCTTGGTCAACATAGACACAAAACTCTTCACGGTGCAAGAGGTAGAGATGGGTATCAAGAAGTTGGGTGTTGGAAAAGAAAAAGACTTAGCTGAACTCCAAGCAGAGTATCTAAAGTGGGGCTTAAAAATTCTTTAACCTCACATCACAAAAGTTATCAACAACACCATACAGCAGGGGTTCACCACAAATTGGACAACTAGTATCGCAATACCTCTTTTCAAGAGTGGTGATGTCAATAATCCCTCCAATTATAGGACCATAATTATAAACCCCTTGTTTGCAAATTTATTTGGAAACATGTTAGTAAATAAAATGAGCAAGTGGGCAGAAGAAATAGATAAATGTGCTAAAGGGAAAGCATGTTTTAGACCTAAACATTCCATAATTGATCATTGTATAACTTTAAGGCACATCATTGAAAAAGTTTGGGAAAAAAATTAAGAAGTTTTTTGTTGCTTTGTTGATTTCAGAAAATCCTTTGACACGGTTTCTAGGGATAAGCTTTGGCACAGAATGGAGGAACTCGAGGTTCCCAGGCATCTGAGAGCAGTTGTGCATAGGGTGCATGAAGAGGTAAAAGTCAAAATTAGAACTTCAGCAGGCATTTCTGAAAGTTTTAGAAGCGAAATCGGGGTCAAGCAAGGTTTCCCATTGTCTCCTACCCTTTTTGGTTTATATATTGACAAGCTTCAAGAGTGGCTAAATTCGTAAGAGGGTGACGGTATCCATTTGGGCAAGTTCGTTATAAGGATTCTTTTGTATGCAGATGACCTTATACTGATTGCTAAATCTGCTCTTGGTTTGCAAGAGCACTTACTTTCCCTTGAGCATTTTTGTCGAAGGGTGAGGATGCAAGTCAATATTAGCAAAACAAAAGCAGTGGTTTTCTGTAACAAAAGAAAGCATAACCAACATAAGTTCTACTTTAAAGGAAAAATTCTGGAAGAAGTTGCAAATTACAAATACCTCGGAATTGACTTCAATAGAAATTTAAGTTGGGATGGTTGTAGAAAGAAAAGAACTTTGGGGGGTTGGAAAGCATTTTATTCTCTTCAAAATAGGTGTAGAGAGGCAGAGCTATGGGACTGGAAAACCACTCTAGCCCTTTTTGGGCTTCTAGTGATCTTGGTGATTCCCTACGGTTGTGAACTGTGGGCCAGTAGCACATTCGAGATGCAGTGGAAACAAATTGAGAAAATTCACAAGCGTTTGTTTACAAACAAATTCAAAATTAAAAATGCAGTTCCTTATGCTATCTTGTTAATTGAAACAAGGGTTGCTCCTATTGAAGAAAATTCTATGGTGCGAGTCATAAGGTATTTAAAAAAAATTGAGCTAATGGAAGAGGGTAGACGACCTAAGGTTGTGTTTCATGACATATTGTGCAAAAGAAAGAAGACTTGGATGCGACAAAATAACAAATGGTTTAGTAAATGGGGTATTTTCTTGAGCATGTGTCCCACAAACAGTAAAGAGATAAAAAATTTGTTATGGATAAGTCCCACAAACGTACTTGGGAGAAAGAGCTAGGGAGAAAGAAGAAGCACTACATTAAAGAGTTTAACCCCACTCATAATCATAAAAAAAAGTGTACATAAAGGCCAATATTTCTTGGAGATCCAAAATTCTTATCGCTCAATTAAGGACTAATTCTCATCAACTCCATTGTGAAACAGAGCACTGGAAAAGGCCAAAAGAAATATGGGAGGAAGGAGTATGTATTTTTTGCTCTCCCGGAAAAGTGGAAACAAAAAAACATTTCATTTTAGAATGCTAGGCCTTCAAAGACAACAAGGAAAATTATGTAGATATTATGGGAGGTAGCTCTTGGGATAATCTATTCAGCAAAGAGTTTTTCGAGAAGCTGGGAGCATTTATTGTAAGACTCCATAGGAAAAGGGCCGAATACAAGAACGAGATGGAGAAACAATCTCTCCCATAGGCTATTTTTAGCCTCCTAGACGTTAAAAATAATTTATTTCTCTCTTTCCATGTTCATTTTTGAAGAATTCCACCTCCTTTTGCATGATAAAATTTCATGCCTTATACATGTGATCAAAATGAAACAACTTTTCACGAAATGATTCATCAGTAAAGGAAATCAATATCGAGAAAAATTCCATTTATTTACATTTTCTTTGTTACATCTTCGATTTAAAGGTGGTTTGGTTTTTTGGTATATATATATATATATACCCAACAAAAAAAAAAACCACCTTTGAATTGAATACGTAAGAGAGGTTGGAAGTAGTAGAAGCCAAAGAGTTGAAAAGAGATAGTACAATTCATATAATAACAGCTGAAAACCAGGCTTTAGCGGAAAGCAACAAAGTTCTGAAGGAGCAAGTATCATTGCTGCAAGAAGCTCTCCAAATAGGGAAAACAGAATGGCAACGCATGAAAGCGGAGGTGCAAAACATGAAGAAATTTGCAGTGGAGAATACAGAGGTGATGAATTCGAAGCCATCCCAGCATAAGGGGAAAGCAGTGGCTCAAATAGACAACAATGAAGAGACATCAAGAGAAGAGAGTAAAGGAGATTCCACAAAACTCTCCAAAACCTGGGCTCAAGTTATTAGCAATTCTGCTAAGAGGGAAGGAGAAACAAACATTCGGGTTAACAACATGCAAGATAGAGAAAGCAAGGAAAGACAGGATAGAGAAAAAAACATAATTATTAAAGGGGTGAAAGATTATGGGAAAAATGAATGTACTCTTGACCTTGCAAGATACTTCCTGAAAGACAAGCTCCAATGGCAAGGACAAATATGTCAAGCATGGAGAGTAGGTAAGCTTAACGGTGAGAAAGCTAGGCCCATAAAATTCATCATGCTCAACTTGTGTGATAAAGATATCATTCTAAGCAAGAAGCAGCTCTTGAGGGGTTCTCGGTTTTTTCTAGAAGAAGATTTAACTGTAAGACAACAAGAGGAAAGGAGGGACGAAATGACAAAAGTTAGGGCAACAAGAGATGAGGGAAAAAGAGCATGGATTTGTAAAGGTAAAGTTGTGATAGCGCAATTTGGACCTCCTTCCAAAACAAGGCAGCAAAACGATAACAAAGAAGAAACAACAAACTCTTTAGCAAGAAAAGAGGAAGCAAGGTCAATATGGGCAAGCAGGGACAAAGACTCAACTGTGAGTCTTGCATGTCAAAAAAAATAGCAATCAAGTCGTACCCAGGTTTCCTTAAGATTAGTTTGTTGGAACTGCAGGGGTTACCCATGGAGACGAGGACCTGGGTTAGGGCCTATTGCGAAAGGTAGAGACATAATTTGCCTCGTAGAAACACATGAGCATGAAGGGTGCAAGACACCTTTGTTTGAAAGGTATTGGAAGATAGTAGTGTGGAACAAGGCAGCAGGGAATGGAAAAGGGCACGGGGGTATCATGGTATTAGTACGAGAAAAAATATTTCGTTCATTAATAACACTCAGTTAACTTAAAATGTCGAAGAAAATAAATCACATCGAATAAACTTGCTATTTATTGTGAACAAAAATCTACAAAAATAAAGGCATATGGTTAACTGAAGCCCTAAACGATATTGCAATATATTCTCAGCTAGGTGAAGTCCTTATAGTGGGGGATTTCAATGCTAGAACTGCAGGTTAACAAGCTAGCATTCTTTGTTGTAAAGAAGACAGTGACCTTGTCTGGCTTACAGAAGAGAGTAATCATCAGCGAGAACGAATTTCAAAGGATAAAGGCTGCAATATCTTTGGAGAACAATTGCTTACGCTATGTGGGGCTTTTGATTTAGTCACTTGTAATGGTTTGACTAGATGGGAAAAGTCCGGTAATTTCACTTGCAATAGTTACAATGGAGCAAGTGTAGTAGATTATGTAATTTGTTCGCATAGTTTGTGTGAGAAAATGGAGGAAGTGCTAATTGGAGATCAAATTTGGGACTTAAAATTAGATCACAAGCTAATTTATCTAAGTTTCTCTTGGACTGGAAAGAAGCAATTAGGGTAAAAAACTTAGTGTCAACAAAATCCCCCAAAAGGCAGAATTCTTTTGACTCCAGAGAATTATAATACCTTCAAAATAACGTTAGAGAGGCTCTTCAAGGAGGAGGAAATCTCATTTCATGGCCTTCATAGTCACGAATTAACACATTTAATTCAAAGTGCACTTGCTGAGTGCAAAAGAGAAAAAATTAAGAAGTCTGAAACAAATTTC
>MU968514.1:0-307017 GCA_034641835.2 Pinus albicaulis
GAAGTTAAAGTGAAAAACTTTGATTAAGTAACTTTCGTTGAAGTTAAGGTGGAAAACTTTGGTTGAAGTTTTAATTAAAAAAAATATTTTTTTAAAAAGAATATTTTTTTTTTGAAGCTCGGTTGGCAGTTTATTTGAAAATTGAGTTGTCTTCGTGGGCTTGAAGACCGAGGTGTGCATCGTTGAATGCAATAAAAACTGCAACTTAGATCTTTTGAATATTTAGATCTTTGCATTTCGTCATTACTGCTCACAACAATGGCTAATCCACTTGCTGACTCCTATTTAAATGAGTCTTCAAAACTTGATGGAGAAAATTATGTAAACTGGAAATTTAAGCTCATAACAGTACTGGAGGCATACAATCTCTGGACGATTGTCAAAGGTGACGAGCCCAAGCCTCAACCTCCTGCTGCTACTCAAGATTGGGAGAAGCGTGAAATGAAAGCAAGGGTGTTGCTACGCATGTCAGTGAAGGACAATATTATTCCTCACATTCGGGACTGTGAAACTTCAAAGGCGACATGGGACACTCTCAAAGGTTTGTATGAAACTACTAATGCAAACCGTATTTTATTTTTAAAAACAAAGCTGCTATCTATCAAAATGGATGCCAATGAAAGCATTAGCAACTTTGTGTCCCGAATTAAAGACTTGAGTGATAAGCTTGGTGATATTGGTGAAAAGGTGTCTAGTACAGACTTGGTCACTGTTCCTTTGAAGGGGTTAGTCCCAGACTATAAAGTCTTTATTTCAGCTCTCTCAGCTAGACCGACACCTCCTACATTTGAAGAATTGGCTGGAATTCTTCTTCAAGAAGAAGAGCGAATGAAAATTTTTGAACTGGAGTCAAATGGTTCTGATTTGGCTTTGACTGCAAGAGGCAAAAGACCATTCCGAGGGAGACCATGGGACAGGAACAGAGGCCGTTTTCAAGCAAAGCAGAAAGGTATGGCACCTCCTGATTCGTATGTTAAAAGGAATATTGAATGTGATTATTGTGGAAAACCTGGACATCTGGCTAAAGATTGCTATAGAAGAAAGAATAATGAATCAAATCAAAGACATAGAAGGCATAATGGAAATTACATAAACAGAGACACCTCAGTGAATGATGGATTTAAAAATCTTAAGTTATTTCTTTCTGATGCTGCATTGTCTGCTGAAACTGATGATGAGAATGCTTGGTTCATAGATTCTGGTGCATCAGCACACATGACTTGTAATAAAGAATGGTATGATAAATATTATGAGAAATCTGATGGTACACACATTTACCTAGGAGATGACAAGTCACTTAAAGTTCAAGGCTATGGCATAATAAATGTGTACTTACCTAATGGACAAATGCGACAGATTCATAATGTGATGTATGTACCTGCTCTCAAAAAGAATTTGATATCTGTTTCCACTATCACTGATAATCATTTAAAAGTTGAATGTGGTAAATTGGGGTGTATAGTGAAAGATGTTCAGGACCACTACAGGGTTGTTTCTACAGGTACCAGGGTTGGAGGATTATACAGATTGGATGTGACAGTGAAGCGCTATGTTGCATTGACATCCAAAGAGACATCGACTGCAGAATTATGGCATCACAGGTATGGGCACCTAAATTACAATGATTTATCGTTGTTACAAAGGAAATCAATGGTTGATGGTCTTCCTGTTATGAAGTGTGAACATTTACCATGTGAAGCTTGTGCACTTGGTAAGCAGCATAGAGAAGAGTTTCCGGTTCATACTGAGAAACGAAAGTATGATATACTTGAATTAATTCACACTGATTTATGTGGACCTATGCAAACTAGGTCTCTTGGTGGTGCTTCATACTTTGTTATTTTTATTGATGATAGATCTAGGTATACCTGGGTCTATTTCATTAGAAGGAAAAGTGACATATTTGAGTATTTTAAAGAGTTTCGAACTATGGTTGAAAAACAAACAGGCAAGTGCATTAAAATACTCAGATCTGATCAAGGGGGTGAATATAAGTCAAAAGCATTTAACACCTATTGTAAATCTAATGGAATTCAACAATAGTTCACAGTGCCACATACCCCTCAGCAAAATGGTGTTGCTGAGCGATGGAATAGAACCTTGGTGGAATCTGCTCGTAGTATGCTGCAAGGTAAGAACATCTCTAATGGTTTCTGGGCAGAAGCCATTAACACTGCTGTTTATCTGAAGAATTGATGTCCCACTAAGCAATTAGTTTTTCAAACTCCTTTTGAGGTTCTTCATGGTTATAAACCTGATGTGAGTCATTTCAAAGTCTTTGGATGTACTGCTTTTGCTCATATTCCTAAGGCTAACAGAAGAAAACTTGATGCCAAGTCAATCAAGTGTGTTTTCATTGGGTATTGTATGGATCAGAAAGCCTATAAATTGTTTGATCCAAGTTCCCATAAACTATTTGCAAGTCGTGATGTGCTGTTTCATGAGCAGGCTGATAAAAGTAATACAAAGAATGATGCATGGCATATATCTAATGATGCTCATGTCAAACTTGATACTTTGATTAAGCAGGAATAGGAACAGGTACAGGTACAGGTACAGGATCAGGATGAGAGCAGTATGAGCACATCCAGCAGCAGTGAGTCATCACAAGGGGGTGATTCACCTCAAAGCCGACGAATCATGGATGGAACACCCACAGGCATTGAAGCACCAAGGAGGTCGTCCCGACAAACTCAGCTTCCTGCAAGGTATAGAGACTATGCCTTAATGTCTAATATAATGAATGTTGAAGAACCAATTGATTATGAGCAGGCTAAACAACATGAACCATGGATTAATGCTATGAATGATGAGTATGCTTCTCTTATGAAAAATCAAACATGGGAATTAGTGGAACTTCCTAAAAATAAAGTTCCAATTGGAAGCAAATGGTTGTACAAATTGAAATTTAAAGCAGATGGTACAATTGATAAATTTAAGGCAAGATTAGTAGCAAAAGGATATGCTCAAAAGGAGGGAATTGATTATGAAGACACTTTTGCACCAGTAGCTAAGTTGAATACAATTAGATTACTGATTGCCTTAGCCACAAAACATAATTGGAATATACATCAACTGGATGTCAAATCTGCTTTTCTAAATGGTGATTTAAAGGAAGAAGTTTATTTGGTTCAACCTGAAGGGTTTGTCAAACAGGGACAGGAGCATCTAGTCTGCAGGTTAAGAAAGGCATTGTATGGTTTGAAACAGGCACCGAGATCATGGTATGTAAAGATTGATACCTTCTTTCTTCAGAATGGATTTGTGAAAAGCAAAAATGATCCTAACTTGTATGTTAAGAAAGATGAAAAAGGAAATGTTGCTTTAATATATTTGTATGTGGATGATCTCATTATAACAGGCAGTGCTCACAAGTTAATTGAAGAAATTAAAGTTCAGTTGTCACAGGAATTTGAAATGAAAGATTTGGGTGAATTGCATTACTGTTTAGGAATTGAGGTATGGAGAGAGCCTGGTAAAACTTTGATCACTCAAAGTAAATATACAAAGGAGATTCTTAAAAAGTTCAATATGACAGATTGCAAAGCTATGTCAACTCCCTTAGAACAGAATGCAAAGTTGTACAAAGAAGATGGAACGAAAGAGGCAGATGGAACATTATATCGTCAGCTAGTGGGAAGTTTGAACTATCTCACCACTACCAGACCAGACATTGCATACTCAGTCAGTATTCTTAGTCAATTCATGGCTAAGCCTTCAGGAAAACACTGGAATGCTGCAAAGAAAGTTCTCCGATACTTAAAGGGAACAGTGAATCTTGGTATTATGTATACTGATGAATCTGATGTTGCACTGACAGGTTTTTCTGATTCAGATTGGGCAGGAAATCCAGATGACAAACGATCTACCTCTGGCTATGAATTTCATATTGGATTAGGGGTCGTATCTTGGAGTAGTAAGAAACAGCCAACTGTTTCTTTATCATCAACAGAATCAGAGTACAAAGCTTTGACCAATGCCACCTGTGAAGCTATTTGGTTGCGGAGAATTCTTGCAGATCTTGAAGAAGCGCAAAGTGGTTCAACATGTATCAATTGTGATAATTAGAGTGCTATCAAATTAGCACATAATCCAGTTTACCATGCTAGAACAAAACACGTTGAGTTACAGTACCACTTTGTACGTGAGAAAATTGAGTCAAATGAAATTGAATTAATATTTTGTAATACCAAGGATAATATGGCTGATATATTTACTAAGCCTCTTGGTAAAATTAAATTTGAAGTTTTTAGAAGTCAGTTAGGTATTGTAGAAAATCCATTTCTCCATTAAGGGAGGATGTGAGAATAATGCAGAAATAGAATTAGTTGTGAGTGGTTGAACGAGAGGGTGTAATTAGGAATTGGTTGCACATATTCAGGTTTGTTTCCTCGTTTCCAGGAGGATTAGGTGAGTGCAGTTCCCTATATAAGTGTGATGTAATTGAGCAATTGAATTCATTGTGTTGAGTGAGCTTGTCTCACGTTTCTGCCTGTTTCTGGCTGTGCATTGTTATTAATTGTCGTTTCACAACCGCCTCAAATACGTCTATGCAGAAACCAGTCACGTTGCTTCGATTACGGCTACTATCAAATGCAACTGTGACAAATTCACTGAACCCATGTTTTATGGGAACTCCAATTTTCAATCTCTTACCACTAGTTGGCTGTTCCCAACCACGAGGCACTTCTGTAGATCCACCTGGCCAAATGACAGTTATAAGATCTTGCATAGTATTATTGTGGCTGGACAGCGATGATGCACCAGAGGGAAGTTGTTTGGAGAGCTGAGTTTCATTATTCCAATACCCAACTACACGGTAGCCATTACCCACCATATTCACAATCTCATAAGTAGAACCCACAATTTCTCCATCGTCTAGCCGAACAACCCCACTCACACCATTAAAGTCTCTCTTTCCAAGCTCTATCAATAACTGTGGTCCTTCATGAAAGACCTTAGCTTCTGTGAAGCTTAGCGAAGAACTTATGGGCTTCATGAAATTGAAACTAGTGTTTCCTAAATTCCCAATTGCCCGAGCTATCGTCCAGAGGGCATCGTATGCAAATAAACCGTAGACATTTAGCTCAACCTTTTCTTCATGAGGGTATTCGTGTCTAAATTGGCGTTTCCATCTTCGACGGAAATCTTCAAGCTTGGACGATTTCTGGATATAAGTTTTGACTCCCAGCAGACCTTGCATGTATTCCACGTAAGAAGCATTTAACAGAATATCCCAAAGGCTGGTAAATTCATCCGTGGTTATCCAGACATAACCACTATCCATCATTCCTATTTCATGGGCTTTCATTAAGATTTTTGAACAAAGATCGAAAGATCGCGTATTTGCCACAAAAAACTCTCGATTCCTTAGTCATTAAGTTGTATAGCTCCTTTTCTATGGCTACCTGGTCCGCAGTTAGCGATATGACCGATCTATATTCTAATTCCGAGCCAATATCCCTAAGCGCATCACTTAATGAGGCGACTGCACCACTGCGCAATTCATCATCCGAATAAACAACTGTAACTCTTTTCCAGCCATATGCCTGAGCCAGGGCTGCAATGGGTTGCATCTGCAAGGCATCACTATGTTCCATGCGAACAAAATATGGAAATCTGTGGTTGGAGAGCAAGGGATTAGTAACAGAGAAGGAAACAATTGGGACATTAGCTGCGTCTCCCAGATGTAATATGAATTCTGCAACCTCCGACGCCTGTGGCCCAACTATTGCAACAGCTCTTTTGTTCAACAGATCAAGAGCTGATTTTACCAGCGAACGAAAAAACAAAAACAATAATTAATATCAAACTGATTAAGAAGTAGATTATACAATAAATTAACTTATATCCATTTTAATTCTGCATCTTAATTCCTTATATACCATATTTGATATTTGGTATCAAATGTTTAAAATTCTTTTCAAATTAAAGAATTTTGCCTCTTATGTAATTTTACTTAATTAAAATGTTTTAATTAATAATTATAATAATTAATTTTATTTTTCTTTTGATTATTATGTAATTTGACCCAATCAAAATGTTTACATAACATCACATAACCTTATAACATATTTTTCTTATGTTTAGATAACATCACATAATATCACATGACCTTATAACATCTTTTTCTTTGAGCACATCTCTAAATAATTAAAAAAATAACTGAGCAAATGATATCTGTTTACATAACATAATATAACATAACTTTACATCTTCTTTTCCATCTTCAAAGCAATTTAAAAAATAATCAAACAAATGAAACTGTATATTTATTACTTTTGTTAATTTTGGTTATCTTAGTTTACTCTTGACCTTGTGTACTAAATAAAATAGATTAGGTCGCATAATAAAATAAAAAATTAATTAAGTAATTAATTTTGGTTTATTTTGACTTTTAGTATTTTCTTGGACTTTTTGTTGTTGGAATGTGGTGGAAAATTTTGAGGTGAAATCTTGATTTGTGTTATTTAAATTGGATATTTGACTGTATATATGGATTCAGCACCCTGTAAAATCTTTACAGCACTTCGATTGTGTAAAGATTACCCATCAAGCTTGTAATTTCAATAAATTTCTACCTTGTTTTAAAGAAACTAGTTGTAACAATCAATCACATAGACTTACCATAGTAATATAAAAAAAATTTACTTACCATAACAATCCTGTATATAACATGACAGCAATCAATTAATTTGGTAACGGATAAGGATATTATGTACCCAGCTCACCTTGCAGTACAATAATATTATAGTAGAGTTTAATAATGAGTTCCGTAGAACTGTTGTTGATTGGCAGCAAGGCCGAGTTAACTTAATGCACCTGGATTACTTACCATCATAATGTACTTAAGCTAAACTTGATTGGTTGCTGGTTTAGTTTTCATGTGATTTGGTTTTATTCACGTACCACAATCTACCCTTATGTTAACTTGATATGCGAGATTCATTATGCTCATTCATCCGGCCACTGGCCCACTGCCGCTACTTGACAAATGTCCCACATCGCACCGTCGATTTTCTCGTTGATCGTACGGTGGAGGTTCTTTAGGGTTTTTGATGACTATGGGCTTGTAACTGCTTTCCTTGTTCATTGTTGCGTTCCGGCGAGGGTCTGGAGAGGAGGGTTTCTGCCTATTTCTCTCCAGGTTTTCTTTCACTGTCACCGTGTGTTTTTGACCCTCTCGATCTCGCGTCCGGAGGAAATGTTTTTATCCGGCGGCTCCCTTCTTCGGGTAAATGCCCAATTCCTTCCGCAGGCTTAAACTCAGATTCTTTTATTTCACTCAGTTCTTTACGAGATTAATTCTGCGTTTTAATTCGTCTTATAACCCTTGCATCATTTGTTCCCGTTTTCTGTAGCAGTGCCCTGTCAATACTGGTTTTTGGGGTTCCGGTTTACAGTGAGCTGTATTCACCATGCTTGCTACAGGTATGGACGAATTCGGCTCTCCATGGAGATCTCCTTTGAGTTTTCAGTTGTGATTATTATTTTATCTGTTTATTGCAACAGGGTTTGATGTTTACTTCCGCATGGTGGTTTCCTGTTAACAGGTACCCTCTTCCGTCGCGCCCTTCCCTTCAGAGGAAACTCGGTTGACCACTGGTCACGATGGCTCCAATCCTTTTCTGGCCATGGCAGCCGTTCCACAGGTATTTACCCTCAGCGCACGAATTCAGTATTAACCCGAAGGGTTCTGGAGTGAGTTCATGATACCTATTTTGGGTTTTTGTTTTGCCCAGGTTTCGAACCTATGGCCTTGTGCTTCACCGTCGGCGTAAGACTGATATGAGTTAGGCCATATGGTCCTAAACCTGCTTGGGTTTCGGTTAATGGATACGGCTCTGCCGTTGGAAAAATAGGTTCCATTGTTGAATGCTAATTGTATAAGATTATTGTCATGTATAACTTGTTTCAGGACATTGCCGGGTTGTTTCCCGTGCACTATTTTTCTTTGTCGCACTGACACAATGTCTCACCGTGGTTATGCGAACTGGTTCCATTCTGTTTAATTGCGTATACATATTTTTTTTTATCTATGTGACAAGCTGTGGCTCATTTGGGTTTCACATTTAACCTTGCCTCAGAAGTTGTCAGTGTAATTACATGTTCAATTATGGCTTGTTATACTGCGAGTTCTCCTAATTTGTTCAACTTGTAAATGTCTTCTGAATATCTACTGGTCTCTGTTGCTATCTTCTGGCTGTGGTTTTGCTTAATTATTTTCTACTGAATTTCCAGAGGGTTTCAACCTCAACAGTTAGTTAACAAGGGGTTCCGCCATTCCGAGGATGATTTAACCTGTTCCGGTGTTATTTATCTCCTAGCAATTTAATCAGGGTTCTAATGTTTATGGCAGTTAAAATTTCCATAGCCTAATATGCTAGAGTTACTGCAGTTGTTTCTCTTCGTTGCTTGAAATTTCAATTTCCAGTTTTCTGCTATCGGAGGTTATCTTTTCCAGAATCAACTACCTTAAGTTATCATAGTAACAAACAGGACTTACTATCAAGCAAATTCCAGATTTTTCCTCTGCTACTGTATTGTATTTTCTTAAGGAATATTAACTTAAAAGAATACTATTGTTCTGTTCAGTAACTCATTATTTCTTAACAGGGTTTTCTTTCCAAGAAACATGCACAGTAATATCCTAATTTAAGCAGATTAAAATGCTTCAGAAACTTTTACTCATCTGTGACCCAATTGTCTGATGGTGTGCTTTTCCTCCCGACCATGAACCAGGGCTATTACGTCCCTCAGTTCCCCCCTAGCTTCAAGTCCAGGCTTTCCGTTGAACGCAGAGTTCTGTAGGAGGAAAAACTAGGACATTCCGGTCCACTTTCCCCAGCTCTGTCAGCAGTATATTCTAGAGGAGTACTCGGGACAATCCAGTCCAGTTCTCCGACTCCAGCTACAGTCTTATTCCTAGAGAAAAAAAATCCTTCCTCTATGACTGCATCTTCTTTTCACAGAACCCCTAACCCTCCTTGGGATCCTTTACTTATCCCCCAGGGTTTTCTTGGGTAACTGTGGAACTGCTTTTCTGTTCAACTGCCTCCAGAATCTTGATTTACTTTTTACCATCAGTTTTTATTCAGGAACCAATTCCACAAGAAAATCTTTTCTTTCATTAAATATCAAAATTCGTTTTATTCTAATATTCCAATTAGAACAAAATAACAGCAGTCTTAATTAGTCTATAATTAACAAAAAAACTTAACCATTTGTTAATGGCTAAGAGGGTGGTTACAGTTTTCCCCCTCTTGAAGAGAACACCGTCCTCGGTGTTATCACTCTAGTTCTGTAAACAGCTCAGGATAAGCTTCACGGACAAAACTCTCGTCTTCCCAGGTAGCTTCCTCAGGTCCAAAGTGCTTCCATTGCACTTTAACCTGGGCGATGGCTCGTCTCCGGAGCATGACCTCCCTCCGGTCGATTATACTGTGTGGTTCGACCAGAAATTCCCCGTCTGGTTCTACCTGTATGTTCTGCCAATGTATTATGTGTCTTGGATCATGAACATATCGTTTTAGTAACGATACATGAAAAACGTTATGCACCCGAATGTGACTAGGTAGAGCCAAACGGTATGCTACCGGTCCTATTCTCTCCAGTATCTGGAAAGGACCGCAGAATCGAGGTGCTAACTTTGCACAAGACGCCCATCTCAAAGTGCTTTTCTTTGGTTTAATCCGGACATATACATGATCCCCAATCTCATATTCACGGTATGATCTCCTTTTATCTGCATACACTTTCTGCCTGTCCTGTGCGGCTTTCAAATTCTGACGAATTTTCCTCACTTCTGCCTCCATTTCCGCTAACATGTCTGGTCCCAGCATGAGTCTATTCTCCGGACTGCTCCAATTGATGGGAGTTCTACATTGTCGCCCATATAGTGCCTCGAACGGGCTCATCTTTAATGATTCTTGGTATCCATTGTTATAGGCAAACTCTATCAAATGAAGATACTCCTCCCATTTAACTGGTTGCTGCATGACATACATTTGCAGCATGTCCTCTAGTACCTGGTTTACTCGCTCTGTTTGACCATCTGTTTGCGGGTGATAAGCTGTACTAAAATGTACTTGCGTTCCCAATCCTGAGAACAGAGTCTTCCAGAAAGCTGATGTAAATTTTACATCTCTATCTAAGATAACAGTCTTAGGGATGCCGTGCAATCTGAAGATTTCACGCATAAACAAATCTGCTATCTGTACTGTTTTAAAGGTAGAGTGGACATGTATAAAATGTGCCGACTTACTTAGTCGATCCACAACTACCATTATGGAATCATTACCTCGTTTTGTTTTCGGTAGTCCAGTAATGAAATCTAATGAGATTACCTCCCATTTCCATTCAGGGATAGGTATGGGCTGCATTAATCCAGCAGGATTCCTATGCTCCACCTTCACTTGCTGGCACTCTAAACACTTACTCAGATAATTCGCTATATCCTTTCTCATACCGGACCAACAGTAATCCTTTCGAATAGCAGTCAGCATCTTTTGATATCCGGGGTGTCCAGCATAATTGCTTCTGTGATATTCATCTAGTATAATGGTTTTTAATTCCACCCTGTTTGGAATAACTATCCTCCTCTTGAAAACCAGCAACCCATCTTGGTTAATCTCATAATCTCCATGCTCACCTTGGCCTTCAGGTGCTTGCGTTTGCTGCCACAGGTACTTATACTCAGGATCCTTGTCAGCTTCCATTCTGATTTGATCCAGAAATCTGGTTTCAATTTGATTAACATACAACTCACAGATGCTGTGCACTCTTCTGCTTAATGCATCCGCGACCCGGTTCTCTTTTCCTTTTACATGTTACAGATCGATATCAAACTCGCTCAAAAAAGCATTCCATCTCGCTTGTCGAGAATTCAAATCAGCTTGTTTGAAGTAGTTGGTTAGACTACTATGGTCAGTCCTTAATACAAATCTCTTTCCAAGTAGATAATGTCTCCATACTCGGAGAGCGTGCACCACTGCTGTCAGCTCTAAATCGTAAGCTGAATATTTCTGTTCATAATCCTTTAGCTTGCGAGATTCATACGCTATCACCTTTCCCTCTTGTGATAGTACCGCTCCCACTCCCTCCTTGCAGGCATCTGTACAAACCTCAAACTCCTTATCCGGGTCTGCCACACTTAATACAGGTGCAGTTGTCAATAACTGCTTCAGCCTTTCAAAACTGTCTTGACATTCCTTTGTCCATCTAAAAATCTTCCCTTTCCTCTGTAAGGAAGTAATGGAAAAAGCTATCTTGGAAAACCATTTTATAAATCGCCGGTAGTACCCAGCGAGACCCATAAACGATCGTATGTCTGCTACGTTTTGTGGCACCTTCCACTCCATAATGGTCTTCATCTTCTCCGGGTCCACCGCTATACCCTCCTTAGATATCACATGTCCAAGATACTGTATTTCTTCTTTGAAGAAGTCGCATTTACTGAAATTTGCATATAGCTGGTGCTTCCTTAATAACTCTAGCACCATGCGCAAATGCTTCTGGTGTTCCTCTGCATTCTTGAAATAAATCAGTATATCATCAATGAAGATTAACACGAAATTGTCCAGGTAAGGATGGAAAACACTATGCATCAGTCTCATGAAAGTGGCTGGAGCATTAGTTAAACCAAAAGGCAATACCACGAATTCATAGTGGCCGTACCTTGTGCGAAAGGCAGTTTTGTGTATATCCTCATCCTTAATTCTGATCTGATGATAGCCAGACCGCAAATCAATCTTCGAGAACACAGTAGCTCCCTTTACCTGATCGAACAGATCATCTATACGGGGTAGAGGATACCTGTTCTTAACGGTCAGCTTATTCAGCTGTCGGTAATCCATGCACATGCGCATGGTTCCATCTCAATAAATAAGATCGCAGGTTTCTAAGGCGATACACTGGTCGAGAGACCATCTGGTGAATTTTTGAGCTTCGCATTTTTAATTGGCTAACTCCGCACAATTTCATTCGAGTCCGGATATCGTGGAAGCTCCTAGTAAATGACAAAATCAATCCTCTCTTTTCGTATTCCCAGAATCTCTTCCTAAAAACATCTCAAACTGATTGCATGTCCTCCACAGAGCGGGGCCTTATCCTTAGTTTCTCGAGTGAACCAATCTCAAAGGGTATACAATGGCATCCTTTCCCAATACATTTTGTTTGATAGTTTTAATGACGCAATTGTATAGGTTTCACACCCTAATTTCTACTTCTCCTGATCTCTGTAATAAATTTTCTTTTCCTTACAATCTAGGAGTGTCCAGTGCTTTTCCAGCCAATCCATTCCCAGCAGCACATCATAAGAACCCAAGGGCAGGATATTTAAATCCACTGTCAACTGTTGTCCACCAACTTGCAGAGCACAATCTGTTATTTTAGCACTAACTTTTCTTTTAGCTTCTGTAGCTAACTGAACCAACCAGCTCTTCTTAAACTTTTGACTTGGTAGTTTACAGATTTCTACAAGTTTAGGACTTATATAACTCATACTTGCGACTGGGTCCACTAAAATAGAAATAGTTTGAGAAAACAATTTACCTTCCAGTTCTATCATGGTGGGTTGGAAATCAGCCTGCCGATCCTCCAATGCAGCGTGAATCCTCGGTATGCTTCTGGCAACGTCCCCCACCGTAGAGGCTTCCTGCAAATTATTCATTGTTTCAGCTTTTCCCCGTTGTGGGCAATCTCGGTATTAATGCGCTGCCCCACAGCCCCAACATTGCAGAGGTGGTCTCTGGTTTGGATTTTGCTCTGGTCTATTTGAAGCTTCCACAGTTTTATCTTCACCTGGCCATCTAATCCTTTGATGGTTTCTGCCGAATTGCTTATTAATTGAATTCTTGGCTGAATTCCTGAAGTTACTGGTTTTTCCCTTTTTGAATCCAGCACTGTTCCTATTTTCCTTCTTTGCCGGCCATCCTTTTCCTTGATCTACCTTGTTTTTTGCTTGCTGGTAGCACAGCCTTGCCTTTCTGATAGCTTCATCCATCATTCTAGGATTAACAAACTCAATACGCTCCTTCATATGGGTGGGTAAACTGCTCAGAAATCTCTGAACCTTGGCCTTTTCATCTCTTAGATACGGTACATAACGCAGTAACGATGTAAACTTGGTGATGAACTCGTCCATAGTCATTTGGCCTAGCCTTAAGTCATGAAATTCCCGAGCTTTTTCATCGTAGAAACGCTCCGTCAAGTACTTGTCCTTAAAGTACTGTTGGAACTTATCCCATGTTACATCCTGATCTTCTATTCCCTTCACGTTCTTCACTTCTTCCCACCATAGGGTGGCTTTGTCTTTTAGCTGATAAATTTCCAATCGTGCCTTAAGACCACTGTCATAATCATACACTTGGAAGTACTTGTTCATATTAATCAACCAGGCCTCAGCTACCTCTTCTTTTTCTCCATCAAAGGTGGGTGGATTAATCTTTCTAAATTCTCCATGTAATTCCACCTTCTGTCTTTTTCCTGCCTTCCGTTCTGTTCCATTTTCGGATTCCGCTTCATTAAAGTTTCTATTCGAAATATTGTGCTGGGACAGACTTTTTTCTTTTTGACTCATATCTTGCTCTTCAGTTTGCTGTTCATTCCCCTCTTGGTGTTCTCTGTCAGCACTGGGATTTTCATTTCTGTGATTTTGTTTATCAGACAGGCTTTTTAAGATTCTTTCATGTTCCTGCATCATCCTGGCGTTTTCCTGTCGTACCCTTTCCATTTCCTCCTGCAACTGTTGTACTGTATGCAATAAGATGCGGGTCTGCTGTTGCTGCTCTTCCATTAGTCGGTTTGACCGCTGGTGTTGTTCAATCCCCAACTGAACCCACATCTCAGGGTTGCCCCCTGGCGGAGGCTGCATGTCTCCAGCATTTCACTGTGACTGTTGCGAAGGGGTCCGTCTCACTTGTCTTTCCATCTAATCGTTGGACTGTGCATAAATAACACACAGTTTTAACGTTAGTTGGCCCAATAGGTCCCAGCGTGTAACAGTTCGATACTCACTTGTAACAATCAATCACATAGACTTACCATAGTAACATAAAAAAAAATTTACTTACCATAACAATCCCGTATATAACATGACAAAGCAACTAATTAATTTGGTAATCTGGAGTATGATATTATACCCAAATTACCTCATAAAGACAAGTAATATTATAGTAGAGTTTAATAATGAGTTCCGTAGAACTGTTGCTGATTGGCAGCAAGGCCGAGTTAACTTAATGCACCTGGATTACTTAACATCATAATGTACTTAAGCTAAACTTGATTGGTCGCTGGTTTAGTTTTCATGTGATTTGGTTTTATTCACGTACCACAAATCTACCCTTATGTTAACTTTGATATGCGAGATTCATTATGCTCATTCATCCGGCCACTGGCCCACTGCCGCTACTTGACAAATGTCCCACATCGCACCGTCGATTTTCTCGTTGATCATACGGTGGAGGTTCTTTAGGGTTTTTGATGACTTTGGGCTTGTAACTGCTTTCCTTGTTCATTGCTGCGTTCCTAGCGAGGGTCTGGAGAGGAGGGTTCCTGCCGATTTCTCTCCAGGTTTTCTTTTACTGTCACAGCGTGTTTTTGACCCTCTCGATCTCGCGTCCGGAGGAAATGTTTTTATCCGGCGGCCCCCTTCTTCAGGTAAATGCCCAATTCCTCTCGCAGGTTTAAACTCAGTTTCTTTTATTTCATTCAGTTCTTTACGAGATTAATTCTACGTTTTAATTCATCTTATAACCCTTGCATCGTTTGTTCCCGTTTTCTGTGACAGTGCCCTGTCAATACTGGTTTTTGGGGTTCCGGTTTACCGTGAACTGTATTCACCATGCTTGCTACAGGTATTAACGATTTTGGCTCTCCATGGAGATCTCCTTTGAGTTTTTCAGTTGTGATTATTATTTTATCTGTTTATTTGCAACAGGGTTTGGTGTTTACTTCCGCATGGTGGTTTCCTGTTAACAGGTACCCTCTTCCGCCGCGCCCTTCCCTTCGGAGGAAACTCGGTTGACCACTGGGTCACGATGGCTCCAATCCTTTTCTGTTTCCTGCCATGGCAGCCTGCTATGGCTGTGTATTTACCTCGGCGCACGCACCCGCATTAACCAAGGGTTCTGAGTGAGCTCATGATACCTATTTGGGGTTTTTTGGTTTCTGCCTGTGTTTCAAACTCGTGGCCTCGTGCTTCACCGTCGGGTAAGACCGATATGAGTTAGGCTATGTGGTCCTAAACCCGCTTGGGTTTCGTTAATGGATACGTAGTTTGCCGTTGGACAAATAGGTTCCATTGTTGAATGCTAATTGTATAAGATTATTGTCATGTATAACTTGTTTCAGGACATTGCCGGGTTGTTTCCCGTGCACTATTTTTCTTTGTCGCACTGACACAATGTCTCACCGTGGTTATGCGAACTGGTTCCATTCTGTTTAATTGCGTATACATATTTTGTTTTATCTATGTGACGAGCTGTGGCTCATTTGGGTTTCACATTTAACCTTGCCTCAGAAGTTGTCAGTGTAATTACATGTTCAATTATGGCTTGTTATACTGCGAGTTCTCCTAATTTGTTCAACTTGTAAATGTCTTATGAATATCTACTGGTCTCTGTTGCTATCTTCTGGCTGTGGTTTTGCTTAATTATTTTCTACTAAATTTCCAGAGGGTTTCAACCTCGACAGTTAGTTAACAAGGGGTTCCGCCATTCCGAGGATGATTTAACCTGTTCCGGTGTTATTTATCTCCTAGCAATTTAATCAGGGTTCTAATGTTTATGGCAGTTAAAATTTCCGTAGCCTAATATGCTAGAGTTACTGCAGTTGTTTCTCTTCGTTGCTTGAAATTTCAATTTCCATTTTTCTGCTATCGGAGGTTATCTTTTCCAGAATCAACTACCTTAAGTTATCATAGTAACAAACATGACTTACTATCAAGCAAATTCCAGATTTTTCCTCTGCTACTGTATTGTATTTTCTTAAGGCATATTAACTTAAAAGAATACTATTGTTCTGTTCAGTAACTCATTATTTCTTAACAGGGTTTTCTTTCCAAGAAACATGCACAGTAATATCCTAATTTAAGCAGATTAAAATGCTTCAGAAACTTTTACTCATCTGTGACCCAATTGTCTGATGGTGTGCTTTTCCTCCTGACCATGAACCAGGGCTATTACGTCCCTCAGTTCCCCCCTAGCTTCAAGTCCAGGCTTTCCGTTGAACGCAGAGTTCTGTAGGAGGAAAAACTAGGACATTCCGGTCCACTTTCCCCAGCTCTGTCAGCAGTATATTCTGGAGGAGTACTCGGGACAATCCGGTCCAGTTCTCCGACTCCAGCTACAGTCTTATTCCTATAGAAAAAAAATCCTTCCTCTATGACTGCATCTTCTTTTCACAGAACCCCTAACCCTCCTTGGGATCCTTTACTTATCCCCCAGGGTTTTCTTGGGTAACTGTGGAACTGCTTTTCTGTTCAACTGCCTCCAGAATCTTGATTTACTTTTTACGATCAGTTTTTATTCAGGAACCAATTCCACAAGAAAATCTTTTCTTTCATTAAATATCAAAATTCGTTTTATTCTAATATTCCAATTAGAACAAAATAACAGCACTCTTAATTAGTCTATAATTAACAAAAAAACTTAACCATTTGTTAATGGCTAAGAGGGTGGTTACACTAGTCTTAAAAAACTCAAAAAAAAATTCCAAAACATCTCACTAAAAAAACTAATAAATAAAGTAAATACAACTAATAAATGGATTAAATGACGAAATAAAATAAAGAAATAACTAAGCAAATAACACTGTATCTTCATTATTTATTATTTTTGTTAATTTTTATTCTCTTAGTTTGCTCATGAAGTGGGGTCTCTTGCACCGGGGAGAGAATCAATCGTTGAGTATAAAAGAATGAATATAAAAATAAATGAAAATGAAAATCAAAGAAGAAACAAATCTCACAAATACAACATATCCATTGATTAGATGAGATTTAAATTACCGGCCGAAGCACCCTGAATAGCATCGCCACGCGTGTCACGGAACAGAAGAACCAGGCGACAGCCGTTGAGTAGCTGGGTGTTGTTATTAATGTCGTCCTGTGCTATTTCAAGGGCCGTTTTGGCTACTTTTCCGACCCAAGAGTTGTAGTTCAAGAGAACGCCTATATTCACCACACTGTCCTTGTGGGCTGCACGACACAAGTTCCCAGGATTACACAATAAAGTGCAGAAAATCATGAAAACTGGCAGCACCTGGACTTCCATATTGAGTTTCACTCCAATATCTGGTTATTGCTTTTAGGTTGTATGCATATATAGACTTTGGGCTCCAACGGAATCGGGTATATTGACTTTGTCAAAGCAGAATGTCATATCAATAAAGAAAATGAATGACTAATGAACTGTTTAGTTGGTTATTGTTTAAAGCCTTGACTTTGGGCAAGCCTTATATTTCAGTCTATCGGCTCATAAATGCACCCAGAGCCATCGTTGACGGTGGCGATTTCGTTTCTGGGTGCATTTATGGGCCTATAGACTGAGATATAAGGCTCGCCTTGACTTTGACTCTACTTCGAAAAGTCTGAGTTCCATGACGAATTTTCCTTTTGAACGCTAGTTTGTTTGAATGCTAGTCTGTCGGTACGTTACAATTTGAAGAGTTTACTTTTCTGCAACCAGAAAAATTACATTTGGGATGGTAATGAGGAATGAAATGGGAAATTTCCATTTGCAAATCAACAACGATCACTCACAACCTTCGTTATTGCAATTAATCAATATATAAATCTAAATCTAAAATTTCGCTTGCAATTAATCAATATATAAATCTAATTGTAAAAATTCGCAGGAAAATTACATTTGGGATGGTAATGAGGAATGAAATGGGAAATTTCCATTTGCAAATTAACAACGATCACTCTCAACCTTCGTTATTGCAATTAATTAATATATAAATCTAAAAAAAGAATTTTAAATTTTCAAGTTACACGTTTTTATGAAGTTCAAATAATATAACAATTTTTAAAATAAATGTGAACTTACGTTTATGTGAGGAGAGTTGTCTCGAAATTCTTCCTATGGATTTATCACAATATAGTAATATTTGATCTCAAATTTAGCCAAAATTACTTTAACAAATTAAAAGTTTGTTTGAATAAAATAATAAGAATATTTTAAGAAAATTGTATTGGGTTACTTATTCACTATTTGCTTCAATTATCTGCACTTTTTTATCTACCTTCAATTAACATATCTTTGTGGTTTTAACTCTATACAAACATATTACCCATTCCATACACACATCGTCTTTGTCAATTTGTTAATTTTAGTTTACCTAGTGCATATGATGGCATCTAGTTGGTAATTTTAGTTCACCTAGTGCCTATGACGGCATCTCTTTTAGTGATATGTATTAGGGAAACTCCTTAATGAAGGTGCAAGCTCATGCCAAGGAATTAGCTAATGTTTTTTTTGGGAACAAAAGCCACTCACATTAAAAGAAAAGAAAAGAAAAGAAATTGAAATGATGGAGAATAACATTAGGAGTGTGGGGTAAACTAGCATTGAGACATCAATGTTGAATCAGGGAACTAAATTCTTTGATATAAAGAGTATGAAGGCATGAGAAATCAAATATTGGAAAACAATGGATTTATATTGCCACATGAAAATGCTCATGAAAATTATTGATAGAATAAGTTGAAGCAAAGGAAGAGTGAAATTAGAGAACTGTGAACATATTACTAAGTATTTGTCGAACACAACTGGATCTAGAGTCTCAACCCCTCCACCTTACTTGCATTTCACATAAATAACTAATTTTTATTATTCTGCTAATGTTTTTAGTCCTTGGGTATGCAATAATTAAAACCTATGGATGCAATGACTAAAGCAAGCGAAATTCTCAATTAAACAAGCATTCCAATACCTCTATTGATATCTCACTTACATTAATTATTTTTAATGATTTTTCCTTTTAAAACTTTATAAAATATTAGGTTACCCAAAAAATGCTACTAATAAATTCAATGATAAAAGAGGTACAAATTCAAAGGTAAAAACCTACTCTATTTCGATACAATCCTTAATAGTAAATATTAATTCATAGGGGCAATGGTTTGTCGATTTTGAAACAAAATAAGCATGATTTATCATCACTTTCGTTGTAATGATAATTTTTGTTTTTTTTTCCTATTGGAAAAAAATATATTCATATTGCTGAATATACATATTTCTAATATGAAGGCTTTTCCAAAAAAATTCTTTATACTAGTCGCTCACTCTTTTGAGTCAATAAAACACATCAAAAAACATCCTTCATATTTTATACATTCAAAAAATAGATTTCCCAGTATGAGTGAAACCGGGTTATAGGCGCATTTTGCTGTTTTTTCTATGAAGAGATTGTTGGAAATTCCTATCAAGTGTTATCTATGTGGTATGGATATTAGAATAAAAACACAGTGTCATCTTTAAAAAAATCCATATCCATAATGAGAAAGTGGATAAAAAGTTGTGTGCTATGTGTTGCAGTGTAGAAAGTTAAATGTAGATGACCATTTGGTCATGTTCCACTCCGAACATAGTTACTGATCAAACGTGAACTATTACCTCAAAACGAGAACTCTAACCAAAAAACATCAAAAAACCATGAAAAAGCAACCCGAAAACGAAAAGTTGTTTTATGGAATAACGTTTTCTTTTTTCGGGGAAAATTTTCAACATTTTTAAAAAATGGAAGTAAAAGCTATTTTTTTCTAGGGCAAAAAACACCCCGAAAATGAAAAGTTGTATTGTGGAATAACCTCTTTGTTTTTCGGAGTATATTTTCGACATTTTTAAAAATAAAATTTAAAACCAATTTTTTTGGAAAATTTGTGTTCAAAAAACACCCTAAAAACGAAAAGCATTGAAACAAAAATTTTAGAATAATAAAAAATTATACTAAAAAAAAAAAAAAAAAATAATATTTTAAAATAATTGAAAAAAAAACCAAAATTCATTATATTTTTCTAAATTAAAAAAAAATTAAATAAAAAAAACAAAATAAAATAAAATAAATAAAAAATTCAAAAAAAATAATAAAATTAAAATTAAAATCATTTTAAAAATAAAAATTTAAAAATATATTTAAAAAAAAATAAATTAAAAAACCAACTAAATTTTAAAAAATAAAATAAAATAAAGATATAATAGTTAAATTAAAAAAAATAAATTATGAAATTAAAAACAAAAACATTTAAAATCTAAAATAAAAAATTAAATTTAAAAAATATCTTAAATTTTAATAAATTTATCAATTTAAAATAAAAAAAAGGATAAACACAAAAAACATTATTTAAATTAAAATAAAAAATAAAAAATGAAAAAATAAAATAAAAATATTATGTTAAAAAGTATTTATCAAAAAACAAATAGATTTTAAAAATTAAATTAAATTTAAATTGTATATATATATATATATATATATATATATATATATATATATATATATATATATATATATATATATATATATATATATATATATATATATATATATATATATATACTTCTTGTTAGTGTGTCCCACGTACAACCACGTTAGAGTTCAATTTCATAATCTTTGTTGCAATACTAACCTTTCTAGCCTTCTAAGATGTCAAAATTATAGTGAGCTCGGGTGGCTTCTCTCCAAGATTTTTGGGCATAGAAATAAAATCTTAAATCAAATTAAATAACTCTTTTCTTTAGGTCCAATAGACCAAAGATTGGACCATCATCATTATCATATATATATATAGATATTAAAAAACATATTTATTACAGTTTATTCAATAAAAAAATTAAATATTAAAATAAAAAATTAAACTTCAAAATAAAAATATTAAATTTTAATAAATAAATGAATCAATAAATAAATTTTGAAAAAAGAAGTCAAAAGAAAATTAAAATTAAAATTTAAAAGAAATAAAAATCAATTAAAATGGAAAATGAAAAAAGGAAAAAAATAAATAAATTAAAAATGTTAAATTAAAAAAAAAAACAAATTAAAATCAATTAAAATGGAAAATGGAAAAAACTAAATAAATAAATAAAAATTAAAATCAATCAAAATGGAAAATGGAAAAAAATAAATAAATAAAAATTATGAAATTTTATGTAATTAAAAAAATTTAAATTAAAAAGAAAAAAAAAGATATTAAATTTTATTAAATTAAATGAAAAAATAATATAGACTTTAATAATAAAAAAGTTGTTAAAAATTTAATATAAAATATTCAATTAAATAAAAAAGACAAATACGAAATTTAGTAAAAAATTAAAAAAGAAAATTAAGAACAAAAAATTATTAAAATTAAATAATTAAAAAAATCGAATTATTTTTTTAATTTAATTTAAAAAACAAACTGAGTGGCGCTGTGTAGGTGGCGGTGGGGGCAGACCACGTGAGTGAGCGGGGAGCTGCTTGCACAATCCCCACCTGCCCAACAGCCGGGTGGCGGCGGAGCGGGCGGCCTCGGCCGCCCAGCTAGCAGCGGCACTCTTGTTTTTTTTTTTTTTAATTAAATTAAAAAAAATTAATTCAGATTTTTTTTTTAATTAAATTTTAATGATTTTTTATTTTTATTTTTTTTATTACTTATTAAATTTCATATTTGTTTTTTTTATTTAATTTAATATTTTATTTTAATTTTTTAATTTGTTTTTTTATTATGAAAATTAATATTTGTTTGTTTTAATTTAGTTTTAATTTTTTTTTTTTAATTTAATATATATATATATATATATTTTTAATTTAATTTCTATATCTTAATTTTTTTTTATATTTAATTTTATATTTTTAGGTTAATAATTTTTTTTTTAATTTTATATTTGTAATTTATTTATTAAAGTTTAATTAAAAAAAAATATTCTTTGATTTATTTATTAGTTCTTTTTTCATTTTTAAATTTTTTAAATGGTTTAATTAAAAAAAAATTAATTAATTATTTGAAAATGTTTTTTTTTTTTTAAACTTAATTTTTTATTTAAATTTCCTTTTTAAATTTTAATTATTTTTTTTTCTTATTATTTTTTTTTAATTTAAAATTTAAAATTTAAATTATTTTTTATTTTTGTATTTTAATTTTAATTATTTGAAAATTCTCTATTTTATTAATTATATTATTTTCTTTAATAACTTAGCAAAAATTGTTTTTGATGTTTTTTTTTTTTTTCGGGTTCAATTTTTGTTTTTTTTCTCTTTAAATTTATTGTTTATTAAAAAAAATTCCTTTTTTAATACAATTTTCTAAAAATTTTTGTTTTGTTTTATTTATTTATTTTTGTTTAAATTTTTTATTTTTACAACTTAATTTTGTTTTTTTTTCACATTTTTATTGCTTTTTATTATTTTTATATATTCTTTTTATTTGAGTTTTTTTTGTCATGTTTTCCTTATTTTATTCTTATATTTTATTACCAACATGAAAATCGACACTGTAAAAAAAATGGTTGATGCTGCATCAATAATTTTCAAAATTAGCATGAAAATCACTATCATTTTAAAAGAAATGTTCATACTTCATAAATAAAAAAATTAAAGTGTAAAAAATATGCTCAAATAAAAAAAAGGGTGATTCTGCATCACCATTTTTCAAAATCGGGTGTTTATTTTGCTACCTCAAAAAAGTAGGTACTAGTTTAGTTACCTATTTGATCGGTTACTATGTTTCCATCCAAAAAATCAAATACCACAAAAGTTCTTATAGGCAACTCAAGTTCTTCTTTGGTGAGTTTATCAGAAATTTTTTTCTCTCCAAGGATGTGTGTGAGGGATAGTCATTCAAAGGTGGAATGAACATCTCTAACATATTGTAGAATTAGATATAAGTAGATATTTTTATTTTCCTAACCAACCACGAACTTTGAGTCTCCTAGAATTTGTAGTGAATTGAATTTTTAAAGAGTTGCCACTTTTAGGAGAGTGTGAAGGGATATGAACTCATTTTGATTATTTGTGTCCCTTCCACAGGAATATTTGACCTTAATATAGGAATATTGAGAGCCAAAAGGGACCACTCCTATCGCACACTTGGGAGGATTCCTTTGTGATGCATTGTAGAAAAATCCCCATGTAATGCTTGGAGTGAGTGGAGGCATTATTGGAACTCGTTGTTTTTTGGATTTTGGATCAATTTTGTACTCCTCACATAGTTGTACAACTAGACCCACAATGACCTTTGCAAGGATGTCTCTTGAGCTAAAATTGTTGCTATTTCTGGCACACTAGAGGAAATTCATAAGAATACAGGGGAATCGTTTGAAAATTTTAGTATCTTTATTTTTTATTTAGGCTTGGACACGGTCCTCGAATTTGTTCCTAAACAAGAACCTTAGATTTCCAACCCATGAAGTATGGAGGATATGAGATGGTATGTATAAGAACAAGAGAAATATGATGAGAGACATTCTCACTTAATTATTTACATAGTGGATAGTGGCTAGGTTCTTTCCATCCCATTTTTTTGATATTTTCCAATGTGAGAAATTTGTTTCAAAGAGTGATCTAGAGGGTAAGTTTTATTTTTAGTAGAGGCTGCAACTTCCATAGAAAATTCCACCACCATATTTCTCCGTTTGAGCTTTGTTGTTCAATGTGATTTTTCTATCCCTGTTTGGGTATGTAGTCCTAATTTTTTGGGTTCTTTGATCAAACCAGGTCATCATTTATGTTCTCTCTAAACCAGATGAAATTTGAGGACAAGAGTCTACTGTATCTTGGGCCATTATGTAGCTTCTTTTCCTGAGAGACTCACATTGACTATTTTTTTTCCATCTCACCTCTCCCCATTCTCGTGGAGATTATGCCTTGACATATACAAGTGTATAGACACTTGAGAGTTTCAAGCGATCAATGAGGTTATCTCAAGGAGTGTATTCCTCCCTTGCTCTAAGATAAATATATTCATGCAATTTAATTTTTTGGTCATTGTCAACACGCTAGACTATCCAAGAGATTATTAGTGGAAAGGCTAGAAGAATATTTTATCAAATGATAGAGCCTTTTGTGGATTTTCTTAGCAGAAGAAACTAGTCTAAGGAAGAGATATGTAATATATTTGGCTTTAGGATTTTTTCCCTAAAGAGAGGAATTATGTGCTAATATCTTGGTGTTATTAGATTTTAGTGCTTTGTTGAAGGTGTATCTGTTTTTGAAGTCCCAACTCCCTAAAATTTTTAGGATAACAAGTATTTCCCATTTGACAAGGGAAATACCTCCAACATGCTTATTACTTGACCAAAGAAAGTTAAAACATGATTTCCACTACAAGGAAAACACCCTCTAGTGGATGTTTTTGAGGAACCGCTAATAAAAATAGCCCAGACATTTGTTTGTAGTGGAGGTTACTAGAGGAGGTTAGTGGGTAGAGGTTTTTACGGATGTTTTTTTCTCGGTACGTTTCTCATCCTAAACCGCACCGGTGCGTTCCACTAGAGAAAGCACCAGTGCATACAAAAAATTGGCATACTGGGATAGCGTGCACTCGGTACAAACTCGCTCGGTGCATCTCATTATTGTAGCGCACCAGTGCTCTACACAGATTCAACACTGGTGCATCCTAAAACCCCACGCAAAAATTGAAATAACTCAGTGTGGTTGTAAGAAACCACTCGGTGTGCCTAGAAAACTTGCGCACTAGAATGGTCTTAAATAAAAAAAATTACGGCCAAAATTTCGTGTTTTTCACTTTTCAGTGCTCTAGATCTTCAAGCACCAGTGCACATTTACCTTGTGTGAGGTGTCGTGCCATTGGTGCTCCCATTGCATGCACTACTGTTGTCCATTGCCCACCATCTCCATTTCGAATTTTGCAAAATGGTCGGAAAATTTAGTTTTACAAATTGTAAAGCCAATATGCCTCCACGACGACCAAATTTACAAGTATTTTACTTTTTTCCCCATAATTTAATCTTCCTTTTTTTAAAAATAAGGTGAATTTTAATTTATTTTGGAAAACTAATGTGCGGTGGACTCGACCCATTCAGATCGCACCGGTTTGTGATGCTACCTATAAATTTACAGTCTGCACCATAACCACTGCTAACAGTATCCGCACTGGTTCCGTGGCAGTACCAAAACAACGCAACATGCTTTTTTAAAATTAAAAGAATTGTGGTGTGGTTGGTTACCCAGCTGCACCATTGACTATGTCGAATTGCGGGAATGTGGTGCGTTGATGGAAATATACGCCCTTGGGTAGGTATTTTTGTCAGTGTGCCACCCTCCTGCACTAGACATAGTCAACGATGTGGTCATGTAAACGACCACACTGTTGACTATTTAGTGATGTCAGGAGGGCAGTGTACTTCCTAAACTATAGGCCATGGGGCACATAGTTTGGTCAGTTTACCACCCTCCTGACACTAGTACATAGTCAATGGTGCGGTCTGTTATACCACTGCACCGTTGACCTTGTAAAAATGCCAAGAGGGTGGTCTACTAGAAATTTCTAGGTGCACCACCTACGGTGCACGACAAAAAAATATGCACCGTTACCGATGCATGCCTGTTTTTTGTGGTGCACTTTCTGTTTTTTTTTTGTTTTAAAAAAAAGAATATATATATATATATATATATATATATATATATATATATATATATATATATATATATATATATATATTCCTAAATACATGTCTCATTTAATAAAAAAATTGTATTTAATATGTCAATCATTCAATGTCGTTAAAGGAGAGAAGAGAGGGAACATCAACAACAACAGGTGGACCAGTATAACGTGGTTCACCTGTGGGAGGCATGAGAGAGGGAGAGAGATAGGTACCCTCACCCTATTACAACAGCCACCCAGGCGCTCCTAAGGGAGATAGGCCTCCTCAAGTTCTATGAGGAGGCTACATCCCTAAAGGGCCATGATGGGTTTTTGTGACAACTTATCCACAGGTGGAATGCCCACTAACAGACTTTTCGGGATGGTCCTAACCAGTGCTACATGCCCACTGAGGAGGCCATCTATTTCATTATTGGCATGTTGAGGAGAAGGGTGGATATTCCCTCATTCGCAGAGCTCCCCGTTGGCTATGCACCAGGGAGTTAGTTGGTGTACTCCTAGAGATACATTAGCACAGATATATTGTCTCCTACAGATTTTTAGGTCTCCGGAGGTCAGTTACATATTACTTCATTTGATGGAGAGAAGGTGAGGTGCCTCTGACTACTGATTTCGGCCATTGCACACCATACCAGTGATGGGAAACACATTAGTTTCCCTCTTCTGTTTTATGTTGATTCTTTATTACAGGTGCCATGACTTGTAAGGTGGTTTGCCATTTTTTTGGAGCAGTTCTGTACAACTTTAGATAGACATCGTGCTCAGGCACAAGGGAGGGTGGACTTCCCTTTGTCTTTTGAGCTATTTTGTTTATTTTTTGAGAGGTGACCAGAGATGAGGCCTACTTTTGTTCGGTAGCCTCATAGGCCGATGCTGCATGTGGAGATGCAGATGTGGGGATATATGATGTCCAAAAGGGGCAACTTAAAGTTTTCCACGAGGATATCACATGATGCACTGGAGTTGTTATCGAGTGTTGATGAGCATCCCTTTGTTCTGGACGCCTGTCCGTATGTTGGTTTGGATTGGCAAGGGTGTGCTAACATCCTCTTCACAAATGATGAGCCCCCGGATGATAGAGGTAATATTACTATTTTCTTTAAATTTATTCTAACATGTTATTTAACTTTTTTTTATTAAACTGTTTAATGAAATTGTTTAATTATTGTTGTGTACTTTTATATATTTTTCAGACATTGGGTCATTTTATGGTGATGAGATGCCACTGCCACCAAATTATCCAGGTGTAGATCCCAATGACGATCAGGAGATGGCAAATGCCAAGGACTAGGTCAGTGCAGATGGACCTGGTCCTAATGCTGCGCAGGTACCAACTATTGTGAGGTGTAGGTCGGACACCAGATTTAGGATGGATTTGGGCGACCAACTCTGTGCACTACTTGTGGAGGGGAGATTCAGGACCTATGAGAGATATATATGCTGATGCTAGGCTGGTACAGATGTGTTGAGGCATGCCACGTGACGTGTTCACCCTCATGCACCGTGTCGTAGGAGCTACCAACTTAGTGATGCGATTGAGGAGGGCCCTTCAACATAGGCGTGGTTGAGATGCAGTACGTCAATAGTCGAGCAACGACACATCATGTAATGATCACTATCATGGGAGTGATCATCGCCCACTTCACGTCACAGATGAGTAGCCTACAGTATCGACCAACAGTCATGATCATGAGCAGGCTGGACGATCCACATCGAGTCAACCTGCAACAACCAACATTCATGATCATGAGCAGGCTGGACCATCCATGTTGAGTCATCATGATCAGTAGCCTTCAGCATCCAGCAGTACTCATGATCATGAGCAGGATGGACCATCCATGTCAAGTCATCATGAGTAGCTGACAGTTGAGCCTAATCAGCATGAGGCACCACCAGATCAACATGCACATGATGATCAACAGCTATCTGAGCTTGTCGAGGCTCCACCATTGACTGAGAAGGCCTTGACTATTACTACTATTGATGATGTACCGCTAGGTGATATTTAACATTTATATTACAATTATATATTTTTGACATTATGCGGTTATATATATATATATATATATATATATATGGTCCGTGTCTTTTTATTTTCATGTTGCAGTTGTACTTAATTTACATGTTGGTGATCATCATGATGTGTATATTGTTAGGTTATGTTAGATATGTTCATTTAATTTGCAACTTACAGATAGATGTGTAAGTGATAGCAGTTATTTGACATGAGATGTATATTTGATGTTTGTGTTGTGATGATGTTATACAATGCTAATTGTGTTTTGTTAGATGATCATGATCACCATGATTAGATGATGTAGCGAATTTGAATGTGTTTTTTAGTCGAATATGATGTTTGTACGATGGTTATCATAATCGTGATGTTTATTTAATTTAATAGTAAATCATGATATTTACTAAATATTATGTCGTGATTGTAATTGAAATTTTAATTTTAATTGTATGTAAAATTGTAATTGTAATTGTATGTAAATTATTTGTAAATTTTTAAGTGTAATTGTAATTCTAATTGTAAGTAAAATTCTAAAATTGTAATTGTAATTGCATGTGAAATTGTAAAATTGTAATTGTAAATGTAATCTTAATTGTAATTGTATGTACAATATTTGTAAAATTTTAATTGTATTAATGTGAAATGATTGTAATTATAAAATTGTAGTTGAAATTGTAATTTTTTTCCTGTGTGAATTTGGGTTACACTTTTTTCCCTTTTTTGAGAATTTTTTTTGATTTTTTTCTATTCTTCAACTTTCTGCAAGCCAAAACAATTTTTCTATTTAGAATTTCGTTTTGCGATAAAAATAAAAGTTGTCAAAAATTTTATTGGCTTTCTATTACTTATTTTTTGGAATTTTTTTATACACAGTTGGTATGTCAACTTAGCGTTTCTTTGAGTGTGTGTTTTTTAACAATCAAAGGATTCATAAAAAATCATGTTAATACGCGTTGGTGTATTATTTGAAAACTTTGTGTTTTTGAGAAATAAAATGTGTTACAACAATTTATACAGAGTCTACTTCAGTTTCGTTATATTTACAAAACCAACTAATGCATATCATAATTACTAGAATTTGTTGAACTGATCCAAAATGAAAAAAATGTATATTTTGAATATGTTTCGCGATGCACGAAATTACTCAACATATATGTTATAAACTAAAAATCTAAAAACTACCCATTACAGACAACAATCCGATGTAATGCACCATAATTTTTTCAATTTTTTTTACAGTGTATTTTGGAAGATATAGAATATTGATTTCACTGAATCATAATGACCTTCAAAAAAAATTTGCACTCGTTTTATTACAAAATTAACTAAAATTAGTAAATATTTATGAAATTCCATAAAAGTTATATTTCCCGAAAGTAGATTGAATTATTCAAATGCTTGTCTTGGTTCCGATAGTTAATTCATAATGTTTTATCGAGTTTAACCAGTCCAAAGTTTAAGAAATGTATCTAGAGCTTGGCTATGCATAATTGCAAATGTGTTAGTTCGGCCGAACATCTAAAAAAAGTTCGTCCGAATTGTTTTTTGCACCAATGGCTCGTCAAGTCTAACGACACAAAAGTTCGGTTGAATTTCTTACAATTCGGCCGAACCTTTACTTAACTTTACGTCAATCGAAAAATACAACGAAGCCCCTCTAGAGAAAACATTTCACGAAAATATAAATTGATGTAAAAGCATTCATTATTTTTGCATAATTTCACACATTTCTTCATTTGGTCTGATTTCGTAAAGGACCGTTTTGGGTTTAAGGACTTTTTGGCATAACATTCAATGGACATTTCTTGGAGAAGGACATTTCTTGGAGGTATGTGATACATTTCTTGGATGTTTTTTGGGATTCATTTCGTTTGAAGTTATTTTTTTTTTTATTTTGCATAGGTATAATTGTGCAAAGGATTTTTTTGGGTTTAAGGACTCTTTTTCGCATAACATTCAAAGGACATTTCTTGGAGGTATGTGATACATTTTTTTGGCTTCATTTTCTTTGAAGTTATTTTGTTTTTATAGTTTTTGGGCTTAATTTTCAGTTTTTTTAAGGTATTTTGCTTTTAGAAGTTTTCGGCTTAATTTTCGTTGGTTTTATTTTAAGGTATATTGTTTTTAGAAATTTTGGGCTTAATTTTCAAAAGGGCATTTTTTTGGATGTATTTTGTTTTTAGAGGTTTTTGGGCTTAATTTCCAAAAGACATTTTTTGGTTTTAACATATTTTGTTTTTAGAAGTTTTGGGCTTAATTTTCATTGTTTTTAGAGGTTTTGGGCATAATTTTCAAAGGACATTTTTTTGGATGTATGGGCTTAATTTTCAAAGGACATTTTTTTTTTTATGTATTTTGTTTTCAAAGGTTTTTGGGCTTAATTTCCAAAATAATTTTTTTGGTTTTAAGGTATTTTGTTTTTAGAAGTTTTGGGCTTAATTTTCATTGTTTTTAGAGGTTTTGGGCTTAATTTTCAAAGGACATTTTTTTGCATGTATATTGTTTCAGAGGTTTTTGGGCTTAACTTCCAAAAGTCATTTTTTGGACTTAATTTCGAAAGGACTCTTTTTAGGCTTAATATTAAAAGGGCATTTTTTGGAGGTATTTTTTAAAGTGATATTTCTTAGAGGCTTTTTTGTGGTATTTTTTTAAGTGGCATTTTTTAAGAAGTTAGAATTAATTTTCAATGGAAATTTTTTGGAGGTATTTTTCGAAGTGACATTTTTTTAGAGTACGTGTTTTGGGTTGAAGTAAATTTTTTATAATGATTTTTTAAAATGAGTTTTTGTCTAACTTTTTAAATGAAATTTTTTTGCAAGACTTGGAAGGAAATATTTTGAGATTCGTTTAATTTTTATAAGACATTTTTTTCTCATTTTTTTTTAAGTAAGTGTTTTGGATTGAAGTATGTATTTTTTGCAAAAATTTTAAAATGAGTTTTTTTTTTTTTTTTTTTTTTTTAAATTAAATATTTTTTGATGTTTTTCTTAATTGAGCTTTTGTCTAAATTTTTGAAGGAAAATTTTTGAACTTCATACTCTATTATCATGGGAAATCGAAGGAATTGCACGATAAAATATAATCAAACAAGATACCCTGAGGAATGTAGACAAGAGGGAAGAGAATCTTGCGAAAGAAAGAGAGAAGCACTCTCAAATATTGAAAGGGAAAATGAACCTCAACTAGAAGTTGAAGCAGGTATGTAAATGTAAAGATTACGAATTTGATATTTAAATTTTTCTTAGTGTAAATGTGAAGATTAATTTTTATTTGATGAAATAATTTGAAAAATATTTTTCAATGTAAACAGAGAAAGATATTCCTCAAAACATTGATGGTGATATAGAAAATTTTGAAAGAGAAAGCGAAAGAGATATTGAAACAATGATTGAAGATGGTGAAAATGTTGAAAGAAATTCAAGTGAAGAAATTGAATCACAAGGTATGTATATATATATGTTGAACACATGCACATATTATTTAAATTATACATATTTATTAATTTAGTTATTTATTGAATATGTAAACTTATTATGTACTATTAATTCAAATATGTAGAGATGAAATCAATGTCGATGATGAGATGTTAGAAAATCTTGACACTCACACATATGGAGATAAAAGAGCTGACCATGTTATATGATATCATGTTAAATGCATTTTTGATACGTGCTACATTAAGGAAAATGTGTCAATTCAAGCCCAAATGTTTAAAGGTCTCCTATTATTAAGGAAATTAAAAGAAGCTACGACTTTATTGGGTGTTCGAAAATCAACAAAATATAAAAAAAATGAAGGAAAATGTGATACAAAATATAAATAGTGCTATAAATTCAATTAGACTATCTAGACAGAAAAAAATTTCAGTTGTATGTAGAGCAATACATATGGCAGTGGTTTCATCAAGTACTAAAGATAATTTCTTGGTAGAATCTATGGCACAAGCATTAGGAACCTCATGAAATCTTTGCACAAGCATTGAAAATTTCGGTTGAAAATAGATGTAAATGATCAACTTGCTTGTTGGAGAGCTATTTGTAGGCAACCATACAAAGATAGAATTGGAGAAAATGTTAAAAATATATATATATATGAATATTTGAAGAAAAATTCACGTGTTTCACCAAATACAAGGAATGTGATGCAAAGAAGAATAGCATGAAATCAGTATGAAGAACATGAAAAACATTTCTTGGAAAAAACTCATATAGAGTTGTTAAACAAGTTCCAATAAGAGAATCATGAAATTCATGTCTCAATGCTTTTGTTCAACAAAAGCCATGGTATGTAAAACCTATCACCGTACGCAACACTTGTTGTTGTCATGATCAGGTGGAATTTCAGTTATATTATGACACATTCCTTAATTTTGGTAGAACATTTTGGAAAGATTCACCTCCTCCTTCCACTATCCATGATTTCATATCTCAAATTCTATGTGGAAGAGAAAGCGATGAATTATTTTACAAAAATAAATGTGTTAGCGGTAAAAAAATGTGATGATTGTGGAAATTTGACTAAATTTCAAAATAAATATCGTACTAATATAAATGATCAATCATTGTCCAACATGAAAGTGAAATGGAAGAGATATGAATATATCCATACATCGATTCAATGTTCAAATAGTGCTAAAAGAATTGAATTACAAGAAGAAGAAATTTTTGTGATAGATTTTTTTAGAAATTTTGAGGCAAAATTTTATAAATACACCAAGAATTCCCATAGAGCTCAATGAAAGGAGTTGCAATTCAAAAAATCTTGTGAATTTTTTCCACCAGAGACCATTTTGTCAGTAATTGATTTTGCAGAAAACTACACATTTGTTCCACAAAAATAATCTAGAGTGAATACTATAATTTTGACCAAGTCTCCATGCTCGTCCATATTCTATATAGACATGCTGAACAAAATTTTGATCATATAGAAAGAACCAGTGAAAATCGACATGTTATTAAATAATATCACTTTTATATCAGTGACGATTGTACAGATGATACATATTTTGTACAACACTATTTTAGAAAGATTTATGACTCCTTGAAAAGTCGTGGAATAAAATTCTTTGAACATTAGATATGGTCAAATGGATGCGTAGGTCAATTAGAATCTTCATGATAATTCTTTTGGTCGTGTTGTCTTCATAATAAAACCTGCATTAAAAATTGTTGGAATTTCTTTGAGAATGGCGATGGAAAAGGAGAACATGACAGTACAGGGGCATGCATAAAACAAGCACATCAAAGATATCAAATGAACCCCTCTGCAAACCGACTTGTGGATGCTAAATAAGTTGTTCAATGGTGCATGGATGCACTAAGCCATGAAACTAACCGATCAAGGGAAGTGCGAAGGTACATTCAATTTAATTTTTATTAGATATCCGATTTTAAACAGTGTAGATTTATCACAATGATTATCTTTGATGGTATTTTGATATCATATGTAGATTCTCCTTTGAATTTTCCATATATAGGTTTTTTTCATATTGGGGTCGAAGATGTAGACAGATCGATTGGAAATGACATTGAAACAATAAAAGGGGCTTAAAAATTGCATTCAATTAAAACAAAGTTGTCCAAAAATGTGTTTGCATTGGATAAAAGAAAATATTCTTTTTTTTTTCATGTTTTCATAGAAAGCAAAAAATCCAATGATGTTTGTGAAAACAAATTGTATTTAAAATGTTGGAAACATACAGAGCTAAATACAAAGGGGAAAATGTCCGTTGCAATGTTTGAAGAAATGCAATCAGAGGATACTACAATATCATTTAATGGTGATCAAGTTTATGATATTGTTAGAGAATGTAACATTTGAATTGCTTTCAAATGAAAGAGATGTAGAAATAGATAGTAAAATTATTTTAAATTTAATTTTTCATGTTGATTGTGATCTAAATTTAAATACATAAGTTTTTTTTATTTTGCAGGAGATGCTTTTTCTGTAATTGCACCTAGTGACAACGATGAAAATGTGAAGTATTATTTGATGCCTTGAATTGAATGAAATATTAAATTATTAGAAAACTACAATGATCATGGGTTTCCATATGACAAAGGATCTATTATACTGAAAGGTTATTTTTTCAAACAAAATAATCAAAGTGGGGATTTTGTTTAATTTGAAGACTATGCACCTGATGTCATAAGTTGTCAATATATTCACTTGATGTGTGGAACATGCATAAAGTTGATAGAGGTTCAATCAAAGAAAAAATTAAAATTAAGAAATGGAAAATGTCAAAATCCGATCATGGACGGATCATTGAAGATGGCATTCCATTGGAGTTTTTTTTATTGAACTGCCTAACAATTTCTTCTCTTTCGATTCATGTTTTAGAAATTCTAGAAATCAACTAAAAATTGAACTGCCTTGTTATGTTATATGTGCAGGTGTTTTCACATGTACATTGTTTTGGTACATGCACACTAGTATCAACTGAAAGTAGCTTTTCTATACATGAATTGATGAAAATTGTTGCATGTATTGGATATATATATGTTCTAGAATGCAATTCACTGAAAGCATATTTTCTATGTGCATTGATGAAATTTGTTGCAAGTACTGGATATATATGTTCTAGAATGAAATTAATTGAAAGTAGTTTTTCTATGTGCATTGATGAAAAATGTTGCACGTACTGCATATATACATGTTCTAGGCAGTTAACTCAAAGTAGCTTTTCTATGTACATTGATGAAAAATGTTGCATGTGTTGGATATATATATGTTCTATAATGCAATTAAATGTTCAATTATTTTTACTATGTGCATTGATGAAAAATGTTTCACGTACTGAATATATATGTTCTAGAATGAAATTAACTGAAAGTAGCTTTTCTATTTTATTGATGAAAAATGTTGAAGTATTGGATATATATGTTCTAGAATGCAATTAATTGAAAGTAGCTTTTCTATGTGCATTGATAAAAAATGTTGCACGTAATGGATATATATGTTCTAGAATGGAATTAACTGAAAATAGTTTTTCTATACATGCATTGATGAAAAATGTTGTACGTATTGGATACATATATTAATATATATATATATATATATATATATATATATATATATATATATATATATTATAGAATGCATTTTTAAAATTTTATATTTATTATATATAATAAGGCCTAGAATCTTATGATTCTTTATATATATATATATATATATATATATATATATATATATATAGAGAGAGAGAGAGAGAGAGAGAGAGAGAGATGTATTGTACTTCAATCATTTTAACATATATATTCAAACATGTACTTAAATAATTTCTACATGTAAATATATTCCATAACTTGAGTTTTAAAAAAAAAAAATCTATCAAAACATTACTTCACATCCTAGCTGTAGTTTAACTATTCAATAAAAAAAAACATTATATCACATGCCAAATTTAGTTCAACCATCCAAAACTTAAAAGTTTTAAAAACAAAACATTATAGATCACAACATTACTTCACATGCCAAATGTAGTTCAACCATCCAAAACTTAAGTTTTAAAAACAAAACAAATTATAACACAACATTACTTCACATGCCAAATGTAGTTCAACCATAAAAAACTTGAGTTTGAAAAACAAAACATTATAGATAACAAGTATCAAGTATCAAGTAAAATTACTTCACATGCCAAATGTAGTTCAACCATAACACTATAAAAAAAAACAAATTGTAACACAACATTACTTCACATCCCAAATGTAGTTCAACCATCCAAAACTTAGGGTTTAAAAACAAAACAAATTATAAAACAACATTACTTCACTTCACATGCCAAATGTAGCTCAATCATCCAAAACTTGAGTTTTAGAAACAAAACAAATTATATAACACTGTAGCATTACTTCACATGCCAAATTTAGTTCATCCATCCAAAACATAAGTTTCAAAAACATTATATATCACATTCACATGTATCAAATGTAGTTCACATAAAATATGTCCAAAATTTGTAGATCTCACAACTATAAAGTATCAAGTATCAAGTTATATATGACCGCATCTAGATAAGAATATATATAAAAAAGTAAATTTAAGACTAAATATATTAAAAATATAATGTTTCATGTTTGCATGTGCCTCATTTATCAAATAGTGCATGTGCATCATCCATCAAATACAAATGGATGTACTGTCTCTCCTAGCAAATTCACGATCCTCGAGCTATCATGTGAAGCATGGGGAACTTGTACACAATGTGTACAAACATTAAAATTTAATGTTTTAAAATTGAGTGAGAATATATAGAGATTCATGCTAAAAACCCAAAGTGTAAAAAAAATCATGAAATACCTCATGAGGTTCCATTTCCATTTGTTTCTAGTCTACTAAAACTTCCCCCACTGGAACATCTTCAACAATAAAATCTACAATATATATACATATTAAAAAATTTCAAATGAAAATGCATATATAAACTTATTTTCAATAATATTAAAAAAAAAGTTAGACAGCTTGTTCAAATGGTTGAAATGGTGTGGTTGTTCCTATCTCCATCACTAGAGTCCGTGGAGAAAAGAAATCCTCTATAGGAGCCTAAAATTCAAAAAATTTAAAAGTATAAAATAACTCAAGATCAAGATCTCAATTTATAATAAAAATTTTTAACTTCAATTTATAAATTATAACTGAAAAACATATATTTAAGCGAAAATTTGAATACTTTTGCTGGTGGATTTGGCACATCTCCTAAGAGAGGCTCCAAAAGAAAATCTCCAAAAACCTAAAATTCAAAAAATTTAAAATAACTCAAGATCTCTAGATCTCAATTTATAATAAACTTAAACTCTAATCTTTATAATTTATAATTTAAAAATATATATATATATATATATATATATATATATATATATATATATATATATATATATATATATATATATATATTTAAGTGAAAAATTGAATACTTGTGCTGGTGGATTTGGCACATCTCCTAATAGTGGCTCGGAAGGGAAATCTCCGAAAACCTAAAATTCAAAAAATTTAAAATAACTCAGGATCTAGATATATCTCATTTTTTAATGGAACTTTTTGAGGTGGAATATATAATTTAAAAACATAAATTCTAAAAGTGAGAAATTTTTCATACATGTGATGGTGTATTTGGCACATCTCCCTAGGAAGAAGAAGGTACCGCCATCCCAAAAACATCAGACGGAATCAGAATCTGTTAAAACATTTTATTATATATATGTACATGTACATGTGTGCATAGTTATTTATTTTAAAAATATCTCATCATGTTTTGATATATATAATAAGAGATAAAAAATAATTGTACATCATCATATGTTCACTTAAAAATCACTAACATTTGCCAACGTATCTTGATGGTGAGAACCAACTTGATTGTATGATTGATAGTGAGACCCATCTTGATTATTTGAACCGGAGGCTCTGACCATGATATTAAAATTTTCTTCATCCATCAAGCGTGACAAATGCAAATGGTGTTAACATATAAGGATAAATTTTTGTTAGATTAATGTATAAAAATAAATATATGTATATATGTATTTATCACAAATTATACATGTGTTAAAATAATTTAACCCTAATCATTAACACATATCATTCCCATGCCCTTTTTCTCATGAAAAATTAGGTACTGCCAGCGATTGCGACAATTCTTTGCATATGTTTTAAGATCTTCAACACTCATGTTGTCAATCTCTTCATCTGTATAATACAAAAAATTAGTGTGTGCATTCTCACGTGCTCTTTGATGACTCAGACAAACATCGACTCCACCCAATCCACTGTGAACATTTTCAATGATGCATCCCTTGCTTCTCGACTAATTTGAGAAGTGGAATCCATATCTGACCATAAATTTTAGACACAATGAGGTCGACTAACCGAGGGTGGTTCAAGGCTAGGAAAATCAACATCACGCATAGCACCCCTACAGTCACACAATAGACCTTTCCCAGGACCAAAAAATTCAGAGAGAAGGTCATTGTAATTAGGTTTCATTTGCAAAAATAATTTTGCATAAAATAATTTTGCAAAATAAACTAGAACCTAGTTGTTCCATGGGAGTCTTCCATAGGTCGCAAGTTTTCTATCATACAAATAGTGAGCTATATGAGGGTGCTTGAAATATTGCACCTTCAACATCTTTCTTTTCGACCCTTCTTTGAAATTAAACATAGACTTGGCCATTTCTGTTGTAACTCTTTGTTTAACAACCTCCCATTTATCGGGACCCATCACTGTTTCCTTTCTTTTTCCCATCACTTCTACAAAAGTATTAGTGATTGGCCCAAGATTTAGGTACACATCTACTAGTTCTCTTAAATAGTGTGTAACTATTTCCAAGCTTTTTCAACTCTTAGTAGGTAGAGTCAACGCCATGAAATCTCTCTTCAATTTTGCATGAAGATGTTGACACCTTTCTAAGGTGCATTGTTGCATTTTTTTTCCCAAGATATATTGGAAATGTTGGAAATATAAGTTGTGGTTGTCGGACATCGTTCTTCTCGAATGATGCGTTCTTCCGTACGCATTTTTTTAGCAACATTCGAAGCAGCATTTTTAGCCTCTGCATCAATATATAAAAATTTTCATATTAAAAAACAAATGTAAACAGATTTTTACAAATTGAATGAAAATAATATTCAAATTGATGGCCACCTCGATGTGGTTGGCTAGGATCTTACCAACCCTAAGACTATTGAGAACCAGAACGACCTTGTTGAGAACTAGAATGACCAATGATTAGTTGAGAACCAACACGACCATCCTTGATTGGCCTCTGGGGAATACATATCATCACCTTCACGCAATCCGCAAGCACATATTGATGGCTCTCCAAGATAATGTGAACCACCACCAACCTCACGAGACGAGAGAGAAGCTTCATAAAAAAATATGAATTTATAATCAATTCAAAAATTCATTCATACATATAAATACATGTACATATTTATTTATTAAATTTCAAGAACCATACCATGATTGTGTGAACCATGGACATGATACATTGATGGAGTAGACACCCCTGTCATCTTAGCTCCTAAAAAATAAAAAATGAGAATTATTAACAACTAATTTAACTCACAAAATTAATAAAAAATCAATTCCATATGTACACACTTGTATGTATATGTATGGATATTTAATATTATATTTAAATACCATGAACATCCCTCTATCCCTGATGGATTATGTTGGTCTTCATCGTTCACCCTCCATGATACATATATCTATAGTAGACATTTACAATTATTTTTTTAAATTACTATTTAAAATAAATTCAAAATAAATTTTAGAAAAATAATGTAATTTAGTGTACACAAATTATGTAAAACACAAATTTCAAAGCACTAATTGATGTGTGAAACTCAATTTAAGCAAAAAAATTTATAAAAATGTTAAGTTCAGCAAATTGCGCTTTACATGGTGGGAGCACACTTGGTATAAAATTGAAAAAAACACATGGTCATTAAAAAATAAGCGTGAAAATCCATTTAAACAAAAATTTGTTGAAGTCATCACATTTTAATTTTATAAAAATGTGAAATTCACCACTTGTTGCAAATGTGAAGTTCACCAAGTTACGCTTTACATGGTGTGGTGGGAGCACACTTGGTATATAATTGAAAAAAACACATGGTGATTAAAAAATACGCATTTATAAGTACAAAAAACACACATATCCAAGATATGTTACAATTTCCATCAATAAAATTTGAAGTAGAGCGTCTCAACACTAATTCATCTTTGAGAGATGAATCTTGAATTTTTGAAGAAGAGCGTCTCAAAACTAATTCATCTTTGAGATATGAATCTTGCATTTGCATTACTTTGTGTAATTCTAATTCATCTATTAATTTATCTGTGATAGATGAATCTTGAATTGGCATTTCCCCATGCAATAGATCAACAGACCTCTTATTCATATTTGTATAATTTCTTATACTAAAAAATTGAAATTGGCTAACAATATTGTTTGATTTTCCATGCAGTTGTTTTAGCCTCTCCTTCTTAACTTGGTACATGCCTTTCATCTGGTTGTACACAAGTTTGAAATTGGTGAAAAATACAATTCCATTTGATCCATACTCCCTAGTTGTTCCCAAGCCTTCTATCAATGCAATATAATATGCCTCATTGTTTGTTGTTCTTCTCGGTATATTCATTTTCCTTTGGGTGACCTTGCTAGTCACAATATTGGAAAGCACATATGTAATCATTTCTTTCCCTAGATTGGGATAGCAAGAAACATCTATGCATAATGTCCATTTTTCAACCATATTTAGTGGGTTTTTTAATCCATGAAAAAAAAAAATTAAAAAAAATATATTAAATTAACATTTATTGCAAATGCATGGGAGAAATGACACATGTGCATGAGATAAATGGCATGTGCATGGTTTATCTTAAAGTTTGACTTAAATTTTATAGTATAATTCACATCTAGAAATGAGATGCGTTAAATATTGCATTGCCTAGGGTTTAAGGGAGATTTATGACACATATACATGGTTCATACATGGTTTGCATGAAAGTGTGCCTTAAAATTTATGGGAAAAATCACATCTAGAAATGACATGTCTTAAGAAAGGATGAGATCCAGAGGCTACCTGGCCCTTTACATGCCTTAAGAAAGGATGATATCCAGAGGCTACCTAGCCCTTTAGAGACTCCTTTAGAACTTGTAGAAGTTAAGGTTCAAACAAACTAAAATCCTATGGAAGTTCAACCACTAGTTTGTGGGAGAAATTCATTTACATGGTTTGCAATATTATTTTATGCACTTACTAAAAAAAGAAGTGGTAGTGGTTGATGAAGTTTTGTCAAAAGTCACACCTTTATGAGTTTTTCGGAGAAGTGACAAATTTCCTTATAGTTTACGGGAGAGATGAAATAAAAATGACACATGCCTTAAAGTTTGCCAAAAATTTTATGGGAGAAGGGAGAGATGACACATGTACAAGGTTTGCCTTAAAGTGGTAGTGGTTTATGGATATTAAAATTAATAACTTCTATTTATGTTCTAGAGATTGACTATAGGGGCATTTACTGGATATGTCACCTTTGAGAAAATATGAGATTCAGAGGCTACTTGGCCCTTTACAGACTCTGCCTTTAGAACTTGTAGAAGTTAACACTCAACATATAGACTAAAATCCTATGGAAGTTCAAAATCCTATGAGAGTTCAGCCACTATAGGTTCCTTTTTAAGGCCTTAAAGTTTGCCTTGAATTAATGGGTGAAATCCTTTAGTTCGTGTGATAAATGGCATTTATATGGTTTGCAAAATTATTTTATGCACTTACTAAAACAACTAGTGGTAGTGGTTGATGAAGTTATGTCAAAAGTCACACCTTTATGAGTTTTTGGGAGAAATGACAAATTTCCTTATAGTTTATCAGAGAAATGAAGTAGCAATGACACATGCCTTAAAGTTTTCCTAAAATTTTATGGGAGAAGGGAGAAATGACACTTGTACAAGGATTGGCTTAAAGTGGAAGTGGTTTATTGATATTAAAATGAAGAAATTCTATTTCTGTTCCAAATATTGACTGTATGGGCACTTACTGGATATGTCACCTTTGAGAAAATATGAGATCTAGAGGCTACCTAGCCCTTTACAAACTCTGCCTTTAGAACTTGTAGAAGTTAACACTCAACATAAAGACTAAAACTCTATGCAAGTTCAAAATCCTCTGAGAGTTCAGCCACTTTAGGTTCAATTTTTAGGCCTTAAAGTTTGCCTTGAATTAATGGGTGAAATCCTTTAGTTTGTGGGATAAATGGAATTTACATGGTTTGCCAAAAATTATTTTATGCACTTACTAGAACAACTAGTGGTAGTGGTTGATGAATTTATGTCAAAAGTCACACCTTTATGAGTTTGTGGGAGAAATGAAAAATTGCTTTATAATTTATCAGAGAAATGAAATAGAAATGACACATGCCTTAAATTTTTCCTAAAATTTTATGGGAGAAGGGAGAAATGAAACATGTAGAAGGTTTTCCTTAAAGTGGAAGTGGTTTATGGATATTAAAATGAATAAATTCTATTTATGTTCCAGAGATTGACTGTAGGGGCATTTACTGGATATGTCACCTTTGAGAAAAGATGAGATCTAGAGGCTGTCTGGCCCTTTACAGACTCTGCCTTTAGAACTTGTAGAAGTTAACAGTCAAGAAATTTACCGAAATTTTACAACTTGAACATCAACCTACACTATCATAATATCACTATACATAATTTAGATTATTAATATCCATTACATCATAAAACACTCCACTTTTAACTTTTTACAAGATTAAAAGCATCATGGAAGGTGTAAATTTAGGTACATTAATGTAATACATTGGGTTGATTTAAATATTACAAGAATTTTGAGTTGCTGAATTCTTTGTGTGAATTTCTTTGCAGTATTTAATTCTATTCATTTTGTGTGAATTTCTGTTCATTATGTTGATGAATTCTGTGTGAATTTATGTTCATTCTATTGCAAAATTCTATGTGAATTTTTGTTCATTCTGTTTCTGAATTTTGTGTGAATTTTTGTTCATTCCATCGTTGAATTATTTGTGAGTTTTCTTAATTCTATTAATTCCGTTGCAACTAACTCAAATAAAATGTGTTCTGGAAATACATTTTCACAAAATACCTGAATTAATTTAAGTATCATAATTGACATGTACATAGAAATATTTCTAATGTAATTATAAAAAAATAAAATTATATGTACAACACATGTCACACTATACTTTGAACTGAGTTAAGAAAGTCAAAGTATTGATTCTAAAAATCTTGAAATTTTTGGATGTAAATATATATAAGAATCAAAGGTAAATAGAATGAAATAAATGAAACTATATGCCTCTATTATCAAATCTGGAGTTGTATATAAATTATCGATTTCTGCAACATATGCTTGAAAAGAAAGAAATTCTATATCTTTGTTATAGTTTTGAAGAGTTACATGAAGGATTGAAACAAGGGAACTAGAAAATCAACAAAAAAAAAAAAATTAAAAATAACAAAATCGGAAATACATAAGAGTGAAATTGAAATCGAATTTCATTAAGGCATGCAAGTATCTATCTATCTCTAGGTGGGTAAATATCAAAGCTAAGGCACTAACATGAAACCATATCCTAGCAATGTTGGGTGTCTAAATAAACCAATTGTATCTGTAACTACCACCTTATGCATAATATAAGTACTACTTTAATCCTGTTTACATGAATATAAATTGTTACTATATACATCAGTACTAGTAATTATGTAGAGACTTATATGCTTATATGTGAACAGTGTAAGTACCATATGTATTCAAACTATTAAGATTTCCATCAGAAGGTGATATAAAGCTCTTTGTAAGTAGAATATATACCACCAACATCAAGCTTATTATGGAAACATAGTAGATAAGCTTATATGAACCAATGTAGATGAGTATTATCGCTTGTAAGGGTAATGAAAGAACCAAGAAACTTGGAAGCTGATTATACCTGTAATTAGCTTATATTGGTACAATGTGATTAGCACTTGTAGTATATAACTATACAATATATGAGTGAGTATAAGTATTAGAAAGTCCTGTTGTGTTGAAGGTATCTAATTGAGTGAGTTCCTATGGTTTAGATGTTATGCTCTTATATACATGATGTTCTGGTTGGTGATGTGACTGTGTAGTATATTTGATGTGTTGGTTCTTGCTTTGTATCTAATGGAGAATGGCTAGGTAGTGAATTGAGAATGTTGGTAAGTGGTTAAAGTCCAGTACAAAGGGTTTAAGTGCTGTCCAAATCATGGATAGTACCCAGCTGAATTCCTAACTCAATTTGCTGGAGTTGGATATAGATTATCGATTTCTGCAATAGAAGCTTGAAAAGAAAGAAATTCTATATCTTTGTTATAGTTTCCAATAGTGACATGAAGGATCGAAACAAGGGAAACAAAAAATCAATGAAAAAAATAAAGAAATTAAAAATAACAAAATCGGAAATACATAAGAGTGAAATTGAAAGGAACTAAAGAAAAATCAAACCAACAAGCTTCTAAAGACAAACCAAACCAACATAATTAATTTATGTTGGTTTACTAATTAATTTACTTCATGTGCTACTCTACCAAATGTGTGTGCAACCCTTTTCTTGCGCAGAATAAGTTTCTTCTAAGATCATAAGAATATCAAATACACATTACAAGTTAATTTTCACCTCCAAGTTTTGATTTTAATATGCATAATATGGCATATTGATCTATATGGGTATTGTTATTTATAATTTTTTTTCAATTAATTATCCTTATTAATTTAAAGATCACAAAGCAACAAGCAGTGAAAGATATTTGTATCTCAAAGATGGCATCTTGGTATCTGGTGCTACTTGACATAGTAGTCTTTGACTTTAGAGCAAGTGGGCATAAATCACTGTTCAAAGTTTGTAATTTATAATTTATACTGGTTCTTAAAAAACCATGTTCTTAAGATCGTGGTTCAGCCGTAATTGTTGTCACAAGCCACCTATCAATGTTCAATTTTTCCAAAAGCATAGATAAGCGGCGGGGGCCATGTGGAAGTCCTAGCTGATTATGAGAAAAATATTACCCCTGCATTAAGGTGTAGAGATGATAGTGGTTCCTCATGCATTTGGGAAAATTAAAAATTAAAAACAAAAGAGATCAAATCGTGTTCACATAATATAGTAAATTAATTAGTAAACCAAGGATATTTTTAGTTGAGTTCTACAACCAAGCTTCTAAAGACAAACCAAACCAACATAATTATAGTTGAAAGGAACTAATAAAAAACCCCAAAATTTCTAGTTGATTCTTCATTCATCTACGATAGCATACCTGTAAGTTCAATGACAGAGGATCAGGTATCATACCTAGAAATTCATAGACAAAAAGACGACGAAGCTGCACCAAGAAGACGAGCACGAGGCGGGAGATCACCAAAGACAAATGGAGAACATAGAACAAATTACCTATGACCAAAAAAATTAAAATTAAAATCAAACAAAAAATAAAGTGAACAAAAAAAAAGTTACAAAAAAACATAGCAAAACAGCAACAGGAGCAACACCTCACCTCACCTCGTCGCCCCTGCAAACATAGACGCAAGATAGTGGACAGACGCAAGACAACAATGGTAATATGCTCGAGACCCGTTAAGGTTTGCGGGCCAATATATTTATAAGAACTAGTTCGGCCGAACTATTTTAAAATTTTAACGAACTAATAGTTCGTCCGGACTATTAGTTCGACCGAATTTTTTTCCCGGTATTCTTGTCTCTGGCCAAAGATATGTTTTCCCATGTTGCCAATACACTGTTAATGTAAACCACAGAATTATTTCATCCAAAATAATTTCAAAAGTTTGGCTGAACTCTAGAATAGTTCGACCAAAATTTTAAAAATGTTCAACCGAACTGTTGGGAAAATGAATTTTCTGCCCCTGATTCTCACAAAACTGTAACCGACCTCCATGGGTTTACCTTGTAGCTAGCTGTAATAAAAAATATTGATGAAATTTCTCTGATTTTAACATACATTTTTCCACTATCTCGGGGCTGATATATCTTAAATTTTCTCTTAGATCTATTAAAACATAAACAAGTTGGTCAACAATCATACCTTCAATTTCTATCATTGTTGATTGGTGTTCAACCTATCTGTCTTCTAATGCAACAATGATCTGGGGAATATTTCGGGCAATGTCATTTACTGTAGTTGCTTCTTGTACTGCCTGAATATTCTTGATTGTTTGAGTGTTGTGTGGGCAGTCCCACAACATACGAGGCTCTCCACACCCCATCCTTTTAATGGTTCTTTCACTTTTACCACTCCTTCCCTTTTGTTGTTTGTTTCCATTGGCTTAGAACCAGTGTGGGATTGTGCTGTCTAGTTTTGCCCACCCTTATGAATTTTTTTTCGCTGGTGGTTTATCCCAATATTTTTCAAATAGGTTGGTTTTGATATTTTATGCTTGACTCTCCTTTCCCTTTCTCTTTATTCTTCCTGTTTTTCAGCTAATCATTTATGCCTTTAAATTGCTAGTAGCGCAGTCTTTCTTTTCAAATAGCTTCATACATTGTTTTAGGACTATAAAATTCAATTATTTCTTTGTAGATGGTAGCTAGAAAGTTCATAAATCAATGTACTTTGGCCTTTTCTTCCCTAATGAAAGGCACATAGTGAAGTAAATTTGTAAATTTTGTAACGAATTCATCAATAGTGAGTTGTCCAAGTCTCAGCTCATGAAATTCCTTTTCTATATCATCATAATACCTCTCACTAAGGTATCTAGATTTGAATTTCTCTTGAAATTATTCCCATGTAACACTTTTTTCATCAAGCACATATAAAATTTTTGTCTCCTCCCACCAGAGAGTGGCTCTACCCCGTAGCTGGTAAACTACTAATATGGCTTTCAAATTACTTCTGTATTCATATACCTAGAAGTATTTGACCATATTCAGGAGCCAAGATTCCACATCCTCTTCATTTTCCCCATCAAAGGATGAAGCTTTGATTTTACAGAATTCCCCTTGCAAATATTTTTTCTTTTTAGATTTGGATCCAAATTCTTTCCCACTCTTAGACCCTTCTGGGTTTGGTTCAATTTCTTTTTTCGTTCTTGCTTGGTATTCACTTTGATGACAAGATCAATAAGTTAATTCCTTTACCAACCTGTCTTGCTCATTACTGGCCTGCAACAATCGTTCATTGCTAGTCCTCAGCTGAATCATTTCATGTTGCATATTCCCTGCCATTTCCAATGATTGAGCATTTGGATCTGGTGGGGCTTCCTCACCCCCTAGTTCAATGTACAAATCTTCTTTGTTATTCATAACAACAGCTGTAACTAGTTCTGCACTTCAATCACTGTACATAGAATATGATTAGTAATAAAAAATAAAATTAAAAATTTTCACAGCAGAATTTCTCTTCCTGTGTTTCGACACATAAGCCTAGAGTTTTCAACATGGGCTCTAGTACCATTTATAACAACTCCAACTAACCCAATATTTTTTCATTTCATAGTAATTCTTGTTGTGATCAATGGTATTTTATGATATATTCGTCATTGCTATTTCTTTTACTAACTGTGCACTTTAAAGATTGTCCTTATTTTATTTTTCTCATCCTCATTCTATATTCAAAATGTTGGTTCATGTCACACCTTCATTTAAAATTTTGCTTCTTAAGAACCCTACTTCTTTTATCCACAAAGGGCCCTCTTACATAAATTAATATATATATTGTTTAATGTATTTAATTTTATTTACACTTCTCTTTCCTTATCATTATTCCTTATGTTAATTGATAAAATACATTCATTTCCATGACCTTTTCAATCATCTAATTCATTGATCTACATAGGACTTCCTCTTAACTATTTTATTTTTGAAGATATATACATTACTACCAAAGTATATATATCTAACTCAACTAAAGTTTATACTCATACATATTAATGTAATTGAAATTTCATATCACACCACCTATACATTCCTACCTTATACTTGTATGCTTTGGTGACATAATAATTTATGTATACTATAAACCCTACCTCCAGATTTATGTATACCAGGAATATATATGTCTTACACTATAATATATGTCATTACCCAAAGGGCACATATATCAACCTATTGATAATGTTTAATATAGACTTCCATTAAACTTTTATGAAAACTATGGAACCCTTGCGTGTCATTAATTTGAATTAACATACTTTATATTTCATTAAAGTTTAGTTGCATTACCTTTATCATTTGAATTCGGAATGATGTGATTGTATACATATGTATTAACTCATTATCGTTTCATTTTCACAACCCTATTAATGCTATTCCTTTCTCGCCTAACTATCACATGGGCTCAATAAGGTCAACAGACACATGTAGGGTCAATCTGGCCTTGCACCAATGATTGTGATCAATCTGTAATTTATCCATGCGTTGAATGAATAGGGTTTTGTTTCATATTTTTTATTTATTTTTTCATTTGGTCAACTCCTCAATGGAGCGAACAGAGCACTGGAAACCATTTTTAAGCATTCCTACCACAAATTTCTATGAAATTTGCAAGAATGGTACTCTTACATCCTTCTCTATTCTTATTCTCTTTTGTGTAAACTTGCTCGAAGGCCGATTTGAAGGTTTTGCTTCACAAGTCAGCATGGTAAATTTGTCATTCAAGTAAGAAAACACAATTTATCATTGCACTATCTTTATCATTTTATTCTATCTTTTACTCAACTCCTTGCTTTACATCTTCGTTTCATGAATATCCTTCTTAGGATTTCCAATTGGAATAACTTTTTAATGTTAGATGGTATTCTTTATCTCACATTTTATTCTCTGTATAAAAGAGAATTATTAAAATTTGATATTATATTGTAGGTCTATAAAAACAGTTAATTGTTTCACTGATATTCAATTTAACACTGTAATTTAGAGTTTTGAGTATTTAACATAGTATCATTTCAGAATTTCAGTTACTTCTACTTACATTTCTAAATGTATACTTTTATAGTATTATTACTCAGTACCTTTAGAGTAATTTACACTGAACATTTCTTCCAGAAATTACTTATTATTTAGTTTATAATATTTTCTTTCTCGAACTAATTCTGGAAACCCATTTTCTAGATTCTTATAGTCTTCCACAATTATATCAATTTCCGAGGTAATTCAGTACACCTCTTCCGTCAGGTCAGTATCGAATTTTCCCAACTTTACTTTGGTTTACAGTCACATAATTAATTATCTTCTTTTTATCTTCTTGTACTTACAATTGTGTTGATTTTATGAACAGGAAGAAACTTTCACCATGACGAAAATTTTACAAGTATTATTATTATTTCCTATACACCTTCTATGTTTTTACTTTTCATTTTCGTGAGTTTATTTTTGTTACTTTGATCTATTTTTTCATTATAGGTTTGTTCTATTTAATTATGTCTCTGGTACAATTCTTTGCAATCAACTGTCAGAAGATCTGACGATCAATTTCACCTCTTTCAGGTTGGTCATCCGAAATTTGGAGGCTCTGCCACTATTCTATCCATTTTACGAAATTCATCTTCATACATTGTACTTTGAATTTTGATGGATGACCCAGATTAATTTGTAATGAAATTGTTGTATAATTAATTTATCTTTGGAAGGTTTTTAAACTTGTTTTATCCTCTTCTCCACTAGAGTATTTTATTTAAAAGGACTGCTACATGTAATTAAGGATTTTAATACCTTTTTTACTTTACATGTTTATAACTATGTGGATGAATCTTAATATGCATAGAATATAGGATAATTTCTATATGAAAGTAGTTTATAGTTTTGTTTATAGTTTAAATCTGAATTGTATGTTCATTACTCAAATACGTATTTATCGTCATGTTGTATATCTAAACTATTATTTGTTTAGAATTTCATTTCGGTTTCATATTTTCTGTTATTACTATACCTGAATTGAATTTGGTTTCTTAATACATATACTGTAATAATTCAATGAAAATTCAAATATTTAGATGGACTCAAACAACAGATTTAGACCCTTACCCAGGGTTTAGAGATTATGTCTATTTGTCCCTAAATTTAGTTTAGTCTATGTCACAGCAAAAAAATATTAATTGTACTCCTCTATGGTTAATCTATGTCAAATACATAGGACACTAAATGTTTCTGAACTAAACACAGTACCATATAGATAATTTAAATAGTTTGATCTACATAAACTCAAGCCAAAATATATAAAAATACTAATTTTTCTAATTTCTGCATCAACATTAGATAAATATTAACATCAATATAAAACATAAAACTTCACAGAATGTGCATACCACTCTTGGAAAGACTATTTGCCTTCCAACCTTAAGCTTATTCCACATCTCTCCCTTGAGCAGAGACCAATTATTCCTTAGTATATAGAACCCTCTTGTATTACTAGGAATAGCTTATTTACAATATTTTTCCCTCATCCTATTTCCATAACTATATCCAGGTATTTAGGGATGTTGTTTCCCTTAGCCCAGGCTTTACTTTTTTTTTTCACAAAAGCTCCTTTAAAACTAGTTTTTCTCTTTCTAGTTTTATTCTCACCTCTTCTTAGTAACATTCCACTTTACTAAGGCTTTTATGAGATTATTTTCTCCCATCTAATAATTTTATTTTATTTTTCTCCAAGGATTTTGGAGAATTTTTGGAAAGTCTTAGGATTCTATTCCATCCTCACAGATTTGAAATTGTGGTCTCAAATTTACTCGTTTTTACACAATAATAAAAATTCACATTCATTTATTATTTCCAAAATAATATGTCCACATATAGTTTTTTCCTTAGGTCCACTAGACTTTTAAGATTACTAACTCTCTATAAAAGCTTAAAAATAGGAATATTACACTCGAGGCCATATGAGCAAGCATAACTACATAAATTTTTTTGAAAAGTCAATATATATGAATCCATGTAAAATTATGGAGCACTATTAATACCAACAACTAAACAATGTATCTCTAAAAAAATTACACTTCATATAGCAAGGAGGCAATAGGCCTTAAGTGTGGGCATTTATTTTGTACCTGGTTTAAATAACATGGAGCATTTGGGTTCATTTCCTCTCCTTTAATGAAGTCTCCAATTATAGTTGCAGGGTTTTTTGCAATCCAATAAAACTCCATGTGTTTTCCTTGTACAAGATACAAATCTGAATCTGTTCTAGAGAGGACAAGCTTTATTTAGGGTTTTTCACTGGACGGGAAATGATTGTTTCCCATTTAACTTGCTTTACCATTTTACGGACCCAATGAGTTGTTGCAACAATTAACGAGCAAGTTACTACAATGGTTGACCAACTAGTTAGCACACTAGTTTTCCAACAATTTGACCCGTGCTCACTTATTTTCAGTGCTCTCCTAATTTTGGTGCAACCCAGAACAATATTTCATTTATAAAATAGTATGAAAAAATTACGTTAATATTCTAAATAAATTGGGTTCTCATAATGTGGAGGATTTCTCGTCAACAAATAAAATTTTATGAGAATGCAATGTTAGATGGGAGTATATTTTCTCTAATACTAAAGACAAGTAAAACACTACTAATAAATGAGCATTATCTAAAAACAGTTGACTATCTATAGAAAACTAAAAATTCCTTTTGAATCTTATATGACATCTCCTCCGACAACTAACAAATGTTATAGCCCCAACAGTGAATATAAATGTTTATAACAAACATTCTACCATTCTCAATTAAAAAATGTTTGAAATAAACTCTTCAATCTCAATACAAACAAAAATTCATTCTGACATTCTTACGCTCGCAGTCGAGGGAGAAAAGCGTCCCCAAATCTGTTGAGTTACCAAATAGGTTTGCACATGAATATATTTTAGTTAGTTAAACACCATTTCTTACAGCATTTGTGTAAGTCATGGCACCTCAACTCTAAGTTTTATTTCCAAGCATTTGCATGACTTGGTTAGTCTCATTCAGTGCTACAATTTTTAAATTACTCAAACTGAGGATGCAGGGGATATGAAATTCAAAGGAACGAATGCGGGAATGGAATTCAGGGACGATGACCTAGGAGTAGGTGAGTAGTTGTGTCACCTGCAAATGGGAGTCTCGAAATGGGATTCATGGCTATTAGGAAACAAAGTAGTTAATGCAAATGTCAGAGACCGATGTTAACGATAACGTTGGGGGGGTGGTACCCACGCTCATCGGAAGGGCCTCGCTGGTGGCGAGAGGGCGTGAAACCCAAAGGGTGTTTCGTCGATCCGTTAGCTTACTCCAAGAAGATCCAAGACCTTGGAGAGATGGTATTGAGATTGTTTGGCGCATCTCTCAGTTGACAACCTTGCCCTCGTGCACAAAATACGAGACCCAAGCCAGGTATTGTCATACTTAGAGGTCGCGATTACAAAATAAGACCCAACGAATTTCAGACAATGAAAAGAATGAAAATTAAAATTAAAATTCTGTTTAATTTTGAGTCCAACCAAGAATAATTTCGCTGATCTGTTAGCTTACTCCAAGAAGATCCAAGACCTTGGAGAGATGGTACTGAGATCGTTCGATGCATCTTTCAGTTGACAACTTAGCCCTCGTGCACAAAAACATGACACCCAAGCGAGGTATTGTCATACTTAGAGATCATGATTACAAAATAAGACCCAACGAATTTCAACGAATGAAAATAACAAAAATTAAAATTAAAATGTTGTTAAATTTTTGGTCCAACCAAAAATAATTGAAAGTCAAAGTGTTTATCGAACACGATATACCTTTCAACAACAAAATAATAAAAATGAGCATCCTTACAACAATTTAATTGTTTAAATATACACAAGTGTACATAGTCTATTCCATCTAATTTTAAATTTAAAAACTTTATTATAGCATGTATAAAGTAACTCAATTGGTCATCAAAATGTTTTCTAGTATTATCATATAAACATTTTAATGTTATTCCTTACAACAATTTAATTGTTTAAGTATACACAAGTGTACATAGTCTATTCCATCTAATTTTATATTTAAAAACTTTATTATAGCATGTATAAAGTAACTCAATTGGTCATCAAAATGTTTTCTAGTATTATCATATAAACATTTTAATGTTATCTAGTATTATGATATAAAGATTTAGAATATTTAGTATAATCATATATTTATTCTATAAACCAAAATAATTTATTATAATCGTCTATTTATCATAAAAAAACCAAAACATTTATTACAATTTGATATTTTAAATCGTTATATCTTTATTTGTGTTTTAGAGTCATCCATAAATTTTGAAAAAAGTGGAATTTATTTAAAATATTTGAAGTGATGTGGTTTCTTTTTCCTCCAAGAATAATTTTCATAGGTCATGATATAGATCTCCTATAATTTTCATAGGTCATGATATAGATCTCCTCTAGATCCCACGCCTGCACTTTCTGCAATTAAGTATTTTGTATCCTAGGTATCCTGTTTTTGACTATAGAGAAATCAGCCACCCACATTGTGTGCCGCTGAGTCCCTTTTGACTTGAGATTGCCTCGTCTCCATGGCGATCGAGAATGGTCTCTTGGAGATTTCACGTGAATCATAACCGGCGTCGCTGCTACCGCATCCCTTTTTTTTTTTTTGCCCTTAGGGAAATGTTGCAGGATTCAATTCTCTCCCCAACCCCACGCCCAAAGGACGAATGGTCTCTTCGAACTTTCAGGTGAATCACACACCGCGTCACTAGTACCGCGTCTCTTCGTCAATTTTCTCCCCCTCGCCCGAAAAGAGCAAGTTAAAAAGAACGCAACTGGTTGTACTGTCGTGAGACTCAAGACCTGCTGTGTTGCCTATTTTTCTTCTAACACTATGTAATATTATATTGGGGATTGATTGAATTTACTCAAATTTTCCAAATATTCCAAAATCTACCGTTACCTATTTTTCTTCTAACACTATGTAATATTATATTGGCGGTGGATTGAATTTACTCAAGTTCTACAAATATTCCAAAATCTACCATTAACAATGATACCCACCAACCATCTGAATCTTGTGTGACAATTTCTCTGATTTTATTGAAGTGAAACATATAGTTTTTAATGCTCACAATTCAGCATTTTCCACTGTAACCTTCCTAGAATGTTCCATACCCACGAAGCCAAAAGCATCAATATTATTCTGGCATTATTCAGCTGTTAAATTTACTTATGTTTGACTAGAGAGTGGTGCTTTGGCACGACAACTAAGGTCTTCATTGCTTCTTTTACCCCCAAACGTTTCACATCAAAACCGGTTTTGAACAGTTGAAATGTCCTCATGGTAATGAGAAATTTTTTTATATAGAAGTGGGCATTGCCTTTCACCTTTTCCAAGAGCCACATCTTCCATCTTCCGTTACCCATAGCATATAAAGAGAAGGCAGTTTTGTGAGCATGGTAAGTCGTATGAGACAAAGCAATATGTAGAGTAAAATGATTTCACACCAATAACGATATATCAACTAGCACAATCACATTATATTTATTAATGTGGTTGATATATGTCGATAGGCATATATAAAATAGATTTACAACCACATTTACCAATGTGGTTGATATACGCAGATAGACCTATATATACTACCCATCACATTAATTTATAAATTAAAAAAAAATATTATATATAATAAATTTATTATATTAACTTGAAATATATATATTATATATTAATAAGAAAATTTATCAATATAATTAAAATCAAAAAAATGTTTTATATATATTAATAATATTAACTATATACATACTACATATTAACTTCAAATATATATATATATATATATATATATATATATATATAATATATTAAACTCGCGTATATTTGTTTTATTCGTAAAGTTGAAAGTTGGTGGAGTTCGGGCCGATGACGTATGCAGGAAAGGCTGTTTTTGTTTATGCGAAAGGTGGTAAGTGGTATATATCGCACCGGTTTTGGGGACGGGTTGTTTTCAACCAAAAGCTAGCGATTCCATACCCTTCGCGACGCGTGGCAAGACACTGTTTGGAAAACCGCTTAGCGATCGCGCGTTATTGTTCGAACATGGGGGCGATGCGATATGGACGACAGCCGTTGGATGTGAAGGGGTTGATCGGACGACTGTGAGGAAGGTGAGATGATAGGGAAATAGCAAGGATGGGCCTAATACAATTAAACACGATTTAATCATATCGGGTGCAATTCGATTGGTGGGGTGAATTATTAATTAACCAAGAAGGTTAATTAATCATTTTTTAATGCGGCGGGGAATCAGGGTTCTTAATTAGTGACGGGTTTAACTAATTAATGACAATTAACACAATATTAAGCTTATTTTTTAACCAAAAGGGCGGGATATAGTAAATATAATTCAACCACTATCGATTCATTCTAACCTCACTTAATTTTAAACTTTAGGTTGTAATAAGCCTACTAAACTAATAGAGATTAGCATATAATTATGGATATTTTAACCTAAGAAATGAGTGAGCTTGATTAATTACACTCGCAATCCAAGGGTCATATAAATAATATATTAATATTTATTAATATATTAATATCACAGATGGTTATATTATTAATAAACCAAAAGAACTAATAATATATTAATAATATATATTATATCATAGTTGGTTATATTATTAATAATATATATCAATAATATTATAATAATATTAATAAATATTAGATTATTTATAAATAATATATATAAATATATTAATAATATTAAACCCAAAAACATAAAAAAGTAATAAACTTTAGCAATTGTTATATTAAACTCAAGAGAGTAATAAAGCATATGAAACAATATTTAAAAACAAAAAACCTAAGATATTAAATAAACCCTAACAGTTAATATTTTAAAGTGATGATATTAATAAACCCAAGGGATAATTAATAATACAAACCCAATGTCATCACAAACCAAAGGTTTAAATATTATAAATCAAAGGAATTGGTGAACCCAAGGGATAAATATTATAAACATAAGAGATCAATATTAAAAACACAAGAGATTAATAAACTGTAAGACTTGATATTTTAAACTAAAAAACCTAATAAATTAATAATCCATAAGAATCAGTATTTTAAACATAAGATATTAATAAAACAATGGGATTATTAACATTATAGACCAAAAGAACTAATAGACCCAAGTGTTAAATATTATAAAGCAAACGAATCAACGAACCCAAGGGATAAATATTATAAACCTAACACATGAATATTATAAACAATAGAGATTAATAAACCCTAAGAATTAATATTTTTAACTGAAAAATCCAAGAAATTAACAAACCCTGAGAATTAGTATTTTAAACTCAAGAGAGTAATAAACCGAATGTGTGATTAACATTATAAACCAAAAGAACTAATAAACCCAGGGCTTTAATATTATAAACCAAAGGAATCAGTGAACCCAAAGAATAAATATTAAAAACCTAAAGGATCAATAAAGCTAAAAACAATATTAAAAACAATAGAGATTAATAAAACCCAACACTATGTAATATTATATTAGCAGTGGATTGAATTTACTCATGTTTTACAAATATTCCAGAATCTACCATTAACAATGATGCCCACCAACGCTCTGAATCTTGTATGACAATTTCTCTGATTTTATTGAAGTGAAACATATAGTTTTTAATGCTCACAATTCAGCATTTTCCACTGTAACCTTCCCAGAATGTTCCATACCCACGAAGCCAAAAGTATCAATATTATTCTGGCATTATTCAGCTGTTAAATTTACTTATGTTTGACGAGAGAGTGGTGCTTTGGCACATCAACCAAGGTCTTCATTGCTTCTTTTACCCCCAAAGGTTTCACATCAAAACCGGTTTTGAACAGTTGAAATGTCCTCATGGTAATGATAATTTTTTTTATATAGAAGTGGGCATTGCCTTTCACCTTTTCCAAGAGCCACATCTTCCAGCTTCCGTTACCCATAGCATATAAAGAGAAGGCAGTTTTGTGAGCATGGTAAGCCGTACGAGACAATGCAATATCGAGAGTAAAACGGTTTCACACCAATAACGACATATAAATTATTATCCTTCAAGTATGGTGAGTTCATGACAGGCAAACTGATCATACGCTCTTGAGACAAAGAGATGTTTCTGGAGTCGAATAATGAAGAGTCCTCGTGTTTATAATATTTTATCGCGAAGTGGGCATTATCTTTGCCTGTTCCCAGAGCGAAGAGCCACAGCAGCTTTCAACCATCGGATATATAAATAACACAGTTTCCTGACGATGGTGAGCCGTAAGAAACAAAGGAATACCTATAACAAAACGGTATCCCATGATACATTGATAACGACGTATCGGTTACTACCATGCAAGACAGTGAGAGGATGTGCAGAAGAATGCTTACTGTGAACCATGAAAATAGCATTCACTGTGGATCCATGTACTATTTATGTTCTCGTTGGTATTATTAAATTAAAAGTTTTATGCATTTTATTTTGCAAACTTATTTTTCAATCAATTTTGTTTCAAAATTTATTGAAAATTTAGAAATAGAATTACAATTATTGACCTTTGGTTATTAAATGCTAATAATTTCGCTTCAAAACTATATAATCAAGTAAATAATATATTAAGGATAAAAATAAGATTTAAATAAATATATTTAATTAAAAGTTAGTGTAACATTATAATATATAGGCTTGTTCCAAAATATTTATTTAAATATATAGGCTTGTTCCAAAATATTTATTTAATTATTAGATAAAGGGTAGTGATTTAATATTAATCAAATATTTTTAATAATAGTGAAAATTTAAAGGTTGAAATTTATTAAAAAAAAATTCATATTATTTTTTCTAAATGATTAAATTGATTAATTAAAAAAAGTCATATAATAAATATTTTTTTATTTTTATTTTTGAATTAAAATTGATTAATTGCAAAAATATTGTATAAACATGAGTTATGATTTTTGGGTACATGTCATTAGTCACCATAATGATCTATACTATTTTAGTAAAGTCTATTTCTAAATTAAGAATTTTAATAATGAAATGGGGTGAATATTCATAATGGTGTTACTTGTTTTTCCAATTGTATATATGCTTAACTCATATATTATTTTTTTATATATAATTGTCACTAATAGTAATAATTTAAAATTATTTACATCTTAGTAATATGAGATGTACAAGGAGGTAAGTGTTTTTGATGTCTATCAACATTTACGGTCCCTTCAACTTATAGAACTAGGCTAGTCTATGTGTTCCTAGACACTTTAATAAGTAGAAGTAAGTATGTAAATGTACATACTTACTAGTTGTTATTATAAAACTAAATTTATTTCAAGTAAGAAATTATTTGTAACTTCTATTACCTAGAAATATTAACAAAATAAATAAACAAAATATTCTTACCTAGCACAATCATAATACAATTCACAATTTATAATATAAGTTTAACATCAAGATGTTATGGTTATTTGTTGATATGATATGGTTTAATCGATTTCTGGCCTACGATCACCACATGGAAGACTTTAATATATGTATTTGACTATGGTTTATTCAATAATATATGTTATCGACCATATCAAAAGTTGATTTATTTTCTAGATGTTTATTTATGTACTACTCTTTGCATCGTCCACCCACTGGTATGGCATACACAGTCATTGATTGTCATTTACTACCTATCCATCTGAGTCTACTTGGTACTGTCTAGCCTTGGCCACTTGGGCGTTTATCTATCATCCATCTGTGGGTGAATGATCCAATGGTCAGGATTGATAGGGGAACTGATGAAGTAATTGTCCTTCAGGTTCACAATAATTCCATGACATTTGCTCGCTCTCGGGTAGGGTTTTGCTGGTCTGCAAACCTAGTTATCGATGGTTTGTTATCCTCGACACTTAGCTCGATGGTGACATGGAATATCTCTTTTCTCGCAAAGGTGTGATCCTTAAATTTCTTCCTAGTTATATTTGTCCTCATCTTATGCTGCAACCCCACTGACCCTTTGAAGTTTTTCAACTGACAATTGCATTTTCTTCTTCCTTGGTGCACCAACACGCTATCGTATTTAGAAAGGGTTCTTGGAGTAGTCAATATTTTATCTACTACCCTCACATCATCCCCTTTTACCTGTGGGTTTTCCATGATAGCTCACCTAACCCTTCAATCTAAATTCTAGATGAAGGCATGCACAGTTCGAGGATTTACTGTTGGTCTGCATGCACAAAGTTAGCCTTAATTAGCCTTAGTTCAACTCTAGCTATTGCATGTGATGTGCACTTGTCTTTAGCTAGTTAACCCAAGTGCTTACATGTGATGTGAACTTGTCTTTAGCTATTTAACTCGAGTGATTACATGTGGTGTGCACTTGGCTTTAGTTAGTTAACTCTAGTGCTTAGATGTGGTGCATGTGCACATTAACAGAGCATAAAGCACAGTTAGCTTCAATTAGCGTTAATTATCCATAGTTATTGCATGTAGAACTAAGCTTAACTTAGTTTCTTTATGTATTGATTCTCAAAGCAACATTGTTGAATAAAATTCATTCTCAATTCTAATTTTCCTTTCCAATTATCACAATTTTGTGCAATTATTCTTCAACTAGATCTGTATTTTTGCTCTAATAATTTTACATGGTATCAAAGCTACAAGGGTTTGGAGAAGCTGTATGAATATTTTTTTACAGGTTTGAAGATCATAGCATTGGAAATTATTGGGAGATTTGATTTGTGGATCAAAATATTGGAGAATTTGTGCAATTTTTGCTACAACCACAAAGTGAAATAATGGAATTCCTAACTTCCACTATTGTAATTCATACAATTACTATGAATGGAAGCCAATGATTTTGCTTTATCTTAGGAGCAAACACCTGTACCAAATAGTCATGGGAATTGAGACAGACCCAATGTCAGAGGATGAGAAGTCAGATTGGCTTAACATATCTGACATGGCTTATGGAAGATTGTGATTATCTGTGTCTCATGATATTCCTTATGAGATCAGAAATATTGAATCACCACACGAACTCTGGACTACATTGAAAGGATTATATGGTGATGAAAAAAATCTAGAAGAACACCATTTGGAGGCAAAGAGATCGAGTTATAATAACTGTCATGAAACTGGTGAAGACTCCAATAATGTGGAGAAATATTCTCAAGGCAGCGTTAAACAAGAAGACTCTGATTCTTCTATTATTAATGAACCTCTTGCAGATGAGAATTTTATCTTGTCCAATAACGAAGACATCACACATGAGGAAATATCTTCCTCTGCTAGTGATGAAGACATTACTTTCAAAAGCATAGAAGAGGAATTTGATTCCTCTACTATTGATCATGTTGATGATGCAGATTTGACAAGGTCTCTATTTGATGATGCCCCACATGCACTCTCGGTCTCAGATCCATACATGCCCATGCATGCATCTGAGGAGACATTTATAACACCATGTATGCACATGTATGCATGCACAAAGGAAGCTATAAATACATACATGCACATGCATGCATCCTTAGAGACAAAAATTCCCATGCATGCATATAGGATACATGAATCTGATCGTCAAATGCATGACAAAGATGCAAGGAATCCATATTGGCATGCAACCATGTATGAGGAAATTTAGTCCTTAACCCAAACATGGGAGTTGATGCCTCTACTTCCAAAAATGAAGCTTATTCCTCCATATTCATGATGGGATCATCGATCTTTAGTATTTTCCTAGTTTTAATCAGACTGTCGATATCTTCACCAAGACTTGCACTGAGTAGAAGTTTCAATTTTTGTGAGATCGTCTCTCCGTGAAGGGCATGACTGCCTAGTAGTTGTATTTTCTCTAGTTTTTGCATTATATTTTCAGGGGGGTTTCTTCCCACTGTGTTTTCCTTCTTTCCTCTTTTCATGTATTGTATATGGGTACCTAAAATGGCCATGTTGTCGGGACACATTCATTTTCCATCACACTAACATAAGTTATGCTTAAGGGGGGTGTTGCTGTACATGCACATAGTTAGCCTTAATTAGGTTTAGTTCAACTCTAGTTATTGCATGTGATGTGCACTTGCCTTTAGCTAGTTAACTCGAATGCTTACATGTGATGTGCACTTGTATTTAGCTAGTTAACTCGAGGGATTACATGTGGTGTGCACTTGGATTTAGTTAGTTAATTGTAATGCTTGCATGTGGCACATGTTCACATTAATAGAACATCAAGCACACTTAGCTTCAGTTAGCTTTAATTATCCATAGTTATTGCATGTAGAACTAACCTTAAATTGGTTTCTTTATGTATTGATTCTGAAACCAATATTGTTGAATAAAATTCATTCTCAATTCTAATTTTCTTTTTCAATTCTCGCAAGTTTGTGCAATTGTTCTTCAGCTAGATCTGTATTTGTGTTATAATAATTTTATAGTTAATCATGTATGGAAATGGGTTTATTATGCATTTTTTATCATTTTATTTCTTTTGTGTTTACTATTGTTAGAGCTCTCAACTAATTTTTTCTTGTGTTATGTTCAGGTACATATGATGACCTACTCACTTATCTATCTTAGATGTTGAGACGAGTGACTAAATTTTTGGATTCTGTTTTGTTAAACACACACATCGTAAACAAACACAAAAGTAGGAAAATATGCACGAGTTACTATTACCATTAATATGATGTATATTTATAATACAATGGTGTAACTCTTGGATTCCAAATTCCAAGGTCACTTGGACTCCTTTTGTCCATTCGGCTTCCACACCTACCCATATAGGATTAAGTGTCCAATATTCCCCCCCTTAATACGAAGGGGTACGTGTGAGTCTAAGAATTGAGTTGTAATACAAATATATAAAGTATGCATGGAAGCACTTAGGATGAATCATCTCTCTAAAATGTTGGCATAAAGAGGTGGTTTAAGGATGACCACCAACACTTGAATGCTTAGTGCAGTTCTCGAAACTCTTCCAAATCTGGGAAGAAGTTGAGGTCTTCTGCTAGAGGAAGTGTCCCTCATATTTTGAAGAGGGATAACTTCAACCTAGAAGAAGCGACGTGATGGTTTAAGGATGACCACCAAATCTGGAATTCTTAATGCAATTCTAGGAACTTCACCAAAGCTCGCAAGAAACTGCACTCTTCTGCTAGAGAAAGTGTCTTGAATTCTTTGAAGAGGGAGAATATCAACCTTGCACAGATGGTTTAAGGATTTCCACCAACCAAAGGCATGCCCATGGGCATCCGTGTCTCTGGCTACAACTCTGAATCTAGAATGAGAGATTGTGGCTCAGGCTTGCTTAATGTGGTGTGTCTATGGCTACAACTCTGAATTTGGAATGAGAGATTATGGCTCAAGCTCACTTGATGTGGCTTCGAAGGTTGTAGATGACCACAATTTCCCCCCCTCTTAGGTACAAGGTCAGATGATGGTGAAAACTTAATTGCAATATTGTTCAATATTCTAGAACAAGTTCTGACATATGACTTAAACATCTTCTTGGTTTTTTATGCCCATTGCCAAGAAGTGATCCATCCAAGATGAATATTTTTTCTCGCAAGAGGCTTGTTTCTAAAGCATCTGTTTGAAGAATGGGTTTGCCGACCACAGTTCTTGCATGGGTGAAGATCGAAACAGTGATCTTTCATATGGGAAACTTGATCATAGTGTTCGCATTTTACAATTTGATGTTGCTGTTGTGGAAGAGGAGCAGGATCTGGAACAACTGAAGGTGAACTGTCATGAAGAAATCCACCACTCAGAAATTTTATGGGCTTCGAGTAGTCTAGAATATGAAGGGACAACTCCTTGTCATATTCAAGACCAGTTCTGTGCTTGTTATGGACAAGCTCTTCCCAAGGTTTGATGATGTGCTTGGGAAGCGTAGGTTGAATTTATGCTTCTGCATGCAAATCTACCCTCGCACTAGGCACTGAATGTGAATCAAACTCAATTTTATATTCTTGGGGCTGATGGGAGTTTGCTTCAATATTTTGGACTTAAATAGGTTCAAAATCATGATTGCACTATTGTAATTCTTCTTGTTGAAGTTGTGACTCAAGATGCAAAAATTATATTTTTTCTTGTACATTTTGCGAAGAGGTTTGAATATCTGTTAGAGTGTCTTTACTAACCTTAACTGTGCTTTCAGTAGTTGAAACAATTAGAGATCTTAATAACTCTAATAAATTGTCAATTCTCACAATTTTGTCCACAATTAAAATAAAAAATATACCCACTTCACTCTGAATTATAAAAAATCAACACCATAAGAGCATATAAAGTTCCACTCATTATATCCTCCATATATCTCATATACCATGCATCTTAACCATTAAAAAATTTCTCAACAATTTCATGTCACTTTCACTTTATTATTCCATATATTATCACTCTTATCACTCCAATTTCATGTCACAATCAGTTTATTATTCCATTCAAAATATATTATCACTCATATCACTCCAAATTTAAAAAAAAAAAAACAAAATCACAAATCTTGAAAACTCAAGTCACATATAAATGGGGATATTTCAACGGACAGTCAACTTTAATGCATAGGTGAGGTTTCTCCAAATGATGGTCTCGATGGAGGTCGAGAGAAGTCGGTCCTATCACACACCGATCTTCAAAGGCATTTCAATGCATGACATGTAGCATGGAAGGAATCTTACATATCGTTGAAGTCAAATGACTATATACCAGATGCAGGATTAACACCAATGCATTTTAGCTCATTCAAACGCAGGTGCAAATGTCACATTTCCTCTATGGGAAGAAAGAGCCTTGTTTGCTGAGAAACTCCACCGAAGTCTTAGCGGTGGAGTCTGAAATCCTTGTGCTCCCACTTGAACTCTTGCATGAAATGATTCACTAGTCTATTGTCCAAATCCTTGCCCCTAAGATGCATGTCTCCCATTGTCTCTTTCACTTCAAAGATCCATTCCTTGATTTTCAGGAGATAAACATCGAACGTTTTGCCGCCAAGGTCAAAAATCAATGTATTCTTCTCTTTCACACTCCCCTTCTATGCCTGAGATGGCTGGCGTGCTTGAGTAGTAGAAGAATGAGTATTGATATTACATTGTAGGTGAAGAGAGCTGACGGAGGGAAGGTGGATAGGCGGAGGGAAGGTAGGTCAACACAGGAGGAGGGTTGTCAGTGGAGCCTGCATGAGGGAGATGAAGCGGTGGAGGAAGTTGATCAAAAGACCAAACAAGACTATTTATATAGGAGCCAACCAAGACTTTTGAAGAGGAGTTACAACATGTAGAGAGGGATCTCAATATTCAAAATACTGTCAAACCAACACGATATTCTTATGGAGATCGCACAGGATCCGGGACCGAGTGTGGTATGCTGAGGGGATATACTTGGAAACACATATCATTGAGGTCACATTTGTTGCATCATGATACAATATTCTTGTCTGCGTGGCCTCTCAACTCCTCAAGCCACCTAATACCATGATCGAAGCTTTGGCATTTGGTTATGTGATAGAGGGTGTGTGGAATAGAGCGTAGAGGTCAGGGTGACCACATTGTTGAGGGAGTGGAGTGGTGGTATATTAAAAGGAAAAATATCAAGGCCATGAGTGGGAGGTATACACCCGCATTGTTAAAAATGGATTATAGGAGTTGAACCGATGTTGAGGTGGTATGGTACTACTAGGACTATGCCACAAGAAAGAGGAAGATGTAAAGGTTGAGGATTTGTCAAGGTATTTTCAAGGAGGAACTTACCGTTCAAATACCTTGTGGGCTCCTACTAGGAGTGCAACTGGGGTGCTGAGGCTGCATGACTGAAAGCTAACTATGCTCTCGTATTTACTGTGCACATGTAATGTATGGAATCAATTCAAGAACCATGTAAGTAACATATGATTAGGTGTCCAACATTTTCCTCCAAGTTTTTATTCTCTCACAATTACTTGGTCAAAAAATAATTTTTGTTTGGCAAGCTCGGATCATGGCACCCTCTCATTCTAGTTTTTCCTATTAATTTCGTGGCCAGTTTCTCCATTATGGTTTAGTGGAAACTAGGTTTTAGTTTGAATTATGTTGGACTGAGAATGGATTTTTTCCATTCGGGTTTTTTTCGGTTGGATATTTCATTTAAGTGAATTTTATAACTATAGAGTGTTATTTTCAACCCTATATGGGTTCATGGCCTTTAACTGTTGTTTATCTAGTTACGACGTTAAAATTTAGTGTGCAAACCCTCATGGTTATTTATTCAAGGGCAGGATTTTGGTTACTGTAATTTTTTATTGTAAAACCATATAACAGTTTACCTATGTGACTTTTCACCTACTGCTATTGATTTCTAGTCATTTTTCTCATCCTGTTATCAAATGAGCTATTGTGTTTTTGTTTCAAAGAGAAATTAATGTGTCCTGTTTTTGAAATTATGAATATTGGTTATTGTTTATAGTTTCTTATATGGATATATATTACATAATCTCCTCTGTCCATAACCATATATTTTTTGAGTTTCCATAGTTAATACTATTTTTTTCACTATTTTTAGTATTTTAGTTAAGGAAATCCTGTTGGTATACACAAGTCTAGTTGCATAATGAACTAGTTATTTTGTTGGTTTGTTCTACAACCCAAAGGTGTTACGAGGTTATCCCATTGTTTTGGACTACCTGTCATCAACTCCTGTGCCTTGTTCTCAGGCTAACCAGAACCCTTGCATGGCGATACCCTCCTTTAACTAGTTGATAATGGTTGGTACAGTTCTTGTTTGGTTTATATGCATATCAATTCCAGTTTAGTTTTACAATAATTTTCTAATTATTTAAAGAAAATAAAATAAAAAGTAAAATATTTTGTATTCCTAGTAAAGTTATTACACAATTCTTTTTAGTTACTTCAATGTTTTCATAACGTTCACTATGACCTGTTTACTTACACAATGCCTTAAATTATCAAATTATGTCATGTATAAAAATAAAAACCTTTAACAGTAACTTGATTCAGTTAATTTTGATATTTTTTGAAATGTAAATACTTCAGTCCAAAATAATAATACTTATCTAAATATTGTTCTTGGACTAAAACCTTGTCCAGGAAGTCTCCCCACCCGACCGTGAGACTGGAAATAACATCCAACCTCCCACCGAGCTTCATCTTGCCTAGACGATATCGGTTAGGTATCAAACCTCAAGACCCGAGGTCTAGTTTGAAATCTTAATTTTCAGAATTTCCTTTAAGGATTCCACTATTCCAATGCCCATCTCAAGAACTCATTAAATTTCACATTGTTTTTCTTCCCTCTACAATGTCCTATGTTAGGGGTTCTAGTTTTACTTAGATCCCCTCTCCCTCTCTTCCTCTGAAAACTCTCCTTTATTACATCAAAAGAAGAATGGAATCATGAAAAGACAACTCTACCTTCCTTGGAAGTTCCTTTCTCTAGGATCAAGAGGGTTATTTTCCAAATGAGCTAACTATCTAGAGAGATATATCATTATCATTAGTTTTTATATTTACATATTTAATTTTCTTTAACAATCCAAGACATCTTGTTAACCAATCACGACATTCATTAGGCCTTCCTCTAGGGAAAAATTAATTAATTTTTTGTTTTAAAAGAACAATAAATTGAAAAGTAATAATATAAACAATAATAGAATCCTGCAAAGTATTCATTGGTGTCACATCTTTCCCCTCTCAAGAGAAACACCATCCCTGGTGTTTAGCTCGAAATTATTAACCAGATCCAGAAATTCTTGTTGCATAAAATCCTTATCTTTCGAGATGGGCTCTTTCGGGCTAAAGTGCTTCCATTGCACTTTAAGCTAGGTGATCACTCGCCTATGTAGTGTTGATTCTCTCTGCCCGAGAATGCACATGGGATCTACCATTATTTCTTCGTCTAGTTCGACTTGTGTCAGAATCACATGTGTCATTATGTATATTAGTTATTATTATCATTATTCAATTTAAATTTACAACTTATATGTTACCTGCATGCCTTTCCAACTAGTCACATGTCTAGGATCATAAATATATTTTTTTGATAATGAAACATGAAATAGATCATGTATCCATATGTGACCGTGTAGCACTAGTCTATACGTCATTGGTCCGATTCTTTCCAATATTTGGAAAGGGCCAAGTTCCAAGGTGCTTGTTTTCCATAACTAACCAACCATAAAGTGTTTTTCTTAGGAATCACTAGCAAGTAGACATGGTCCCCTACACTAAATTACCAGTAGGTTCTCTTCTTATCTACATACATGTTTTTCCTGTCTTGAGCGAACTTTACATTTTGATGTACTTTATTTACTGCTTGCTTCATCTCAACAAGAATTTCAGGTCCCAATATCAGTTTGTCTTCAGGATTATTTCAGGTGGTAGGTACTCTGAATTTTCTTCCACATAACACTTCCAAGGGACTCATCCTAAGGGATTCATGATAATGATTATTGTAAGAAAATTCAACTAAGTGATGGTACTCCTCCCACTTGGTTAGTTGTTGCATCGCATATATTCTTAACATGTCCTCCAACATGTGATTCACTTGCTCCATCTACCCATCATTCTGAGGGTGATATGTGGTGTTGAATTTAATTTCAGTAACCAATCGATTCAAAAAGGGTTTTTCAAAAAGTGGAGGTAAATTTTGTGTCCCTATCTAAAATTACCACCTTTAGTATACCATGTAACCGAAATATTTCCCTCATAAATATGTAAACAATATGAAGTATATTATTATGTGCATTTAACTGGTATAAAATGAATTTTTTTACTCAACTTATCCACCACCACCATGATGGAGTCATTCGATATTCTAGATTTGGGAAATCCTATATAAAAATATAAAGTAATATTTTCCCATTTCGTTTAGGAATGGAAAAGACATGGAATAGCCCAATATGATGTTGATGTTCTGCTGAAACATATTGACACTCCAAAAAATTAGCCAAGTATTCAATAATGTATTTCCTTATTCCAGAGTAGATATATTTCTTTTTTATTACAAAAACTATTTTTTGGTACGAGACGTGAAACATACAAACTTCTATGGAATTCATCCAACATAAATTGTTTGATAGAATTTTGGTTGGTAAAATATATCCTGCATTAGAAGGTTAATAATCCATCACCATTTAGCCAATAATCCATTTTATTTCCTGAATTCTGAATTTGATTCACTTGTTGCCATAAAAATTTATATTCAAGGTCTTTATGGGTATCTTCTTTAATTTGCTCAATAAATTCCACCTCTATTCAACTATACTGAATTTCATATATATACAATATAATTTTTTTCTCAATATGTAGCCATGCGGTTCTCTTTCCCCATCAGATGTTTTAGGTCAAAGTCAAATTCACTCAGAAAATAAGTCCACCTATATTGGAAATAATTTAAAATGAGTCTGACTCAAGAAACTCATTAAGATACTATGATTAGTCATTAACAATAATTTATTACCCAATATATAATGACACCATACTTTTAAATCATGTAAAACCATCATCAACTCCAAATCATAAGACCAATATAGTTGCTTATGATCCATTAACTTGAATGATTCATATGTTGTGACACTTCCATCTTGCATCAGCACCCCTCCAACATCCCATGCATTCATATGTTGTGACTCTAGATATGCTATCCTTAAAACTGGGGAAGAGGTGAATAATTTCTTTAAACGTTCAAAACATTTTTTGCATTCCACTCTCCACTTGAAGGCCTTGTCTTTATTCTGTAGAGAGGTAACAGGATAGGAAGTTTTATAATACCCCTCTCTGAACTGGTGATAATAACCAGCTAAGCCCATAAAGGACCGAATGTCTGCGATGCTTTTGGTAATAGGTTTATCCATGATTGTTTTGATCTTCTCAACATCTACTGTTATCTTCTCTACTGATATAATATGTCCCAAATACTGAATATGATATTTATAGAAGTCACACTTGTATTTAGCATACAATTGGTTATCTATTAAAGTTTGTAGTATAATTATTAAAGATTTTTCATGGTCATCCAATTTTTTGGAGTAGAACAAAATATCGTCAATGAAGATTAGAAAAAATTTGTCTAAATAAGGACGAAATGTGCCATGCATCAAATTCATAAAAAAATTTAGGGAATTGCTAAGTCCAAAGGGAAACACTACAAATTCATAGTGACCATATTGGGTTTGAAATGATGTCTTACAAATATCCTCCTCCTTGATTCGTATTTGATGATATCCTAATCATAAGTCTATTTTTGAAAACATCGTCACCCCTTTGGCTTGGGCCAATAGCTCATTAATCCTTCGTAAGCGGTATTTATTTTTGAAGGTCAGTGTGTTTAGCTATTTACAATCAGTAAGAAGCCACAACATACCATCCTTCTTCCTCACAAATAGTATAGGGGATCCCCATGGAAACACACTTGGGTGAATGTAGCATTTATCTTGAAGTTCTTGCAACTACATCTTAAGCTCTGTTAATTTCAGTATACTCATATGATACGAAGTCCTTGACACATGAGTTTCTCCTGCAATTAATTGTATAGTAAAATCGATATCTTGCTTCGGTGGGAGCCTAGGTATTTATTCTAGAAAAACATCCATAAACTCTTGAATAACTGACGCATTTTCCAAGGTTATTTTATCTTTGGTTTTTTTATAACCTACATAACCAATGCATATTTGACAACCCTTTCATATGCATTTTCCTAATTGGTTGGAGGAAAGAGATTGTAATTTAATAACCCCTTTTATCCCTTGAATTTCTTGCCTTTCACCATTCTCATTAAGGAAACTTGCATTTTTATCTTTACAATTTACCAGTGACCAATGTTTCTCTAACCAATCCATCATGATTAACATGTCATAAGTTCTTAAAGTTCAAATATTTAAGTCCAGTAATATTTGATGTCAGGTGACTTTAAGAGAACTTTTTTCTACTTTGGTAGCCACCCTTCTCTTGGCTCCAGCATCTAATTGCACTAAGTAAGGGTTGTTAAATATCATTTTCTATGGTTTACATAGTTTTACCAACTTTGGACTGATGTAACTTAAGCTTGCACCTCGTTCAATTAAAATAGATATAGGATGTTTAGAGATTTTACCTTTGAGCTCAATAATTATTGGTTGATATCTGTTTCTATTATCGTCCAACGTTTCATTAATATGTGGAATTATTCTAGCCACTTCTCCTACCATAGAGGCTTCTTGAATGTTGGTAGCTTGTTTGGGATGAGCATGATGAGGGAATTTTTTTTAATAATGGGTCTCCTCGCAACCCCAACATTGAAAAAGGGGTTTTTGCTGCTGACTTGGTTTTGGTAAAATTGCCACCTCCAACTATATGGCTTTGGTTTGCAACCCAAAATTATGTTATTTCTTCCAAATAATTTAGGTTTTGGTTTCCTGTTCATGCTTCTTCCCTTAGTAATTTTCCCCCCTTTAAAATTATGGCAATTGTTTTTACCCTTTTTATTCAACCCACTTCGATTGCCTTCCCCTTTCTACTTCATTTTCTAGTAGTAGATATGGGTCTTTTAGATGGATTCATCCATTTTATTTGGGTTCTCAAATTCCACTTTTTCCATCATGAAAATGGGAAGAGTGCTAACAAAATTTTGTATCTTCGCTCTTTCCTCCTGAATATATGAAACATATCTTAACAGGGTAAATTTAGTCAGAAATTCATCTATATTCAGTTTTCCAACCTCATATCATGTAATTATTTGGCTTTTTCATCGTTGAAGAATTTGGTAAGGTACTTATCTTTTAAATGTTTCTAAAAATCACCCCATGTTATCTCCTGCTCTTCAATTTACCGAACAATCTTGACCTCTTCCCACCACCGAGTCGCTTTACCTTGTAATTAGTAAGTTTCCAGTCTTTCTTTCAAATTATTATCATACTCATATATCTGAAATATTTATTCATATTAATCATCCAATCCTTGAATTCCTCTTCAGCTTCGCCATCGAATGTTGGGGGTCTTATTTTCTTGAACTCTCCTTGGACTTTAAATTTTTGTTTTTTAGTTTCCCTGTCTCCTGAGACATTATCAGACCTTCCTTCTTCATCATTGTGTCCTCCTTATGATTCTTCATTGTACTCCCTCTGGTGAAGTATATCTATATGTTTTCCATATCCATCACTTTGGTTGGGTTCTCGTTGATTATGTTTTTCTGACAAAACTTTCAAAATCTTTTCTTGTTCTTCTGTGAGCCTTTCATTGTCAGCTCATAAATTAGTTATCTTGGCTTGAAGTTGCTGGAATGTATCCAGTACTGCTGTATTTTCTTGCCTATATTACTCTCCCAATTGTACCCACATTTTTTTACTTGTTTCCGAGTAAGGTGCATTGGGTATTTCTCAACATTTAGTCCCTCTCCTCATCGTGTTCGTACTCTATGCATGGTAAAATTTTTTGACATATTAGTTACCGATTTGGCCATAGTACTGAAATTGGGATGTCATACCACTTGTAACTGTTATCACCTAGAAATATTAATAAAATAAAAAAAAATTTCACAGCAAAATCATAATAAAATTCTAAATTTTTAATATAAGTTTAGCATCAAGATGCTATGGTTATTTGTTGATGTTATATGGTTTAATGGACTTGTCTCATGTGACCACCACATGAAAAACTTTAATATATGTATTTGATATAGTTTCTTCGATAATATATGTTATCAACCATATTAAAAGTTGTTGATTAAATTTATCAACCGATATGAAAAACCATAGTTGTTAATTTTCATTTACAACATCTCCATCCGAGTCTACTTGGGACTCTCTAGCCTTGGTCACTTGGTCATTTGTCTTCAGTCCATCTGTTGGTGAATAATGAAACTGTCAATATTTTTAGGGAAACTAATGACGTAATTGTACTCTGGGTTCTGAATAACTCCATGGAATTTGATCTCTCTGGGGTAGGGGTTTGCTAGTCTCCAACCCTGATTATCGATGGGTTTTTCTTCTCGACACTTAGCTCCATGGAAACCCGGAATATTTCATTTCCCACATAGGTGTGGCCTTGAATTTATTCCTGGTTACTTTTGTTGTTAGCTTATGCCACACCCCGATTAACCCTTTGAATTTTTTAGACTGAAAAGTTTGTTTTCTTCTTCCTCATAGCACTAGTACAGTATCATGTTTAGGAAGGGTTCTTGGAGCAGTCAATATTTTCTCTGCTACACTTAAGCCATCTGTTTTTACCTTCCAATTTTCCATGATTGATCACCTAACCCTTGAACCTAAATTATGGCAGCGTGAAGGCATAAATACTTTGAGGACTGACTCTGGAATGGAAATGGTTCTACTCTGTCTTTTTCATCATTTTCATTCTTTTTGGTTAATATTGTAAGGGATTTGAACTGATTTTTTCATGTTATGTTTAGGTACATTTGGTTCCCTACTCATTGATCTATCTGAGATGCCGAGATGTGAGACTAAATTTTTGGCTTTTTTTCCTCCAGGTTTTTATTCTCTAACAATTACTGAGTGGAAAAAATTTTGTTGTTCAGCAAGCCTGGCTTGCAGCAACCTCTCATTCTATATTTTTTTGACTAATTTCATGACTAGTTTTTTGTTATGGATTAGTTGAAATTGGGTTTTAGTCTGAACTATGTTGTACAGAGCATCGATTTTTTCCATTTGAGGTTTTCCTAGTTGCATATTTTATTTAAGTGAATTGTATAATTGTACAATGTTATTTTCAACCCTATATTTGTTGTGATAGTTACGTTGTTAAAATTTCTTGTGCCAACCCTACTGGTTATTTATTTGAGGGCAGGATTTTGGTTACTGTAATGTTTGCTTGTACAACCATATAATAGTTTACTTATGTGATTTTGGGCTTGCCGCTAGTGATTTCCCGTCATTTTTCCCATCTTGTTATAAAATGAATTACTATGTTTGTTTGAAAGCTAACTAATTGTCTCCTCCTTTCGAAATTATGAATATTGGTTATTGTTTACAATTTCGTATATGAATATATATTGTAGAAACTACTATGTCCACAACTAGATATTTTGTGAGTTTCCATAGCTAATACTATTTTTTCAATATTTTTAGTATGTTTCTTAAGGAATCCCATTGGTATGTGCACATCTAGTTGCAGAATGAAATAGTTCTTTTGCTGGTTTGTTCTACAACCAAAAGGTGTTATAGGGTCATGCCATGGTTCTGGACTGCATGTCGATGGATCCTATGCCTTGTTCTTAGGGTAACTAGAAATCATGCATGGCAATATCCTCTTTTAACCAGTTGATAATGTTTAGTAAAATTCATTTCTCATTTATATGCACATCAATTCAAGTCCCCTTAGAAAATAATTTTCTAATTATGGTTTTTGCACTTTTGTGGTTACCATTAATGGCAGAATCTGGATTATCCACAGTATCATAAAACATTGGTCGACATTTTGAATCCCAACGGGGATCCATCATCATGACAAGAATGAAGAATGAAAGAAGGTCGCAGAAGGTCAAGGTATAAATAGTGAAGGGAAATGAAGTTTGAGAGTGGTTATCATTAATTGCAGATTCCGAATTATCCACATTATCATAAAACATTGTTCGACGTTCCAAATCCCAACAGGGATCCTTCATTAGGACGAGAATGAAGAATGAAAGAAGGTCGCAGAAGGTCAAGGTATAAATAGTGAAGGGAAATGAGGTTTGAGAGGAGCCAATAATAGACAACAATCTTTTTTAATAAATTATTTTTAATTTTAATAAAAAATTTAATAAAATTCTTTAATAATGTTTTTTTAATAAAAATTATAATAAAAATGTTTTTAATTTTTTTTTTCTTTAATAATAACTAAATTTTTTAATAAATATTGAAAGTTTTAAATTTTAATTTTAAAACCCCTAAATGCTTAAATTATTTTTAATAAATTAATTAAAATTTTTATATAATAAACCCTAAGACTTAAATTAATCGTACTAAACTAATTCTTATTCATTTTTATTTAATGTCTAAATTTTTTTTATTTAATGTCTAAATTTTTTTATATTTAAAGTCTAAAATTTTGATTAATTTTAACTAATGTCTAAATTTTATGACAAAAAATATTTTAATTACACCAAGGTATTTAGTTTCTAACCTAAACTTTAAACTAAACTAGAATCTACCAATTATTAAACTAAGTGTAATTAAATAAGATGAAGAGATGTTTATTAATTATAATTTTTTTTTTAATATATGTTAATAAGTAAATGATAATAATTAATGTATATTAGTATAATTAATAAAAACCTAATAATTTATTATAATTTATTTAAATCCTAATAAGTTATTATAATTTATAAATTACTTTTAACTAAAATATTTGAAATTTTTACTTCCCCTCACTGATAACAATTATTAATTAATTAATTTTTATAAATAGAATAAAAATTAATTAACAAAAATTATTACAAGTGAGTGAAATAAAATGCTTTTTATAGAAACGACCCTAAACTGTTTACTAAAAGGGGAGGAAGCAAACCTATGAATTTATACCTGGGAAGTAGACAAACCTAATGAGAAAATCTGTCTAATAAGAGGTTGCCAACTGTCACTAATCTCGAATCCTCCATCCCTGTTGATGTTATGCGGGTGTTTTATAATCTCCACCGCTTCTCTAATCTTTCATCTGTGATAGTGTTCCTCCCTTACAATGATTTTAGCATCCTCAAGGCGCAAGTGATGTTTCGTTTTCGAGGAGTGTTGAGCAAGGGCCGAGTTCAAGATCGCTCATGTTTAATATCGGCACCATGCTCCTTCAGATGCTTTTGAAGAGAGCACCCATTTTCACCGATATAACTCTCCCCACATGAGCATTCAATCTTGTAAACACCTTTAAGCTTCCCATGATGAATGATATCTTTAACTGAGCACATATTTTGTCTAATGGTTCCTGCTACTGAGAATTGAGCAAAAATGTCACTCCTTCCCAAAACCCTGGCAATCTTATCTGTCACACCTTTGATGTATGGCAGAAAAACCCTTCCACCATTCTCCTGAGGATCCTGGTGTCTCTTGGATACAAAAGTGCCTTTTGCCCTATTTATGGCTTTTTTTATTTCTCTTTCCTTATACCCTATACCCAAGAAAACAGATGTTAGGTGAGAGAGTTCTTCTTCTAGGTGCTCTTCATCAGAAATTCTTAGGGCTCTGACAGCAAGAGTGCTTAGGATGCCAAATTTCTGAGCAGGATGATGGTAATACTCGGCGTGAAGGTAACTGTTAGTGTGGGTTTTCTTCCTATAAACCTGATGCCCTAATGTTCCATCTTCCTTTCTGGTAACGAGGACATCCAAGAAAGGAATGCTCCTATTTTCTTCCATCTCTCTGGTAAACTTAATTTCTGAGGAAATTGAGTTGAGGAGATTCAAGAATTTATCAATATTCTCCCTACCATGCAACCAATTTATGTTAGTGTCATCCACAAATATTTTCCACCAAGCTGGACTTAAGGGAAAGGAGGAAAGGGCTTTCTTTTTGAAGCTTTCCATAAATAAGTTGGCCATAATAGGGGAGAGTGGATATCCCATTGCGACACCAGAAACTTACTCATAGAACTCTCCTCGAAAGCTAAAGAAGGTGGATCTTAAAAAAATCTCCACAAGCTTGCCTGTTTCTAGATCTGTGACCTCATTAATAACCTTCACTGCTTCATCTAAGGGGATTTTAGTAAACAATGAAACCACATCAAAACTTGCAAGGATGTCGCTCTCCTTAACCCCCTCTTCTTTTAGAAGTTTAACGAAGTCACTTGAGTCTTTAATGTAGGATTCGGTGTTCCCAATGAGAGGCTTGAGAATTTTTGCGACGTATTTTGCCAGCTCATAGGTGGGGGATCCAATGGTATTGAGAATTTTTCTAAGGGGAACCCCGTCTTTATGAATCTTATGAAGCCCATAAATTCTCGCAATGGCCTCACAGGAGGGGGTCAATTTCTTCTTCAACTTATCATCGAGATGGGAATTCAAGATTTCCTTCTTAACTTCTCTTAAGACCTTTGGCAAGGGTTTGGACTCCAACTTCTTGTAGCTACTCCAGTCAATATGCTCCTTCATTGTCCTAATGTAATTCGTCTTATCTAAAATAACAACAGCCTCACCCTTTTCTGCCTTAAGGACAACAATTTTTTCATTGTTGTGAAGGGCTTTAAGATCACCTATCTCCTCCTTGCTAAGGTTTCTTTTAGGGGGTTTAGCTTTTCTTGGAATCAAGGAGCATTCCTGTCTAAGTGCATCTTTGTCATCTAAAGGTAAACCTCGAATAGCCTCGTCAATGCTACACAAAATGCTCTCATTTGGATTAGCCTTAGGAGCAATAGCAAATCCCAAACCTTTGCCGAGAATACCCTTTACTATTTATACCTTGACCTTCTGTGACCTTCTTTCATTCTTCATTCTCGTCTTGATGATGGATCCCTGTTGGGATTCGAAATGTGGACCAATGTTTTATGATACTGTGGATAATCTGGATCTTGCATTTAATTTTCTAATTATTTAAAGAAAATAAATGAATAAGTACAATTTATAGGTGAAAATGTGAAGTTGGGTTACATCTTTTGCCCTTTTTTTGAGAAAAAAATATCATTTTTAGAATTTCTTCAACTTTTTAGAAGCCAAAACAATCTTTTTGTTTAGAATTTCATTTTATGATAAAAATAAAAATTGTCGGAAATTCTATTAGCTTTCTATTATTTATTTTTTGGAATTTTTTTATTCACATTTGATATGTCAACTTAACATTTCTTTGAGTGTGTGTTATTTAACAATGAAATGATTCATAAAAATTCATGTTGAAATGCGTTGGTGTATTCTTTGAAAACTTTGTGTTTATCAGAAAAAATGTATTACAACAATCTAGAGAGAGTCTACTTTGGTATCGTTATATTTACGAAACCAAATGATGCATATCATGATTACTAGATTTTTTTGAATTGAACGAATATGAAAAAACTCCATAGTTTGAATATGTTCTGGCTCACGTGAATTTTCTCAACATATTAGTTATAAACTAAAAATCTCAAAACGACCCATTACAAACAACGGACCAATGTAATGCAGGATAATTTTTTCAATTTTTTTTACAGTGTATTTTGGAAGATACTGAATTTTGATTTCACTGAATCATAATGACCTTTAGAAATTGTTTGCACCCATTTTATTACAAAATTAATTAAAATTAGTAAATATCTAAGGAATTATAAAATTTATATTTCCTGAAAGTAGATTGAATTTTGCAAATGCTTGCCTTGGTTCTGAAAGTTAATTCATAAAGCTTGATGGAGTTTAATCATTTTAAAGTTGAAGAAATGTGTTCAAGGTCGAGGTGCAACATAGTTGCAGACATTTTAGTAGGCCAAAATTTTGTAATAGTTCAGCCGATTTGTTTTTTGCCACTTCGTCTCGTTAGCTTTAACGATAAAAAAGTTCAGACGACATTTTTATAAAAGTTCAGCCGAACTTATGCTCACAAATTACGTCGGCCAGAAAATTCAATGAAGCCCCTCCAAAAAAAAACAAATTTCGCAACTATATAAATAGGGGAAAATAGAATCATTATTTTCACACATTTCTTCATTTGGGCTGAATTTGGAAAGGAATTGTTTGTGGCTTGATTTTCAAAGGACATTTTTTGGAGGTATTTCTTAAAGTGACATTTTTAAAGGTTTTTTGGGCTTAATTTTCAAAGGACATTTTTTGGAGGTATTTTTTGAAGTGACATTTTTTAGAGGTTTTTAAGGCTTAATTTTCAAAGGACATTTTTTGGAGGTATTTTTTAAAGTGACATTTTTTAGGGGTTTTTTGGGTTTAATTTTCAAAGAATATTTTTGGAGGTACTTTTTAAAGTGACATTTTTTTAAAGTGTTTTGGATTGAAGTAAATCTTTTATAATGATTTTTGAAAGTGAGTTTTTATCTAATTTTATAAGTGAATTTTTTTTGCAGGACTTTGAAGGAAATATTCTGAGCTCCATTTCATTTTTTAAAGACATTTTTTTGGCAAAATTTTTAAAGTAAGTGTTTTGGGTTGAAGTATGTCTTTTGTGCACAAATTTTAAAATGATTTTATTTTTAAATTAAACCTTTTGTGACGCATTTTTGAAGTGACGTTTTGTCTAAATTTAGATAGTGAGTTTTTTACAAGATTTTGAAGGAAAATTTTGGAGCTTCATACTAAATTATCATGGGAAATCAAAGGAATTGCAAGACAAAATATGATCGAACAAGAGACCCTGAGGCTCCTAGAGAACAGGGGAGATAATATCGCTAAAAAAAAGACTGAACACTCAAATATGGATAGTGAAAATCAACCTCAGCTAGAAGTTTAGGAACACATGTAAATGTAAATATTATAAATTTTATATTTAAAATTTAACTAGTGTATTGTAAAACTTAATTTTTACTCGATGAACTAATTTTAAAAATATTTTGCAATGTAAACAGAGAGATATATTCCTCAAAACAATGATGATGAGATAGAAAATTTTGAAAGAGAAATTGAAAGAGATATTTAACCAATGATTGAAAATGTTGAAAATCTCGGAATAAATTCAAGGGAAGAAATTGAATCACCAGGTATGTATATATATGTTGAATGTGTATTATTGAAATTATACATATTTATCAATTTAATTATTTATTGAATATGTAAACTCATTTTGTGCATTTAATTCTAATATGTACAGATAAAATCAATATCAATGATGAGATGTTAGAAAATGTTGGCACAGACAAATATGGAGATAAAAAACCTGACCCGGTTATACGATATCGTGTTAAGTGCATTATTGACATGTTCTTCAAAGATGAAAATGTGGCAGTTGAAGACCAAATTTGAAAATTCCCTTAACGTCAAAAAATTAAAAGAAGGTATGACTTTATTCGGTATTCGAAAATCAACAAAAGATAAAAAAAATTAAGGAAAATGTGATACAAAATATAAATATTTCTCTAATGTCAGTTGGAAGATCTAGAAAGAAAATTGATTTAGATTCACATAGAGAAATACAAATGGTAGTGCTTTCATCAATTACTAAAGAGAATCGATTGTTAAAATCTACGGCACTAGCATTACGGACCTCACTAAAAACTTTGCACAAAAATAAATTTTTTTTATTGCAAATAGATGTAAATGATGAACTCGATTGTTGAACAGTTATTTGTAAGCAACCATACTAAGATATACTTAGAGAAGATGTTAAAAAAATAATATATGAATATTGGATGAAAAATTCACGTGTTTCAGCAAATGCAAGGGATGTGATGCAAAAAAGAATAGAATGAAATAAATATGAATAACATGCAAAAAATATTTTGGACACCACTTAGATAGAATTGTTCAAAAATTTCATAAAATAGAATCATGAAATTAATGTCTCAATCAGTGCTTTTGTGCCACAAAAACCATGATATGTTAAACCTATCACTGTATGCAACACTTGTTGTTGTCATTATGATGCAGAATTTCAGTTATATTATGACATATTCCTTAATTTTGATAAAGCCTTTCTGAAAGATTCACCTCCTCCTTCCACTATCCATGATTTCAAATCTCAATTTCTATGTGCAAGAGAAAGCCATGAATTATTTTACCAAAATAAATGTGTTGGTTGTAAAAAATGCAATGATTATGGAAATTTAAATTTATTTAAAAAAAAAACATCATACTAATATAAATGATCAATCATTTTCCAAAATAAAAGTGAAATGGAAGAGATATGAATACATTCATACATGGATTGGTTCAAGTAGTACTACAAGTGCTAAAAGAATTGATTTACAAGGAGAAGAAATTTTTGTGATAGAATTTTTGAGAAAGATTGAGGTAGAAATATATAAATACACCAAAAATTCCCATAGAGCTTGATGGTAGGACATGCAATTAAAAAAATATCATGAATTTCTTCCACCAAGGACCATTTTGTCAATAGTTTATTTTGCATATAACTACACAATTGTTCCACAAAAATAAATACATAATGAATACTACCATTTTGACCAAGTATCCATGCTTTTCCATACTCTATATCGACACACTGAAAAATTTTGATCATATAGAAAGCACCACTAAAAATCCACATGTTATTAAAGAATATTACTTTTATATTAGTGACGATCGTACACATGATACATATTTTGTACAACATTGTTTTGAAAATATTTATGACTCCTTTAAAAGTCATGAAATAAAATTCAATGAACATTGGATATGGTTAGATGGATTCGCAGGTCAATTCAAATATTCATGATCATTATTTTGGTTGTGTTGTCTTCATATGAAAGGCTGCATTAAACATTGTTGGAATTTATTTGAGACTTGTCATGGAAAATGAGAAAATGATGGTGCAGGGGCATGTATCAAATGAGTAGTTTGAAAATATAAAATGGACCACTTTGCAAATCAACTTGTCTCAGTTGAACAAGTTATTCAATAGTGCATCGCTACACTAAGCCATGAGACTAACCAGTCAAGGGAAGTACGAAGGTACATGTATACACACACATACACATGAATATATATATGTGTGTGTGTGTGTGTACAAATTAACTTGCATATATATATATATATATATATATATATATATATATATATATACAACTTTAATATGTACATGATCTAATTTTTATTATATTTCTAATTTAATCATTATTTATCACAATGCACTAGTACAAAATGGCTAATTAGTTACTAAAAAATGACTAAAATTTGCATATAAACGACTATTTTTTGGTCGATGGCCAATAGTAGCTAATTTACAGTATCATATAACTCGACCGACTTTTAGTTGTTATTAGCTTAGTCATTAATTGGTTGTCTCAATTTTTTTGTCTAGTAGTATATTTGGTCATTAATTTGGTTATTGATTTGGTCATTAATTTAGCCATTGAATTGGTCATTGTTTTAATCATTAATTTTGTCATTAACTGTCACAATTAATGACCAAATATACAATAAAATATATTACTAAATGATCACTCGAGAAAACCAATTAAGGACCAAAGAAATATGACCAAAAATTTTGTCGTGTTATAAGATGTTATATAAATTAGCTACTAATAGTCATATATATGCAAATTTTGGTCAGCATTTGAAACCACTTAATGACCAAAGAAATATGACTAAATTTTAGTCGTGTTATAAGATACTATAAATTACCTACTAATAGCCATATATATGCAAAATTTAGTCGTCACTTGTCATCACAAATTTATCATTTGCAATAGTCATTTATATTTTTTTGGTAGTTTAATATTCAATATATAAATGACTACTTTAGTAGTTTATATTCATTTCATTTACTTTCATTAACAATTGTCATAAGCAACTAATTTAGCCATATATTCATCTTATTTGTGTTCATCATTAATAAACAGAAAACTTATATCTAGTAGTTTTAGATTAATTTTTTTCTGTTTATTATTAATCGACATAAATTAATTAGTATGATTTTGCAACTAAATTTAAAAAATAAAAAATTTCATACACCACACATGTTCATATGATATAAGAACACAAAGTTACATATGTTAATTACAATATTAAGTAATATCAAGTGCAACTATAAATAATTCCAACCACAAATTATATTATATGAAATGTCAAGTATTACAATACGAGTTTCCAACTTAATATTGGTTGGAGTACAATTTACACATGAAATATTGTTTCATCACTTCAAAAATTATCATTGTGTTGGCAAGACATTGCAGGTGAATTCACCAACTCTAAAGACTTGACCATCAATATCTCTATGTGTGTCTTATGTGGGATATTGTCTCTACAAGTACCACTAGACCAGTTCTTTTGTCTCTGTAATTTGCATTTTTTCTCTCTAGTGTTATTGTTTTCCTCTTTATTCAATTTATGCTTCTTAGCATCAATATTGAGTTCATTTTCTGCAAAAAAGAAGAAGATAAAAAGCAAATTATAAGACATCAAAGTCGATGAACACTGAAATATAAATTAAAGTAGAATATAAAGGATTTATATGATATATACCTCAACATAAACAATATTTTTAATGTAATTTTTCACCATAAATGCAAGAAAATTGAGCATTTTTTCTTCAATTGCACAATAGTGGCCACTATCTAGCCAAATGACCTGTATAAACAAAGAAAATAAAATGTCACCATAGAATAAATTTTGTGCCTACTTTGTTCTCAGTGTACGAACTTTGTTGATGAAACGCTATCTTGAACTAAAGTAATATATGCAAAAAGAAGCACACATTTTTATCCCAATATTTTGAATTCTCATGCTTATGGTACATTGCAATTTTCATTTTTTCCATCATAATCAAACACAACAGAGCTAGAAATTTCTACTAAGAATGTCTCATCCTCAAATTTTGTATTTGTATCGTTTCCTCTAGGTATCTTTAAGGAGCAGTGACACTTCAACAATAAAACTTGTCAATAGAAATCTAATGGGTGGAGCAAAGTATTGATGACACAAAATTACAACAAGAAACTAAAAAAGAATAAGAAAAAACTTTGTAAATTGCAATACTAACCGGGAATATAGCTTCAATATAATAATCTGCAATTGTCAGCATACTATTCCTACAGAAAAATAATCCAATTCCCAAAAACTAACAAATTATATCCAGATAAAAACTAAACATGTTGGCTCCACATTCAAATTTAAAGTAACTGGGGACTAGCTACATCAGATACTTTTGAGAGTGTACGGGTAGCTACTAACACCATTAACACAAATTCTAAAATAGATCTGCCACGTATGACCTGAAATGTGGCAACAAGTTTGATATATGCACTACATGTATACATTTCAAAATGCAGTACAATGATATAAGAGTATCAAAAGAAACTACACATAATTACATATTCACTATCCACTTTTATTCCAAAACAACATTCAAATAACTGATATAAATTACCCTGAAAAATATGTCTAAATTTCCATTCATTGTCATGAATATCCCTGACTGTCAGTTCCTGGGAAGGTGGTTGCTAAATGAAATCCTACCCAAAACAAACAAAACTTAATAGGAGAAAAATAGGAAAAATACCCATACCTTTTGCTCCTTTAAATAATGCAGCATTCTCTTAAAAAGGGTCTAAAAGTCTATGCACTTATCTATTAAATCACAAATAGAACAGCTATGGGAAAATCAAAATTGCACAAGTGGAGGAAAAAATATTTCCGTAGTGCGACATGGCACATAAAACCTGTCATCGGTGTTAGTGTTACTTGTAGTTAATGTTTTACAAAAGTAATTATTTGGTTGCTTGCTTGTTGTGCCGAAGTAAGAACCAAGATAACAATATTATTTCTCTTGTTGCACAGTATCATCAATTTTTATTTCACTACATAGATGGAACTAGTGCCAAATCATTTCTCACCAAAATTAGCAATTACGACAAAGGAAAAATAATGAAACTGAAAATGTCTTACAACATTAAGAGGTTGCAATGTCATTTGAGAATATAGTTCATATGTTTCCAAATATGCTTGCCATTCAACAAGGTGTTTATTAAATTTTAAATCTTGTATATATAACGATAGGAATAAAAGTGTTCACAACCAAATCAAGGATGAAATGCAGAGAACCCACATGCATTGTAATAGTCTGAAGTTGGTAGATTAATTGAGTTGGAAGACTTGGATAATTGGAAATATGAGCCTCAACCTCCTTGTTTGTTGAAGCAGCTAACTGAAATCACATTTATTATGATCAATTTCATTACGTAAAAACAAAATTTCAAAATAATGGGGTCACATTTACGATGAAAATAAGATAAACATTCATTATTTTCGGTCATTTGTATCCAAAAGAAGACTAAAAATTAAAAATTAGTGACCAACCACCTCACCTGCTCATTGCGACCCTGTCGAAAATAAACATCCTTGCTCCCAACAATAGGTAAGGACACAAGTGGTCCAACACGACCATGCCAAAGCTCTGAATTAAAGAATCTCCTTTCCCTGCCTTGATGTGACATGAATAGACAAATTTTCAATTGGATATTCCTTTAGAAACCTCTCGACATTCCAAAAGTATATGCGTAAAGTAATATGATATTATCATTTTAAACTTTGCAGTATAAAGCAAATTAACATTAATTATTTTTCTAATGTGTCACAGTTTGATATGAGGAGTCAATTTAACATTCTTCTCTTTCTCAATTGCATCTCAATATGAAATTCTAGAATCCAAAAAAAAATCACTGAAAATAAAAATCATTCTAACTAGAGTAATAGACGCATTAAAAAGGTAAGAAGCACAATTTTCACTTTTAAGCTCTGGGAATAATTTAAGCGACAAGTTATTACATAGATATATTTTATTTAACATTCAATGAGACTTTGTAGCCATATGGGACAAAGAAAAGCTTACATAATGTGTGACATTTAAAAAAAAATTAATGTCAAAAATGGAAACAAACAAAGATAGAGGTGAAAATACAGTAACCAAATCTTGGTCCCGACCTACTCATGTGATTATATTATTCCAATTCATAATGGTCAGCAAGTTATTCAAGATATAACATGAAATCTAATATATGAAGGAAAGTATAAATCAATTATGAAATAAAAATTTCTTCCCTAAAACCAACATACTCTTATAACTGATTAGACGCTAGTAAAGTTTGATAAAACCACATATGATAACATATTCAGGTCATTTTTTCTAAACAAAATAAGATGTGAAAATAAATTATACCTAGGAAGTATATAATAATGCTTCTTTGTGTATACATCGTTCAATGTTTTTCACTCCGCCTACAGGTATGTTATGGTTTAGTCCATCAATAATTGCCCCTAATGGATACAAAATCCCTGGATATGACAAAGAGAGAATTGTATTACTAGACATCAAAAAATTTGATATCCAGAGCTCTCTAGGACATTTTACGAATGAGTGGCCGAATTTTGGGGTTTCCATTGTCTTTGATGACTCAACGAATGTTAAAAACCAACATTTGATACATGTTCTTGGTGTGTTTCCTAGTGATTCAATCTTCCTTGCAGCCCAAGACTCCTCATCATTTGTACCATCTTCTATGAGTATTGCATACCTTGTATGAAAAAGTAATAATGATATAGGGCCATCCAATATGACACAAGTATTTAAAGGTAATGTAGCTAATTGTAAAGTATCATGAAATCCATTGAGCATGTACATCCTCACATTTTCGCTCTGATTGTTTGTTGCACGTGTCAAGAATATTTTAATACATAATATTGTTAAGCATAGAGAGCATGACTGGATCAATGCCTTGTAGAAGGAATGAAATTCCATCATCAAATTCATCACAAGGCATATTTTTGTCCACTATATTTACCAAATTCACTCTAAGTTACAATTACTTAAGCTTGCAAGGACTAGATTTGGTGGCCATTAGCTCACCTCTAAGCACTTGTTGAACATAATATGAGCATTGGCTAATATGATGGTGAGCGATTTATGGGATACCTTGAGGATACATAATACCAAAAATAGAGATAGTTCTTTTGTAGTGTAAGATATCATTTTTTATTCTAGTTTTTGGTCACAGATTAATATGTTTTTCAATTCATCAAATCTAACATGACTCAATTTGTAGGTTGAGATCAAACAGTGACTGGGGAATTGCATGAACAAGAGCACACCATACTAAGGAAAATTAAGGACATTCTTGAGCCTAAATATGTGCACTTATATGATTGTATTAGAGTACAAGTCAAAAAACAATAAATAAAGAAAAATAATCCAGTCCATGCTTTAACATAGATTGTTACACCAAAATACTATTTTACATCATGGTTGAAAACATCAGTGCCTATTTTTATGATGAAGAGAAAGCTGCAAACGGATCCATAGGTTCATAGTGGTAAAATGAAAGCACTAAACAATATTTTCACTGATGAGTGTGATATCATACAACAACAATTGAGTACCTACATCAATTCCCAAGGATTATTTGGTTATCCCTATCAATTTATATATAATTGAAGATGATGAATTCACTCGAGTGGTAGAACATGAATGATGTTTCTAATCCAAAGGTGCAACATTTGGAAAAATGGGGCGCTTCTATAGGTAGTGAACACTTCTTCCAAAAAAACGTGTTGGAGCACCTACATTTTCATACAATGTAAAAAAAGCACCTTTAATATATACTCGACAGAGATATTGCTCTATGTGCATTTCAACTTGTAGATTTCCCGTTATAAGAGGAAAAGATTGATAAAACATGTATCACAATTGGGATAGTTATCCAAAGGAGGACAATTTGGAAGCCGAAGCATTAGCCTCGGAGAACTTGGATATTGCACCTTTTGATGATGATCATCATATCGAAACACCACCCTCGCCTACTTCCATGTTCAACCCAACCAGGACTACAACAACATGATATTTAGGTAAAAAATCATCTTTGCAATTAACTCCACATATGTATCCGTGTGTATGCTCATGGTAGTGCTAACAGAAAGAAAAAATTAATACTAGATTAATCATTTGTTGGACATTAACAAAATTACCTTATCGTATTGAAATAATTCTATGTTTTCATTTCTTTTATTATGATATTAAATATTTCAGTTTTCAGACATTCACTTTCTATTTTGTAATATAATATCTCTATTTTGTAAAGTGGACACATGATGGCCTATTTCATAAACATGACTCTTTGGTCATTATGACCTACTTCGTAAACATAACATTTTAGGCATGATGGCCTACTTCATTTCATAAAATCATTGTTTACTCTTCGTATTATCTAGTTCTAGCTTAACTGTGTAGTTTGTAACTTCAATATCAAAAATATTATCTTTGTAGTACTTACCGTTGAAAATCCATGATTAATCCCTTAAGATGACATGTTTAAAACTTCATACTTATGTAGACATTTTGCATGTTTTTTCTAATGTGTATATGTAACTATCAACTTTATATCACAATTTTTCATAGATTCAGAAGATGATTTTGTTGTATGGTTGAAATGGGTATTTGATGTACAAATAATTTATTAAGATGTGAGGTTGCGGACCAGGGTTGCCAGAGTGTATAGAAGGAGCCCCTGGAGCACCATTTCTCATAAAATTGTTGTGAAATGGTACTCTTGAGGCTCCTGTGTGACACTGTAGTAATATTGGTCCATAAACTCACATCCTAATGTATTCTTTGTACATCAAATACCTACTTTAACCATACAAAAAAATCATCTTTTGAATCTATCACAATTTGAGGTAAATTTGAATGCATCAAATATATAAAATATGGTTGATACAAAGCATCAAGTCACCAACAACCACTCCACCCATCTACATGTTCACTACGTTATAATTGTCAACAACAACAAAAATTCAACCACCTATAAGCTATGTAGAAGATGAATTGAACTCCAATAAATTCTCTAATATTATTCAAGTAAACCCATGGCTAGATGAGAATTTCAACAAGGCAAGAGCACCATACTAAAAATACCAAAGCATTGAGAACTTTGCAATGTTGTTAGTAAAGCCAAAAGAGAGTGAATTTGTGAAAAATGAATAGTAAAAGTTTCCAATTAAATAAAAATATAACCCTAGGTATTTTTGGAAATAACTACAAGTTTGGAAGCAATTTCAAGGAAACAATACAATTTCAAACTATCATATAGAGTGATCAAGGTATCATATGGAACAGAGTTCTTCGAAATGTGAGGATCAAATGATCTTTCACAAAATCAAGAAATCTTCATTTTGGTCATCGTTTTAGTGTATTAACCCAACTTCATAGGGTTGGTAGGAGTTGTAACCTTAACCTCAACAAAACACCACAGATCAAACTCCTCTAACAATATTTGTAGAATGCACTAGCAAGGTGTAAAGTTGGATGCACACACTAAACAGTCACACTCTTAGACCAAGACTAGTGACTAGTCATATATGTAACTCATGGAACACACCTCAACCAAAAAAATCATCGAAGAGGGGTAAAAATCATACCAGTAACATATCATGGGTGCAAATCAACTCTCCCAGTCATAAACAATGTTTCATTCATCGAGATCTCACAAGAATCTCACCCACAACCCTCTCACATGCACCAAAACTTATCTCAAGTATAGTTTAGCTTCAATTACTGAAGTTGGAGCATCAGAGACACTAAGAACCGCCAACAACTACATCTCACAAGTAGTATTCATTCCATATACAGATTGGAAAATATCAACAAATACACTCTGATACCCTGTTAAATTTTTAGAACATGGTATGCATATTTGGACTCCTAAAATGAAACAATAATCATTAGGAAACTGAGTACTTAACCTCCTATCCACACAGTAGAAAACATAGTCCTAGATCTATAAACACATAAGTCTAAAAAACACAAATATCAAGCTTTAGAATAGCACACTGTAATGTACTAAATTTGAATAATTAGAGCTATGGAAATTACAAATAGCATATAGATTTAGCTGCACACAATTTCTTATATCTTAATTGATGGGAAGATGAATATGATTACAAATCAATAGCTCAAAACTAAATAAACAACACCCCTACCTTGTATTTATTTTATAGAAGAAGAAAATGCAAAGGAAATACAAAAACATACCATCCTTGTGGTGCACCCATATAAGGAAAAAAAATCCTTACAATGCGCTACCCAAAAAGGTGTTCCTAAGCATACATGATAGCTTTTCCTAGGAACCAACACCTACCTAAATTTGGAACATCCTCCAGCTCATGAACTTTGTATAAACGTAGAAACTATGCCCTAAAACATTGAAAAAACACCTTCTAAATAAAAAACCATGAGCTCCTTCCTAAAATATAAAATAAAAGCCTAATTGTGCCACCTCAACCTCGCAAAAACCCAAGGCTACACAAAATCTAAGGTTGCTACAGATCTGCTGGTGCAAATTCGTTCATCATTGTTGCACCTCTTCTATGGGAGAACACATATGCAGCAACAGGTAAAACTAACACTTTCAACCTCCCCACTTCTATAGAGAACTCTAACCATAATATTGAGCAGCAGAACCCCCATCTCTGAGTAGCCATGAATCATGATAGCCACTTGTCCTCACTCTAGATTCATTTTGTAATAATCTGTTCTAAAAAACCTTTGAATTTCTTGTACATATTCCAGGGCAAACCATTATTTGTGATTTTTAAATATTTTTGAGTAGTTATTCCCTAAGTAGTGAATGAAATTTGGTAAAGGGACTCACTATAGTAGGAAAATTTCCATTCTGGGCATTTTTCTTAGCAGCAGAAAGCCTCGAGGTGAAGCAATTTGTCAAGATATTCCCTTGTTGTATTCATTAGTATGCTATCATACCTTGAGTATGGGGCACCTACGTCTCTTTAAGGGAAACAATTCAATTTTTTCATGTTAAAATAATGATGAATGGGAGCTCTTTGGAAAAGGGACCTAGAGTCATTACTGCTCCATGAATTCGGTTGGATTTTTATGGAACACAAGCACTTGATTTGCAACATGATACAATTTGTTTTCTTGGCTAGGGATCAACTGTATATGTTTTGGAAGCCACCAAGGTAGATTTAAGAAAACCCATTTTTCATGTAGAGAAGATTTTTATTTCTCTAAGTATTAAGAGTAAATCAGGCACCATTTGTAATCCTCCCCTCAGCACCAGGCATCCATTGTCCCTTATCATTTGAAAAATCAAAATCCTTGTCTACGGTTGGCCTCTCAAAGCTTATCTCACTACTACATGAGCTAGATTTGGCATCATCATCATGACAATCACCAGCTTCAGAATAATTGTCACTATCCTTGGTTGATATTTGAGGACTCTCTTCCCCCTTATCATCTGCATTAGCATCATGTTCTCCTCCTACCTCAAAACCACACTCAACCTCTTCATGTTCACGTATATTCCTATACTACATGTTTGCACCATTTTCCTCCCCTTTAGGCACAACATCTATACCAAACACTACATTGCTATCATTGGCATACAATTTTTTTTGTCAATCCTCAGTCTTTGATGTAGCTGACAACTCACATTCTTATTTTTCAACTTTCAAGCTACTATGTAGAAATCCTTCTTCAATATATCTCAAATCCATGGTGCTCCCTTCCATTCTTAAGCTAGTATGCAATCTCTCATTTTCCTATCCAACATTGCATGACAAATTCTAGTTACACAAGTTCATATACATATACAAGTTTTAACAATTTTTTAAGCTCACGGTAAACAAAAGAAAAAAGGTTAACAGACAAAAATGACAGTGACTTGCAAGCGATAACTCTCTTGGTATTGCACCTTTCATCTCTCAAACCAAATAAATTATTGAGAAACACAAAATTGCAAGAAAAAGAAAGTACACATTTCACTCCACATCCAACCATAAATATACTATGTCATACTACAGACATATAAATTGTAATGAACTCAACTATAATGCATTGTAAATTTATAACAATCAAGAGATCATAAAGCATTGCCACCACTAAGAGACGTATGAAATCAACATGGCTAGAGAATATCTCATAAATTGTTTTCTCTATGAATCATCATAATTTATATAGCATGTCAAATGAATGAAACATTAGATGGGGGAGGGAGGTATTTCACCAGCAATCAGTTGTGTTTCAGTTAAAGCTGATGCAATACTTATATTTGAGTTTTGTTATTCTTCCTAGTAGTTTATTTTAATCAATGATGTATTGTGTCCTATGTCCTCTGTGTATTTATAAATTTTAAAACAACAACATAGAGAATTCTAGAACCATACCTCTAGTAAAGGCCCAAACCTATATTTTATGGAAGGCTCGGGTCTTCTCTCACCAACCATTTTCCCAAGCTTTGAATGTAGTGCACCCGTCCCTACCAAGAAGACAACAATAATCTCAAAATGGGATATATAAACAATAGAATAGGTAAAAACAAACTTAAAATTCTCTATATTACATTTCTTCTTAAATCCAAATTCTTCTAATAAGTTTTAAGTCTCTTGAAGTTGTGAGTGTTTCTGATACTTGGGATAAGTATTCTAACTTGACACATGGTACAAAGCCCATTGTCCTGAACTTGAATCTATTGGAACTACAATTAGAAAATTTGAGTCATTTAAGTTTTCAATGAGACCAACCTACATGGTTGTACCAGGAATCCAATCAGTAGTAGGTGCAATGGAATGCAATTTTCCACACTGACTTTTATGCCCATTTTGTTTAGTTTCATGAACACCATCTCCCTTGATGGCACTTTCACCATTTCTCATCCCACCCCTGGTAGAGATTGTTGTTCCCATTATTAAATTTTCCTCACCATTACCACATAGAGCTTGTTATTTCAAATTAGTGTTTGTAATATTAGCTCTAGCACTTTCATCACTCTCCCTTATTATACTTGTTTCACTACCTTTTGCAACATAGTTCTTCACTTTGACTGCGTCCTCTATGTTCTCTTCACAATGAGGTCACGAGGGGACACCATGAGCTATATTTGGCATCATCATCATGAAAATAACCAACTTTAGAGGCATTCTCACCATCCTCAGTCAATCTTTGAGGAATTTCTTCCCCCTCATCATCTGCATCAACATCATGTTCTCCTCCTTCCTCAGCGCAACACTCAAGCTCTTAATCTTTGTGTCTATTCCTATACTACCCGTTTGCACCATTATGCTCCCCTCTATGCACAACATCTGTACAAGACAATACATTTCCAGCATTGGCATGCAATGTGTTTTGTCAATCCTTAGTCTCTGGTGTAGGTGACAACTCACCTGCTTCTCTTTCAACTTTCAAGCTACTATGTACATCTCCTTCTTCAAGATATCTCAAATCCATGGTCCTACTTTCCATTCTTAAGCCAATATGTCGTCTCTCAATTTCCTCTCCCACATTGCATGACAAAGTCGAGTTACACAAGTGCATATACAGATACAATTTTTAACAAGGGTTCACATACAGAACAATTTTTTTAGCTCACAAGAAACATAAAATGAAAATTAAAAAAAAAAAAAAAAAAGCAGTGGCTTGCAAGCAAGAACTCTCTTGGTATTACACCTTTCATCTCTCAAACCAAATAAATTATATAGAACCACAAAATTACAAGCAAAAAAATACATATTTCACTCCAAATCCAACCATAAGTATGTTGTGGCATACTACAAACATATAAATGGTAATGAACTCAACAGCCATGCATTGTAAATTTATAACAATCAAGAGATCATAAATCATTCCCACCACTAAGAGATGAATGAAACCAACATGGCAAGAGAATAGCTCATAAATTATTTTCGCTATGAATCATCATAATTTATATAACATGTCAAATGAATGAAACATAAGATGGGAGGGAGGTATTTCACCAGAAATCAGCTGTGTTTCAGTTAAAACTAATGCAATACTTATATTTGAGTTTTTTTAATCTTCCTAGTAGTGTCTTTTAATTAATGATGTATTGTGTCGTATGTCCTCTGTGTATTTATAAATGTTAAAACAATAACGTAGAAAATTCTATAAACCATACCTCTACTAAAGGCCCCGCCCTATCTTTTATGGAAGGCTCGGGCCCACTCTCACCAACCATTTTCCCAGGCCTTGAATGCAGTGCACCTGTCTGTGCCAAGAAGACCACAATAATTTGAAAATGAGAGACGTAAACAACATAATAGGTAAAAACAAACTTAAAATTCTCTATATTACACTACTTGCGAAAGCCAAGTTATTATAGTAAGTTTTAAGTCTATGGAAGCTGTGAATGTGTCCCATACATGGGATAAGTATTCTAACCTGACACATGGTACAAAGCCAAATTTACTGAGCTTGAATTTGTTGGAACTATAATCATAGAATTTGCGTCATCTAAGTTTTTAATGTGACCAACCTACATGGTTGTACCAGTAATCTCTTTAGTAGCAGGTGGAGTGGAATGCAAATTTCCACCCTCACTTTTATGCCCATTTTGATTAGTTTCATGAATACCATCTCCCTTGATGGAACTCTCACCATTTGGAATTATACCCCTACGAGATATTGTTGTTCCCATTATTAAATTTTCCTCACCATTACCACCCATAGTTTGTTGTTTCACATTAGTGTTTACAATATCAGCTCTAGCACTTCCATCACTCTCCCCTATTATACTTTTTGCATTACCTTTTGTAATAGAGTTCTTCACTTTCACTGCCTCATCTATGTCCTCTACACTATGAGGTCATGGACGAGCACCATGAGCTAGATTTGGCATCATCATCATGAAAATAACCAGCTTTAGAAGCATTCTCACTATCCTTAATCGATCTTTGAGGACTCTCTTCCCCCTCATCATCTGCATCAACATCATCTTCTCCTCCTGCGTCAGCACCACACTCAACCTCTTCATCTTCATGTCTATTCCTATACTACCTGTTTGCACCATTTTCCTCCCCTCTAGGAACAACATTTGTACCAGAAACTACATTCCTAGAATTGGCATATAATGTGTTTTACCGACACTACACCGCCACACTGATATCAATGAAACTACTCTCCTGAACCCTCATCTAAACTTCCCTTACTACAGTGGATTTGATGAGTGTGCCACATGGTATATCCCCTATATGCATTGGAGGAGAGAAATGGCCAAGAATTCGACGTATAAACTAATAAAAATTGCAAGAAAATAAAAAATATTATTGTAATAATAGTAGAAATAACATCATAGCCCCAATGGTTAGCTCAAGTGGTAGTGAGCCAATACGTGGGCCTCTCCGTTGAGGGAGGTCACGGGTTCGATCCTTGAGTCCTTTGGGGTCAAGCGCCGAAAGTCTGCCGAATGGTTTACCGCACGTACCATCCAGAAATTCTGGGGAAGTACGTCTGGGTTTCCCGTGAGCTTTCGCCTCGTGAAAAAAAAGTAGAAATAACATCATGGAAATCACCCTAGAAACACCGTAAACATTGAAATGTTTATCTTTTGAAGACTAGATCCTATCTCATTTGATTTTTTTAATTTCATATACATTGAATGATTCCACTTTCACCATATGCAAACGCTACTGATAGAAGAAAAAGAGAACTTCACAGCTACAACTTGACATGTGGCCCAATTAGGTAACAAAAACTCAATCCTCTTTTGAACTTCTTAGAACACCTTAAACTACAATCCTAAAAAAGTGCAATTAATTGAACCCGTAAGAAAAAATATATCACTTCCAGCAACTGTAGTCAAATTTTCCAAAATTGATACCCTTAATAAGACATCTTTGGTATCAGTTTTAGTAGCTACAGTTTCCGATCATTTATACCATTAGTAGGACATCTTTAAGTTTTGTAACATGGAGCCAACTTTCTTATTCAGCCAAATTGTTTACAAAAATTTTAAAAAATCCATCCTTTCCCACAATCTCAAAGGAAAGAACTAGTCATCTCTGTAAATCATTTACATTCTAAAGTGTTATCAACACATAACAATGAACCTCTTATGTCTACTGTGGAAATCAATAATTTAAATCTGAATCAATGATCCAAAAAATGAGTCACTCTGGATTTTTCAAGCAAGGGCATTAAGGTTTCTGTATATTCTGAAAATGTAAATAAAATGCACAAGACTCCAAAAATATTTAAAATTATGTTTCGCTCATAATTGTAAAATACTCCTAGAACATTTAAAATTTTCTCTGTTTATAACTAAAATCCCCAAAATTCTGTGAGAAGGCCGGAATGCAATGCAACATTGATTGTCAGATTCATAAATATTTTAAGAAAAGACAATATGCATAATCAAGGGGATAAGGGAGAATAGTGAGGAAGAACCAAATTTAAAACAAGGGACACACTTCTCCTAATAATAAGTTGAAATTTAGAGAAATATAATGTGTATCAAAAAACATAATCCTTAATCTACTTAAATTTGTGCAAAAGGATGATAATGCACATCAGGCTGTGGTCTAGTGGAAACTTGGAGTAGTTGTTCTAACAATCCTCACAGGACTACTCCTCCCCTACATGGGGTATGCTAGATATGCCTATTAACCGTGGACCTTATGCCAATTAACGATTGTATTCTTTAGGCCTTGAAGCAGATAATTGCAATAACCGTTGGTGAAGTACCATCAACCCATTCTTTGAAAATATGGAAGAGTTGGAGGGTTTATCATCTATAAATAGAGGTTCCCATTTAGAAAAGAAAAAAAGGGACTATCGTGGAAATATGCCTTTTTTTCAAAACGTCTTTGACAAACAAGCCTGTATAGGTAGCTTCACTGCAAAGAAAAGACTATTGTGCCAATTCTGAGTAGTATCCATTCCACTAAAATGACAAGGTAATTGCACATAGTCCATCCTTTTGAACTCATGCAATAATCATGGGCGAATACAAGTGGTCGAGAACAATGCAAGAAATGAACCCTTGTCGACGACTAACCATCAGAACAACATCTATATTTTGCTTTGCGGGTATCGTCTAGTTTGGCACTGGGCGAATGTAAATGTGATTAAGGCTACAGGGCTAAATAATGTCTATAATATTGACCATGCTCTATAGTCCCTGTTTTCTTTGAGTTATGATACTGTGATAAATTTGATTACACCCATTGAAAATGAAATTATTGGGCTTCTCCCCATTTTGACATAAATACAATATTTTTCCTTCATTTTCATTTGTCCATGGAAGCTTCCTTGTAGAGGCCAGATCCGCCTATTTGTTCTATTGGACTCAAGGAGAAAACCCATCAAACCCTTCTTCAAAACAATGTTACACCTGGAAGAAAATATAGGATTTGTTGAACTTAGAATAGTGAATTTGTGCTTGTTCTAGTAGAAACATATATTATTCGTGGTTTACTAAATGAAAATTTTTGTAATTGAATAATAAGGCATGACAAAACCTATTAAGAAGACTAAGAAAAATTGATTTCCTCGATAAAAGCACTTATTTTGATGATAAGAAAGTGTTGTTGAGGATAGTGTTTGTAAGACTGTTGGTAAAATCAGTGGAACACAAAATATTCTAATTGATGTTATTTCTCTTCCAGGTTGAAGCCTAATTTTAGTATTTTGTTTCAAATTAACACTTTTTACGGCCTTTACCAGGTTAAAATCGTGCCCCCTCATATTGAAATGTTTTTTGGGTCAATTTTGCAGATAATGATATTGACATTTCTTCTTTATGAGATCTATGTGTTATATGGTGATTACAACATTGCTACTCTGGAAATATTTTTGATTATGTTGTGTTTCAATTATTTATGGACTTTCCAAGATGTTAAAGGAAAATTATTGGAAAATATACTAGGAATTTGTGTAGCTATGTTCTTTCCCTTGATGTTGAAATATGAGTTGAACATTGTAGTATCAATTCAACAATGTTTCAAGTTTTATGAATTGTAAATATATCTTAGAAATTTCATGTTATCATGTTGTCTTAATTTCTTGTAAAAGAAAGAGGATTTATTTATTGCATTGGGGCATGCTGAAATGAGAGAAGTGAGGTGCACTCTATAACATATGTGGGGGTGGAGTTGAGCCATTCACTTTGTGTGTTCCTATGTCTAACAATACTTTTAATCTACATGGTGCATTGAATATTGAGGTGAAATGGATCTGGATAAACCTGCATCTGATGTGAACACGTGATTCATGTTCAATATCTCTAACTTGAAGTGTGAATCATGCACTGAGGCTATCAAAAAAAATTGTAGTTTGATTCTTGGGAGTTGGCACAAAGGTTGGATTCTTTGGTTGGTGGATACTATTATAAGATTAACTACATTTTTGAGGGGATACAATAGAGGACTGGTGGTAGTGACAAGAAGAAAGTGTAAGGTAGTCATGGATGTGTTGGTAAAAGTGTTAAGGATGTTACAACATAACCCTAATAGAGAGCAGCACCCAGCTGGGGTGTTTACATGGAGACATTGACTAAAGGTGAAAGAGACATACAAAGAAAGGGGAGCCTAAATCAGACCCTAACTTCATTTTCTTAAATTAGGATATATGACAACCAAGGTCTTATTAATAGACCCCAACTACAATTTAGTGGAACACATTAAGGCTTAAAACAAAAAAAATAAAAACAATTGATCAGGTAAATATAGAGAAAGAGTTTTTTAGTGACTATAAAATCATTTTTCAATCTCAAGGATATGATGGAGAAAATAAAGGTAGTCATGAAATTTTTTATTGATGCAATTCCCAAAAAATCCATTCAAGAATAATAAGGAGCATGTGATTAAAAATCAACACTAGATGAGTTAACAATGACCCTTAGGGAGATGGTCGATGATAAGTCCCTTGGATAGGATGGTTATTTATACAAATTTTACAAAGCCACTTGGGGCTTTATTGGGCCAAATTTTTCTCCTAGTGTATAAAGTATTTGTATGGACACATACACAAGGTAAGCACATCAACAATTTTTTTATCAAGTTCATCTCGAAGTCAAGAGACCCATTATTAATCACAAGCTAGTACCGATAACTTTACTTAATCTACCTTATAAAATTGTAGCCAAAGAGCTTGCTTTGTAGCTAAAAAATATCTTGTCAAAAATCATTGTAGAAAAATAGATGGGGTTTATTAGAGGAAGATAAATTTGGGATAATGCGATTATTGTTTTGGAAGGAATTGAATGAGTTAGAAGCCAAGGCTTGGAGGCCCTATTCGTTAAGGTAAACTTCAAAATCATATTGTAGATTGGCCTGGTTTTTCAATCTCTCCATGCTTAAGGTGCTTGAATTTGGTACATTTTTTGTTAATGTAGTTGGAACTTTATTTTCATGGGCTCCAACTTGCCTTTGCATAAATTAGTCCAAATGTGATGAGATAGAGTTCTTTTAATATATCTAGAAATGGAGTTTGTTGGCTTCGATCCTCTATGGAATAGTTGTTCAAGACCTTGGTTGTCCCATTCAAAGAATAATTTGATAGGGCCTAATCAAAGATACACCCCTTCCTTGTCCTAATGGTGATAAACTACTGAATAGAAACATCACAAATTGTTCTTTCCTAACTAGCATTGAAGATAATCAAACTCTGGAACACGTTATGAATTGCTTGCAATTTTAATGTGAAACCATCAGGTCAAAATTTCAAATGGCCATAACTCAATTCTATTGATAAAGGAGTTCCTTGATTGGTTGATAGGCAAAGGATATGCTTGATTACATATATTTAGGGGTTAAAATTCCTTGAAATCCCTTTGCATTTGAAGACATCACGAGTATCTTTTAGCAACACTGCCACTTTGAGTTTTTTATCTATTACAAGTTTGATGGAGTTTTTTGTCCTTATTTAGCATGATGCACTATGAAGACAAGTAGTGTGTGGAGTCCTTTGATGTGGTCAACATGTGCATTTTTTAGGAGTTCTAAGAAGATGACAACCTGAAGAGTCAAATTACCCATTGGCACATTCTCCAATGCCAAAGAGAACTCTAGGTTGAGGGACATCCTTCTTTTTAGGAAAATGGTTTTATAACTTAATACTAATATCCTACATTGTGGTTCTACATGTATCTATCAAGACTACAAAATCCTGGTATATGTGGTTTATCCTTAAAAAAATCATGCCCAACCTCTCTGAATTATTATAGCATTCCTAATCTACTGAATTTAGGTTCTCCACGTACAGGGACATCATTATAGATAATTACCAAAACCAATGATTTCAGTAGAAATGCCTTTTCCATTGGGGATGTGGGAGCTTGGAAGTTATATATCTGTGTGTAAATTCCCAGATTTCTCTAGAATTTATATCGTTGATTTCCTTTTCTCTTGGATTATATTATCCTTAATTGTTCAGTCATTGTTATTTGGTACAAAGGAGTTGTACTAGTGTAAGGGTTGAATTTTCTCGAGTGGCTTTCAAAACCATATACAGTTAATTCTTAGCTAAATACAATAATTGCACCATGTTGTAATTCAAGTGTTTTTTCTCGATAAAAATCTATTCATGCTCTCAGAGCAATATTGGTTCTATGTTCCTTTTCCAAAGTGCTCCCAATTATCATTTCTTCTAACATTAAAACCGATGAATACCCTTAAATATAAGTAGGTGCTCCATACTGAAGGTCTTCATACATCTTTATGCTCCATACTCATGACTATAAAAAAGGGAATTCCTTGGAAAATAGCTTCACCTTTAGGATGTCCTATGCTACCAAGAAAAGTGCCTAGAATGGACACTTTTCTAATGTATCAAACCTATATGCTAACTGTCACAAAACTCTTAGGTAAAATTTGCTCAAAAGAAGTTATCAACTTCCAGAAAGAGTGGATCCACATGAAATATATGCAAGAAATTCAAATAGTGTCTATAATTTACTATTACAAAATGGGTCTAGAGTGACGAAAAAGTGGCATTGGCAAGGTATCTCTCTCTCGACCTTCCGTACCAGCTAGTTGTAGATGATGTCCACTTAACCTATGGTTGTAGGGAATCCATGTATGTAACTATTCTATTCTAGGGCTGTAAATATGCCAGAGTTTTGTTGTCAAGACCAAGGTATCCATTTTATGAAGCATCGTTGGCATACAATGAGATTGAAGCAAGGGAATATAATTTTATTTACAGAAATGAATTGGGAAGGTAATTTAGAACACCTTGAAATAGTAGCTAATAAGAACACGGTATTAATGGTTCTTGTCAATCCTAATAATCCTTGGGGTGTTGTTTACAACCATGAGCATTTAGCCAAGGTTGTATAGATGGAAAACAAGTTAGGCTTGTCAATAATTTCTGAGGGAGTATATGAACTTAAACTCTTCCCAGTGGCTGGTACCTTCCCCCCATGCAGCTTTGAAATAGAAATTATGGCTCTTCCCGGTGGTTGGTACCTTCTCCCAATGCAGCTTTGAAATATAAATTATGGTCTTCCTTTGGAAATATCACGTCCAATACCACAAATCCCCAATATTTATGGGAAATTTATGCCTCATAAATTTTATAGTGGATGATGATATTTATTTGAAATAAAGGTGTCTGCTTTATAATGAACAATTTATTTCATTCCTCTTCCAAAATGACTTACATGTTTTTCTTAGATTCAACCTGTTTTCTCTGTTTATGTATTTCTTTGCTTCTCAATTTCCACAATCGTATCTTATCCTTCTTTTTATGTAGTGTTATTTTCTGGAAATTTTCTACCCAAATTTGATGAAAAATGGAATGCTAGTGTTCCTCAATGGCTGATTAGAAGCTTGATCTCTTTATATATCATATGCATGCTCTTTTTAACAGCCTTGTAATGATCTAATAGTTTCCCCAACATAGAATATGCCACATAAACTACTGGTCCTTCTTGAATGTTATTTGTGGCCTACTATAATATGCATCATGTTCTACCATTTTACTAAACACTTGTCAAGAGATTTCACACAAATCTAGATAAAATAACATATTCATCCCAAAGTAAAGAAAGAATAATATAATTGGAAAAATGGTTCAGGTTCAAGTGTTTCACTTGTATAGCTTGGTTTTTGAACAATACTTGGAATTAATGATTGCATCATTATTGCCAAGATGGAAACAAAAGTTCTTTCTTCACGAGTAGCAACACCAGAGCCAAAAATCTTCACCTTTTTCAGCTAAATGTTCCCCAATCCTCATGCTAGATATTGAATTATGATACTTGCGAATAAATTTTTGGCTATTTCATCCCATGGAAGATCATGAAAACTGACTCAAAAAAAGAAATTTATTATTGTTCATACATATTTCTATGCCTTACAAATACAGTGATTTGTACTATGAAAAGATGATAGAAAAGAGATTTTATGGATGAATAATTTTTAGTTGAAGTGTCCCTATCTGCCTCTAGGAAATGTAGCTTTTTAGGTTCTAATGGGAGACTCTCCTTAGATAGGCTATTGGCTTTCTCATTCAGCTCTAGGAAGACATAAGCGATATTGAACCTCATGAAAATTGAGGTGATCTCCTTCAGGTGATTTTCATTTTCCAACAAGTCGATGTGTTATGTCTTAGGAATGTTGCAAACATTTCCGTACCAATGAAGAATCTCCAAAGACCTAAAGTTATCTTACCGCTTTATCAAATGTTTTTCTCAGATTCTTAGTCCCCCTTATTGAGTTCCCTTTGAAAAATGATATGGTGGCTCATGGTTTGGTTGATCCTCTCAATTTTTGAAGTCATTATCAGATATAAAGAGATGGAAACCTCCAATTTTCATTACATATTTCTGCTTCAAGGCTGCAACCTAGATACCCTCACTAGGATGGATCACAAGAAGGGAATCTTTGGTTTTATCATCTATCCCATGTTCCTCATGCTAACCATTGAAATTTTCTATTTATTCGTTAATAATTTTGTCAGTTGTCATGCTTATAATTTTTGGATTGGTCTAGTCTCTTTTAAGCCTATTGGTCTGCTTAAATTTTTTTGTTATTCCTATACACATTCTCTATTATTCTATGGGATTCATATGTTTTAGTTCAATTTTAGTGGTTTATATTAGGTTTATTTTTTTCATCTTGTTTCCACCAAATATATTTTAATTGATTTTAAGATGGGGAAAGTGAGAAATGATAACAATGTTTTCATGCACAACTCATACTCAGGTACACCATATTACATAAAAATTTATACCACCATATTACTTAGAAATAGATGACTGAACACCATCTTACTTAGAAATTTAGACCACCAACATTCCTATGTACCTGAAGAACTCCAAATGCGTTAGAACTAAACACATATGATATCAGAGAGCATCCAAGTATTCCCATTAGGCCTGCACATTCGTAGGTCTACTTATTTTTTCATTTCTTGATGTGGTATTCCAACTCCATTACCTTATTCATCTCATAGTGTGGTCTTACAATGCTACTTCTATGGGAAGGTTCTTAATAAAATATGATGCTCTTAGGGGTTTCAATTATAATAGACTCATCCCCTGTAAAAACTATGTGCGAAATTCAGAAGGCACAATAATGTTATTCACTTATCCTCCTATCTAGGCAATGTTAAAAGAATAGGATATGGTGGGTGTGTTAGTGTGTTTGGCGCACATATGTATGAAATCACACCAATTTAAAGGGTCTGGTTTACCCACTTAAGTTATTGATCATAGGCAGAATAAGAAGTGGAGTCAAGCAAGTTAGTGGAACAAGCTAGAATCATAAACATACTAGATAGATAAATAGCATGCATATATAAACTAAAACTAAACTAAAACTAAAAAAAATAAACAAAATCTCTGAATAGAGTCAAACAAATTCAATAATCCAAACAGTGTCTCCTCAACCCCTCTATTGAGTGTTGGTAGGAAATGAGGATGAAAATTTAACCCTCTTGCCAAATGCCCCCTAGAACATGGGTTCTAAGTCCCGATTGAAGGATTTTTTTACTCCCAAGCTTTCCATGGTGAAAAGTCTCCCTCTCTCTATTGTGGTGGACTGAACTTGTTGGATTACCAACAATTGAGTCCCATTTATCTTCAGCTCCGAATCACACACTGCTGGTATCGCATTGGAAATTCTAGCTAGCATAACAATGTTTTCACATGTTCTTCATCTCATGGTGGCCTTATATAGGATAATTCATATCCTCCTTCCCTCTCTTGGTAAATTGTGGATGGTGACCCAAGGGAGGGGGATGATCCCTTTGTGTGCTACAAATATTCCATTGTGTGCTCACTTGATGTTTAAGGAGGCTTTGGTGGCTGTACTTAGGTAGCTTCAAGTGAGGAATCACTATCCTGTAGTGTGCTTTGTGTGGTCCCAGAAAGTGACATTTCGCCACTCCCAGGATTGCGTGCATTTTGGGTCATAAGGAGCACAAAGGCGCTCTTCATGAAGGATAATGTGCACGAAAGCATTTATGACTTGCTCAAACTTGAGTTTTCCTCAGACCTTAGAGATTTTTTAATACTTTCCAAATTTTGTAATGTCTTCTAGCCTTGTAAATCCTTCTGCTTGACATTAAATAATGTCGTCTTCTGCTTGTATGATTTTCTAGTTTTAAAATTTGCCCCCTAATGTGTGAGGTCTAGGAAGAACTGTATACCCAAAATACAATATAGTTTATTTTATGTATATTGTGGGTAGAGAGAGAGAGACCTGCGTGAAGCTTGGAATTAGAAACACCTTGCACCGGTTCCAAGAATAAACATATCCTATTTGACCCCTGTAAGAAAATATAATGCAATACATATACAAATTTTCTACGAGGCGGGCATGTCCCATGCTAATGATGCTGTGGCTAGTTAAAAAAATCTATTTGACAGATATATGTTATGTCTGTGTCACTGATATGGTAGTGATCTGATGGTTGTTGACGATGACTGTTGATGCCCTCCGGGGCATTTTTTCTTTGACAATAGGTGGAATTTGGTACCCATATGCGTAAAATTGGTATGGCATATAGCTGCGCATTGTACGCATAAGTGATGGCTGGGACCTTCCTGTGTAATAATTTTTGATAGAGACACTTATGAAGGCACGGGTCTTCGACTAATTTGATCAAAGTGCAATGGCTGTAACATACGATACCATCTTGACATGAAATATTTTGTCATATTCGAATGTCTGGTGGATCGATGACATCTGTGGACAATGATATCTCCCACAATGCCACCCAAAGTTGCCCCTTTTATGGAGAGGGGTGATCCAAGGTACCACTTCCTTTTTTGAAAATAGGTGTCGCAGTCGACAAAAAGGAAGCCTCGACCAACCGAGGGGTTGCCGATATGATGGATCAGGGACCTGGGTGTCATGGGTTTAAAATAGGCATGTTGGCGAGGGGTGACTGAAAAATGATGATGGGGATTTAGTGGCCTACAGTCGGCATATACTAAGAAGCTTGGCGACATTCATAGTTATTTCTAATGGGGAAATCCCTGGAGTCGGTAGGACCTCTACGGTGGGTATAAACTGGCTATGAATTTCGCGGTGGCTTGTGCATGGTGGTGTAATACTCCGATCAAGGGTGTTTAGGGACTTCTTCCATGGGAGTAAAAGATGAATGAGAGGGTGGGGGACGTAGTGCACTATTTGTGGTCTTTGTACACTTACCAAAAGAATAAAAAATGGGGTTTGGTTTGTACAAAACACAAAGATAGGTACCCTAAAACATGAAATTTTTCTCTCATTGATATTGTGAGGAAGTGTTTTGCTAAGGACGGGGGTCCCATTCGCTGGTCTCATGTGTGGGGTTGGTGAAGTAGATGAAAAAGTATCCCAGATGGGATTATGATGGTGGAGGTATGGTGGGCCAAATGCGAGGCGCGGTAGTGCGCTTTTGATCTGCTTACACAACTTGGTCATCTAGGAAGGGGTTTTAGTTTATATGGTGAAACTTGACATTATGCATGGTGGATGGATGGGCATGAGGTGCTTCCCGGACTAAAGTGGTATGGCCATGGCATCACTTTTGTTGTGATATATACTGTACTGTGGGTGACGAGCGCCATGGACAGGGGCTTTATTGACCAATGAGGATGTTTATTATGTGTAGCGTGAGGTGATGATAGACACGGTCGGATATGAGGACCCTATGGTTGACTTCTGCTGGAGAAATGATGTCATGATATGCAGAGTTTACTGGACCTCTATCATGCTGGTTGTAGAATGATACATGCTCTAGGGCTTTCAGTAGATGGATTTGTGGATGGTTTGCGAGATTTTCCTGCAAAAATAACTACCTCAAGTGCAAACATATTATTTATCAAATATTATTGAAATTCATGAGCTTTAAAAAAGAAGATGAGAGAGGGCATACCTGCCGGCGCTGAAAAATTATTTTTTTGGGAGTGTGAATGTGTGGCATCGCCTCTATTTGTTATGGACTGTTGATCACGGTGTAGCTTATGATTCGGAGAACAAACCTTCTGATCTCTCGTTATGGTCCTCCAAAATTCTTGAAAAGGGTGATATATAGGTGAATATGGCCCTAATTCAATGCATTTGTACTTGTTGAGTTCTTGAGAGGTCAGAGGCTTCTGTGTAGCAGATCCTTCTGTTGCGATCAACCTGAGCACCAAGGATTAGTGATATCATGCACAGGTAACCACCATGACATCCTGCACTTCAATTTTTTCAATTTGATGGTGCAGGGGTCTATACAAACTAGGTTTGTATGTATTCTAAGTGTTTTTTTCCTAGATTTCGCGGGCAATCAGGGCAAAAGTGTGCCCTCTGTGTGCATTTTCCAGGAGTAAGTGTGCTTAAAGCGCTCTGCTCCCATTATTTTGCGTTACTTAAGCATGCCCGTGGAAAATACAGGCGCACCCTAAGTGCACCTATCTAAGGGACAGGTGCGCAAAAGGTCAAGGCAGGAAAATTTTTAGGTTTTTCTTATTTTTGATATTTTCCTATTTTCTGTTGCTGATGGGGACCTGTTTGGATGTAGGTTGTTGTGGAGGGAGCAGGATTGGCCTGAGCTCTGAACTGCATTAGCTACTGATGTTGGGGTGTGTCATTAGCTGGCACAAATGGGGCTCCTAAAGTTCTCAAAGAACGAGCTTCTTCGGTTGCAAGACCGATTGCTACATTACTTGATCCAGCATTGGTGTAGGAGGTGCAACATGTTCGTGTTGCATGGGATGAACCTATTCATTTTTCATGAGATGGATGTATATTTTGTGACTAGGTTACTTCCTCATGATGAGGCACTGAGGTATCTACTCCCTTCCGGGAGAGTGAATTTGGAGAGGTTCCAGAGATGTCACTATGGTGGGGCGCCTCTTGAGGAGGGGTGCATCGGCATTGCATCAGTGACATATTTGGTAGAGCGATGTGCTCTAGTGGTTATTGTGCGACTTTCAGGGTCATTGGCTCTGCATCGGGCATCAGGCCCATAGGTTGGAGTATTGTCCTAGTTGAGGTCTGTGCACTTCTATGATTTTTCCTGTTTCTACTATGACAAGATGGTGGCGCAACTCAACAAGTTCCACAGTGGATTGAAGTTGTTTGTGTATGCCGAAATTTTGTGCAACATCATGTACGAGAGGGTAGTGCTGCTGAGACCAGTGGTTCCAGTGAATCCTCCGGTGCCATGGGAGCCTCGTATGAGGAGGTGGGCTATGGTGATGTCGCGAGGCAGTGGGGGCATGGTGCAGCATTATTGGAAAGGCACGACAGAGGCCTGGTTTGAGGTGAACCTACAGATGTTCTTGCCATTCCCATACGCGGGGATGGACTTCCGAGGAGATCCGGATATGGGTCTCCCTCCTGGTAATGATTGGGGTCCAACAGGTATGTTTTCTATGTTTTTCGAATTTATTTGAGTATGTATGGGATTATGTGTTTTTCTAGTGACACTGACATATTTCTTGGTTACTCTTGCAGATGTTGGCGAGAAGGCCTAGGGGCGATCTCAGAGGACAAGGGAGAGATGCTGATGGAGGACCTAATCGTGGACTTGATGGTGGTGCTGGCCCTTCAGGAGAGGGTAGCATCTTGGCTGCTGCTGAGGTTACACCCGAGAGTGTTCATGACGATGCAGAGATGGCATGTGCAGATACGACGGAGGCTCGTATTGTTGAACTGACTACTTGGGTGTTAGTTCTAGAGGATGCCTAGGGTCGAGTGGACCACTTGACCCAGGGGATTCCTGCTCGAGGTTTTATGGATGATCTCAAGGAGGTCTGGATGGAGACTGTGATGACCAGCGAGAGGGAGTATTGGCCTATTTTACATTGGGTGGCAGTCTCGGTTGTGACGACAGCTCTAGTGGTCGGACGGGGAGTGGTTGTGGGTCCAGGTGCCCCTCCTCAGGGGGAATCGTCCTAGAGTATACTTGTACATGGGGAATGCACCCATTATGAGGATGCTTCCCCTATTTTCGATGAATTTTTGTATCTTTGGGTTGGTCGTTGGGTCAGCGTCAGTATTTTTGTAGTCATACATATACATCTTAACATATATATACGAGAGATATTTTTTGTGGCTCTACATATTGTTTCACCTGTTCCAGTTTATGGATGATGTTATGCTGATGGATATCTATAATTTTAGTTTTTATCTATGATGGTTTATTCGAGATGCATTCCAATTTAGAATATTTTTAGCTATGTGATCAACTGTTTGGTTTTGACTCCTTGATACATGTGTAAATGTGATATAGTTGAATTTTCCGCTTAATCTTTTAGCAGGCAAATATTTTCTATACAGATGTGTATCTCTTGTCTCAAATGTTTGGTTTAACTACGACACTACTAATTGGGAATTGAGGTACACATGCATATGGTGTATGCCCTGATGGAGGATATCGCACATAAGTCTAATGATAGCGTCATATTATGCCTGATTGTTTTTTGCTGAGCCGATGCACACACCATTTGTGCAGAGTGGTGATTGGTCAGGGTGGTAGATGACCCAGGAAATTGTGGCTAAACCTTGAGACCATATCGATGCTCCATCGAAAAATATGAAATAAGGTTTAGGTATGTGATCCATGGCATCACTTTGAGCGTGTTTAATAAGTCTTTTGGTCAAAAAATTTGAGAGGTTGGGTTTTGTGCATGTTCACTCTAGGGAAGGGTCGTCTTGGCCCTTATGTGTAAAATTTCTTGAGGTAAAGCCCATTGACAAGGTTGCTGAGGCATGTCCTGTCTGGTTTCGTCAAGATGTATGCCTCCTGTCAGAGGCAATGTTTGATGACGTAGGGTCCTTTCCAGAAGGTTTCGAACTTTCCTGGCCCTAGGGCTTCTTTTGTGACATCATAGAAAAGGACTAGTTCTCCCTCGGTGAATGAGCAAGGGTTGATGTGGTGATCGAATGACGCTTTTACCCTTTTCTTATGGGGCTCATTTTGTTCTAGTGACTGTCGTTGGCTTTTCGTCAACGAGCTCTAGTTGAACTAGGCATTGTTCAATGGGTTGGGTATCATTGAGTAGTTCGATAGCTGCATGAAAGTTTGGGATCTTGTGAAAATAAATGCAAAATCATAAGGTACCTTGATCTTTTGCAACAGGAATAAGGTGGAAATCCTTAGATGCGGGGGTGGATGTAATCCTATTTCTGATATGCGATTATACAAATCATATATGTTCGATTGTGTCCTCGGCATTCAGTGGGGGAAGAATCTCCGTGTTGGGAGCTTATGTAAGTGCAAAGTTGGGTTCCCTACTAGGATGTTCAATTTCCTGTGGGTGGAATTTGTGCCTGCTGCAGAGGTGCCTGAATGTTTCCATTAGTAGGCTTACCTCTAGTGTGTGATTTTTTCCAGTGCATGGTAACTATTTTTATATCAACCCTCATCACTCAAATGGGATTAAAGAGTATTATCTTAGTAAGAAATGGTAAGAAAGACTTAAAAGAGTAAGCGGGTTGGTGTGCGTGAAAATGCATATAAAAAAGGGGACAAGACATAGATTTTTAACTTTGCAGTAAAACCTTACTCAACACGAAGGATCATATATGTGTAAGACATATAGACAGAGCGGGACCCAACTAAGTGCCAAATAGTCAAAAGAGGAGAACAATGCTAAGCATTTCTGAGGGTATCAAAGAAGGTTGGGGAAAGCAGAAACTCAACCCCCAGAAGCATGAGGTGACATGACAGCGGTGGGGCCCCAAGAGACACATTCCATAGGGTGATGGCCGCGGGCTTAGAGACACTCCAAGACCCCATCGGACTACTTAGGGGGCCCATTTAGGTAATAGCTGGCGCAAGTAACACAAGGGTAAGGTAAGTCCTAGGACACCCTGGACACGACCAGTACCGATATTTAACCCGGTGCGTGGTATCCACCTAACCAAACTTTGATAACCAATAGCCAAATGCCACGTGTCCCAATGTTGACATCCTTATGACGTAGCCCTACAAGTGTTGTCCTAGCCTCATTTTTCGGGTAATATAAAGCCGTTCAACCCTATTCTATGTTCAGTGTGGTAAAATAATTTCTTTTACAAGATACCGTATAGCCAAAGCACGAGCTCCTAGTAACAGGTCTATTAAGTCACTTTCAACCTCTCTGTGTCATTTTCTCCAGATAATTTTCCTTATTGCGTAGGTATTATGTCCCTCTTTGACTCTCTAGTTTTCTTCCGCTTTTCATTTTTCATAATGGTCATGGGGAGAATCAAGATTAAGAATTCAGAGCCTGAAACCCCCCAAGTTCGCAAGTCGGGGACTACCCCTGGACCTAAGCCATTCACCGACATGAAAGCCCACATTCAAGACCCACAATACCCTTTCCTCATCAATACTGTCAAACCTGAAATATTTAGGAAACATTTGGAAAATAGGGATAGGTTCAGAGTTGTTTTGTCGGGACTATACCACCAAATTGCTCCACCCATCTACCCAGTTGTGGAATTAATATGTTGGATCAGAGAAGCTTATGATGAGCACCAAGATATGTTCCTATAAACTCAAGGGAACAAGATATTTAGTATATCTCCTGAGATCATCAGGAAAGCCCTCTGTTATCCCCCCAGTTCAAATTATGTCAGTTTCATTGAAATGTATTTATCCCGTCAGTTTTCCAAGTTACCCTGGAGGCAGCAAAGCAATTTCATCGTTGCTATTTCCGACTCCCACATTACAGTTTTCTCATCTTCAGACTCGGTTCCACTGAATACATTCAAGGAAAACCTTCAGCCAAAACTTTCTCTCATTGCGGGGTTACTAGGTATAGAGGGGGTCGAGCGAGTCTCGAAGGAATGTGTAGCCCTTTTATGGTTGATGTGACAACCAAGTGTTATATTCGGTATCCCTAGTTTCTTGGCCTCCGCCATCCAAACCCAATTTCAGGACCTCTCGGCCACAAGCCATTTTCGTTTTTTCTCCATAGTGTTCTACTTCTTCCTCCTCCAGCAAGTTGATAAGTTTGATGGTTTGGGTCTGGAAAATATTTCTAGGATAAATTCTCAACCAAGAACTGTCTTTCAGTGGAACCCCGTAGTGCATCAGTTGGCTAATGGGGTGGGTTATTCAAACTTCTTGAACGAATTCATTACAATAGCCTATACTATTATTCATGAGAACCCTCTGCCGAGGATTTTTCCTGAGCAACTGGTTACAGTTCAGTGAGGAAGAAAGCATAAAATATTGGTACCTATTTGGCGACTACACTGAGATCAGGGTCTACAGTGCAAAGGTTCCCCCTTATAGACTGCCATTTTTTCCCACCATACAAATTTTTGCCTTGGAGTACCTCCGAAAAACCTTGAAGGTTGACCAACTCCACTTCATCCATGCCAAAAATGGGTTCATTATTAAACTTCCTACCACCATCAGCCCCTTTATTTTTAACTCAAGGCATGCCCTCCCCATAGTGGAAACCAAGCTCAGGGGTATGGATTTAAGGCAATGGAAAGCTTGGCCTTATGACCCAAAAGGCATCATCTCTAACAAGAGGAGGAAGATTAATTCAACTGCATATGCTCACGAATCTAGGCCCTTCATCGAGTGGATATTTAATCTTGATACCTAGCCTTTACTTTCACAGATGGAGATTGAATCATTAGCGACGGGGGAAAAATGGGACATTGCTTCAACACGAGAAGCAAGAAAGAAACAGGTTGAAGAAGACGGGGTCACAAGAGAACAAGTAGAGGTGGACACAAGAGAAGGTTCTTAGCCCTCTATAAGGTAGAGAACAAATTATGAGGAAGATGTCGAGCAAGAGCCATCGCTCAAAAAAGTGGCACTACATGGAGATTCAGACAAAGGAAAAGCAAGTTCTACGGTGAGATATGATCGTCCATCTTCATTTGATTTCTCAGAGGTGTCACAAGCCGTATCCATTAACAGGGCCAAGGTGGGAGACGAAATAAAGGGCAAAAACAGATCTATCAGAGAGAAGATTTGGTATGAATTATCTAGATATGTAGAAAAATATCATACTCAGCTTACTGTAGAGCTTGATCTGGATAAGGAGCAGCTACTGATGGTCATGACAGAAGCAGCTCTAGATCCAGAGGCTGGGACCACCAGCTACAGAGCTCTGGAGGTTGCAGTGAACATGTCACAAGTCCCCCCAATCGACAAATGCAATTTGTTTCAGTGTTTCAGTGACATGCTCAAAGATGAGGTCGTCAAGCTCTCTCTCACCCTAAGGAAGCTACAAAATAAGTATAACCAAGTGGTTGAGAACCTCAGGATAGAGAAGACTACCACCCAAGAACATTCAAAATATTTGCAGAGTCACCAAGCAGTTGTGAAGGGAAAAGGGAGCGGTAAAATTGATCCTCAGGGTCATGTTATTTCAGAGTTGCAAAAATAGGTCACAGCTTTGAAACATAAATTGAATATGCCCTGTTTTCAGCTTGCACAAACTTCTGAATTAGGTCAAATAGAGAAAGATAAATCCAACCTCGTTGACTCCCTGGCTAAAGAAAAAGAGGAGAGATCTAAGATCGAGAATGAGATGGTTGCCCTCAAGAAAGAGAGAGATGAATTGCAAACAAGATGGGATACACATGTATGCCCTGCTCCCATTATGGAGGTTTCTTATACCACTCTTGTGTAGTTAACCAAAACGTGGGCTAACCTTCAAGTGGCAAAGAGATAGGTTCATCCTGCCCAACAGAAGATTCAGAAGCTTGAGGCTCGACTTAAGGAGAATGGAAAAATGGTATCAAACTTACAGAAAGAAGTGGAAGACGAAAAACAAGAGAAGCTTCAACAAGAAAAGAGTTTCAAGGACCCGACGAACCGAATGAAGGGAATTTCACCCTCTTAGAAGCCAGACGCTTGATCTAGACGGACATTATCGCAGAGGTAAGAAAGCGTTGGGACTTTCTTACTTTAATTGAAGAAAAGAGGGCAGTAGCTTGTCGGTTCAGAAGAATGCTACACGAAGGACATACAGCGGCTGCAATAAAAGTGGAAATGGCCAAAAGGTATATCACCTTCCTGAACAACCTGAGCTTTGAGGAATTGGAAACTTAGGGAGTAGAAGACAGATTCAAGGAGGTAATAGAGCTCAGAAGGATAATGGAAAAAGAAGCTGCACGCACTCATGCATTAGGCAGTCTGGAAAAAATGGTGAAAAGTTTGGAACATTTCGAAGAGGAGTGGATCGAACTGACTAAGGTAGGCCTCCCATCATGTTGGGAGCCCGGAGCAACTGTGTTTCAACCGTTACAAGTATATGAGCTAAAGATGACAGAAGTGATGAATCAGACAGACGTCCTGTTTGAGAAAACCACTCATCTCAAGGCTGAAACTATAATTACCTCTCTCAGTAAAGAATTATACCTCCTAAGTAAGATCAAGTAGTGGTTTCCCGTCCAAATAGAGTATGCTGAGTTGATCGAGGTGCATGCTCTAGTTGATGCCTTTGTTACAACACCTACTTCAGCAGCCAACATCTGGCATAAGTGTAACGATCTTACCAATACTTTGATTACCGCATCTTCACCTCTGCCAACACCACCTCTGAAGTAGAAAGACAACTCTTCCATGACCTTAGTGCCACCTCCTCCATCAGCAATAGCTACCTAGCCTCTCCAAAAAAAGTGTTAACTCATGTTTCTATCCCACGTGGCTTTTAATTTATTTACTTTTTGTAATTTCGGGTGAAAACTACATTTCACCTTCAACAATTTACTTTTAGTTCAAAAGTTGTTTCATTTTTAGTTAGAAATGGTGTTAAGACCACTATGTAAGATGATGAGATGCATTCTAATTCATCATCAATTTTTTTTTTGATTAGGACTTTAAACAACATACAGGCATGCGGAAAATATATTTTCTCAAAATATCCTTCTGCATACGGGAACCAGAAACCTATAAAAACAGAAAGGAAACACTAATAAAGGGTTCCAGATTTTGAGAAAAACTGATCAGCGAAAGAAGCTCTGTATGAGTATTTTCTATGAACTTAATATTTTTTGTTGAAGATCACATTAGGATTCAGATATAAAGATTTTTTTGCAAAGGGGATTCCACATGAAGTGTTTCACAGTTTGTAACCTTTCCTTTTTTTTATTGTTTTAAATGAATGTTCATTTCGTCTTCATCCATATTTCTTGTATCTCAAATGTTCTGGAATGCAAGTGCTTCATGTTTAGATGTGAATTTATCACAGTTGATACTCATATCTCTTCATTTTTACCGTTTTAAATATGGCTCTAGCATGATACTCTGCCCATTTTTTGTCTCATTTCCGATGTTATTCTGATACAAACTATTATGGATTCTTATCTTGAAATAAGCCCATTTGCACTTAATATCTCATTTCACATTCTGCCATAGTTTTCACTATCACTGAACGTGATAACTGTGTATTCATTTTATAGCTGGCCCTCTTTACAACATTACGATTTATAGCTGTCTAACACATTCACTTATTCAGTCTCATACTCATGCTCTGCAGTTTTCTTAGTTGTTGTGTTTATTATTAGGATCTCGGTCCCACTCTTTTAAAAACTTTCACCATTTTTTAATTGCAAGGAAGCCTAATATTGTCAGCTACAAATAGTTTAGTCAAAGTTCCTTGCGTTTTAAGATGTCCTAGGCACTAGTCCTCTTACAGATTAGGGCTATCTCTAGGAGTTACAACATCGTTTTGGCGCCGTTTCTGGGGACCGAAGTTAAAGATTTAAATCCTTGGGATACGACAAAAACACAGTCACCCTTCAAAATAGGTGAGTAGGAAGGGTTGAGAGTTATAGATCCCTCACCTTGGTGACTCCACTATCATCCAAAGTATTAATCTAATTCGCAGTCCTGGCTCATAATAAGCCCCACCTATGGCTAGATACGTCTCAACTAAGGACTCCTTCAGTGTCTAACCCTGAGAAGATATTACACAAAAGAAATTGGAGAGAAAATAATTCTGCTTATACTGATATACCAAGATTCTCCTTGGAAGACTCTCCATCTTCCTCACAGTTAGCTCAAGTTCAAGGCCCTAATACCACTGCTATAATCCTTGAAAACTCTCAAGATAATCTTTCCCTTAAGCATACAGAAGTTAGAGATGAGGCTGAATTGATAGACACTTCAAGATTTTTCTCGCACCCCACTCTTGAAACAGAAGAGGTCAAAGAAGTCACAGCGGTTACTACCTCCCATACTTCATTGGTCCAAACAAACCCAGAAGCCACTGTTCAACATATTCCTATTATCATTCATCAGAACCCTCCTCTGCCTCATCCACCTATAATGGTTGTTCCCGAGTTCTTATTGAATAAATATGTCCCCCTGGTTTTTCCCTAGATATTGCATGACATGCCTCAAGATTATCTAAAGGTCCCACCTTGCTTTAATGGGGAAGATGACACTGCCGCCCAAAAACACTTGGAAGTTTTTGGTTCCTTTGTAGAAAACTTCAATGTTGAGCATCTAGATGTAGTATTGAGACTTTTTGTTCAGTCCTTAGATGCAGAGGCTCGAAAATGGTTCAAAACTGTTGGGCGCTACTCTATTACCACTTGGGAGGAAATGGAGAATGCCTTCATCAGGAAATGGGGAAAGAAAAAGGACCATGGATATTGTCTTACTGAATTCAACGCCCTAAAGAAAATACATGATGAAGACATGTCTCAGTTCATTAAGAGATTTAAAAAGTTGTATACTAGTCTACCAGCAGATATGAAACCTCATCAGATCGTCGCTAAGGTGGTGTTTGTAGCAGCATTTGATTCAAAGTTCGGATTATCCCTTAGGGAGAGAAAGTCTGCCACTCTAGACCAAGCTTAGACTGACGCTTTAGAAGTGGAAGCTAACTTTTCTTCTACGGGAAAATCTAAAGGGAGGCTAGACCATGATTCTAGACGCAGGGCAAAAGAAGAAACCTCTACCTCAAATCAAGGAAGGGAGGCAGCAGTTTATAAGATCGATGAAATGAACAAGATGATCAAGAACCTCTCAAGAAAACTGATGAAGCTTGAGATGGAAGAAAATAATTCATCCTTTAGACCACCTCAAGCTACTCCTAATAGGGGATATAACCCTTAGTACATAAAACCTCCTTTGCAAATATTGCAGAGAGACCAGAAGGAGCAACAAGACCGCATACAGGCCTCGCTGTATCTTGAAGGGGAAATGGATGGCTCTGCTAAAGAATTTCCTAACGGGTAAGATCATAAAAACCTCGCCTACTTAGAAGGTGAGGAGGTGAAACTCTCTTTGCAAGAAGATGAGGAGGTTCAGCTTCCTTTGCAAGAATAAGCTGAGAAAACTGGTGTTGCTGAAGATCCTGATATTCATGATTGTTGCAAACAATTTGTGGACTTCATGCAAGCACAATTTCACAGAAAGTATGATCTTTGGTCCTCCAGGAAGACGACCTGAACACAAGATCTGGAAGAATATTTGCCTCAAAATGAGTCAGTTGTTCAAAAAGTTGAAGGAAAGGTAAGAAACCTATCAATGAACCTATACATTCTAATGTTTCCATCCCCTCTTCTTCTAAGCCTATAGCTAATTCCCATGTAAAGATAAAAAATATTCCAATGGAGGATAAACCTCCATTCATGCCAAAATAACCCAAGGAAAACCCAATAGAGAAGTCCCCTATTGTTTTTTGTCTCCAAAAAGAGTTGGAGAAATTCAAGATCCCAGTCCCCCTAGCTGAGCTTTTGAAACAGCCTTCCTACCAAGCTCAAGTGTCTCAATTCATGCTTCCTCAAGGAGTAACCTCAATCCCAGATAGTCTTAAACTCCAAGAGGAAAGGCCCATGGTAGTGTTTGGTCTCCATGCGGAGGAGTTGGATTCATGGACCCCTCCTTTCTACGTCTCCCTAGTGATTCATGAATTTTTGTTGCATAGCTGCATGATGGAATCAGGGGCATCCCATAACCTGTTACCTATGTCAGTAATGAAGCAATTGGGACTGTAGATTACTCGTCCATATAAAGACCTATACTCTTTTTATTCTAAGAGAGTCAAATTTTTGAGGATGATCAAAGATCTAGTTGTAAATCTGGCTCAAATCCTAGCCAAGAGTGTGGTAATGGATATAGTGGTTGCTGATATCCTGGCCCGTTTTGGGATGCTATTATCCAGATCATGGGGGACAAATATTGGGGGATCCATCAAGATGGATCTAACATATGCAACCATCCCTGTATTTAGAGGCCAAAAGAGAAGGTTATACAGGGAGACAAGATTTGTAATATGGTGACCAAGGCTGATAACTCAGTGAATTCACCCGTATATAGAAAAGATGGAGAGTTATCTTGTTTTATGCTCAAAGAAGATGAGGATTTCTTGCAGGAGCTGGCCATCTACCAATTGAAGGCAGAACAATCGACAGATGTTGAGGAGAGGGGTATCTGGACCCTACATTTTGATGGAGTGAATTCCAAAGAAGGGAATGGAGATGGGGTCCTTTTGATTTCTCCTACTGGGCAGTTAGTTCTCTTTTCCTTCAAATTAGAATACAAAGCTGCAAACAATGTGGTTGAATACAAGGCGCTGTTGCTGGGGTTGTAGACAGCCAAAAACATGAACATCCAAAGTGTGAAAGTCTTTGGGGATTCGGAGTTGGTAGTAAGGTAGATCAGGAATCAATGCCAGGAAAAGAAACCCCATTTAAGGGCTTACAGAAGTGAAGTATGGGACATAGTGGAGAACTTCTTCCTAGCGTTCAATACACAATTTATGCTAGGGGATCAAAATAGAATGGCCGACTCTCTCGCTGTCATAGCAAGTAATTTTAGGCCACCTCAAAATCCCCTCTTGAGATATGAAATAGAGGTTCGTTATCCTCTCTCTATCCCTGATAATGTCAAGCACTGGAAAGTGTTTGAAGATGAGGAAGATATTCAATGATTCATCGAGATTATCGAAGAACTCTCCAACCTAGTCATTGATGTTGGTGACGAAGATATAGAAGATCTACCCCAAAATAGATGGCTAGATACCGTGGCTAGACATAAGGTATTGCAACTCAAAGGAAATGTGATCCCCAGATGTTTGGTGCCTTTAGAGAGGCTCTTTGAAAAACTGATGTCCCGATCAGTCCTAACAAGATGGTGGAAGAAGGACAGGTGGACGATTTAAACCTCGGAATAGAAGCAGATCCCAAGATTGTAAAATTGTCCAAGAGGGTCCGAGAAGAGTAGAAAGACCAATATCTGAAATTATTCCAGACTTACAAAGATGTATTTTCCTGGTCTTATCAAGACTTGAAATTTTTTTATATTAGCATCATACAACATAAAATCCCACGGAAAGGACATGCTAAGCCACACAGGAAGAAGTTAAGATAGATCAATCCTCTACTTCTACCTTCAATAGAAAAATAAATCAAGAAGCTACTCAAAGACAAGATTATTATTCCTCTGAGATATTTTTAGTGGGTGGCCAATTTGGTCCCATTTCGAAAGAAGAATAGAGAGATAAGACTATGTGTTGATTTTTGGAACTTAAACAAAGCATCCCTTAAAGACAATTATCAGTTGCCAAAAATGGATCACATATTGCAGAAGGTTGTGGGATCCTCATGCATGTCCATGATGGATGGTTTCTCAGGGTACAATGAAGTGGCAGTTCTTCCAGAAGACCAAAATAAAATGGCATTTACCACTCCATGGGGTACATTCATGTATGCCCAGATGGCATTTGGGTTGATAAATGCAGGCACCACATTTTAGAGAGCCATGGACATCGCTTTGTAGGTGAGCAGGACAAATTTGTGGTGGTGTACCTGGACAATATCACAGTTTTCTCCAAGGATGATACCGAGCACATTGATCACTTGCACATAACCTTTGACAAATGTCAAAGGTATGGGCTAAATTTGAACCCAGAAAAATTTGTGTTTGCTTTAGAAGAAGGGAAATTGTTGGGTCATATTGTAACTAAAGATGGGGCCAAAATTGATCCAAAAAGGGTAGAAGTAATAAACAACATATACTTACGTCGAAAAAAGAAGGAATTTCAAGTGTTTCTTGGATGCATAAATTTTTTGAGGAGGTTCATACCAAACTACACAGAGATAGTTTGATATATAACGCAAATTTTGAAGAAAGATAATGATGTGAAGTGGACTGCCGAGTCGAGGGAAGCTTTTAATAGAATCAAAAGTGCTTTCGGAGAAGCCCCTGTACTAGTAGGTCCTGACTACGGTAAGCCTTTCATGATTTTCTCATTTGTATCTCCTCACACTATAGTAGCAGTATTATTACAGAAAAATGTGGAAGGGTACGAGCAACCCATTGCCTTTTTAGTCAGGTGCTTTGAGACACTGAGCTGAAATATAATATTTTGGAGAAACAAGCCTATGCCCTAGTCAAGTCCCTGAAGGCTTTTCAAATGTACGTATTGCAGTCAGCTATAACTGCTTTCATAACCATCATTGCAGTGAAAGATATTTTGATCCAAGGTGACAACGATGGTAAGAGGGGAAAGTAGATGGAAAAGGTCCAAGAATATGAGTTGGATATTCGCCCCACCAAGATTTTAAAGGGACAAGGAATAGCAAAGATATTGTCTGAATCTAATTTTCAAGCCTTGGGAATAAACTTAACCATGGGAGTTGAAGAGGTACTTGAAGGTACATGCAAGTAGCCCAGAGTAGAGACTGCCATTCAGAAGAATCACATGAAATACCTACTCAGTGCATGGTACAAGGAGATTGTAGAGTATCTTCTAACTCTCAAGTGTCCCCCGAGTTGTGATAAGACGAAATACTGAAATCTAAGATTAAAATCCAAAAATTTTATTATAGAAAATGGCCGGTTGTACTGGAGATACCCCTCGGGAATCTTTCTCTTATGTCTCATAGAGCCTGAGGTGGAGGAAGTTATGGCTAAATTACATGAAGGAATTTTTGGAGGACACTATAGTTGGAGGGCCACAGTCCACAAAATTTTGAAGGCAAGCTTCTTCTAGCTTAAATGTTTTGGATATTTTCATGCTCAGGTCAGGGCTTGTGAAAAATGTCAAAGATTTGCTAAGAAGCAAAAATTTTCACCCTTGCCCATGATCCCAATACATATATAAGAGCCTTTTCAATAGTGGGGAATTGACTTCATAGGAGATATTCATCCTGCATCCAGTGGGTAGCACAAGTGGATCCTGATAGCCATAGACTACTTTACTAGATGGGTAGAAGCGATGCCAATGAGGAATGCCACAAATGCGGTAGTGATCAAGTTCATGGAGGATAACATCATATCCAGGTTTGGCTGCCCTACTAATATCGTAACTGACAATGTGCAGGCTTTTAAGTCTACCAAGTTCATTAACTTCTACTAGAAATACAATATTGTGTGGGGACACTCCACTGCATACTATCCATAGGGAAATGGGCTGGCAAAATTCTCTAACAAGACAATGCTAAGAGCATTGAAAAAAGAAATAAACGAAAACCAGAAAAACTGGGATACTCAGCTCAAGTTTGCACTATGGGCAAACAGAATTACTAGCAAGTGATCAACTGGAAAGTCTCTATATGAATTGGTCTATTGACGAGCAGTGGTGTTTCCAATATAGCTAGCTCTACCTATAACTCGTTTCCTGCAAGATAGTCAGGAGGAGCCAAATGATCTTATCAGAAGAATGAATCAGTTGGTTAAGTTGGAAGAAACTCGAATTCAGGTAAACGAAAGGTTGACAGAGTATCAAGAAAAAATCAAAGACTTGTTTGACAAACATACTAAAGATAATGAAATGCAATTTCAAGATCTGGTACTAAGGTGGGATGTCAGGAGTGCAGAGAAATGAAAGCATGTTAATTTCAATACATTGTGGTTTGGACCATTCTAAATTGTAGAAGCTGGAGGAAATAACAATTTGAAGCTGGAAAATTTGGAAGGTGATCTACTTGAAGCCCCTGTAAATGGGAAATTTCTAAAACCTTATTTCCAGTACTGATTTAGGTTGTGAGGTCTGTTGTATATATATATATATATATATACATATATATATATATATATATATATATATATATATATATTACAATATTTGTTTTCTTTTACTCTTACGTTTTTTGTTTTTTATTAAGACCTAAGGAAGGTAGAGGTATCATGAAGATTATGCCCACAGAAAGAAATTAACAGCTGGTCTACGGAGTTCTTGACACGTTCAAGGACGAACGTTTCATCACCAAATGGAGCCAAAATGGGTTTAAAGACTACTATCTTAATAAGAAACGATAATAAATACTTAAAGGAGTAAGCGGGTTGGTGTGCTTGAAAATGCATATAAAAAAGGGGACACGACATAGAGTTTTAACTTTGCGGTAAAACCTTACTCAACACAAAGGAACATATATGTGCAAGACATCTGGACGGAGAGGGACCCGCCCAAGTACCGAACTATCAAAAGAGGAGAACAACGCTAAGCATTTCCGGGGGTATCAAAGAAGGCTGGGGAAAGTGGAAGCTCAACCCCCCGGAAGCATGAGGTGACATGATAGCGGTGGGGCCCCAAGAGACACATTCCGTGGGGTGATGGCCGTAGGTTTAGGGCTGCTCCAAGACCCTACCGGACTACTTAGTGGGCCCATTCAGCTAACAGCTGGTGCAAGTAACACAAGGGTAAGGTAAGTCCTAGGACACCCGGTACACGACCAGTACTGGTATTTAACGCAGCACGTGGTATAAACCTAACCAAACTTTGATAACCAATAGCCAAATTCCACGCGTCCCAATGTTGACATCCTTATGACGTCAGCCCTACAAGTTTCGTCCTAGCCTCATTTTTTGAGTAATCTAAATCAGTTTAACCCTGTCCCATGTTCACTATGGTAAAATAATTTCTTTTAGGAGATATCGTATAGCCAAAGCGCGAGCTCTGAGTACCAGGTCTACGAAGTTGCTTTCAACTTCCCTGTGTCATTTTCTCCCGAGAATTTTACTTACTGCGTAGGTATTATGTCCCTCTTTCATTGTCTAGTTTCCTTCCGCTTTTCATTTTTCATAATGGTCATGGGGAGAATCAATATTAAGAAGTCGAAGCCTGAAACCCCCAAAGTTCATGAGTCCAGGGCTGCCCCTGGACCTGAGCCATTCAATGACATGCAAGCCCACATTCGAGACCCACAATACCCTTTCCTCATTAGTAGCGTGAAACTGACATATTTAGGAAACATTTGGAAAATCGAGATAGGTTTAGAGTTGTTTTGTCAGGACTATACCACCAAATTGCTCTTCCCATCTACCTAGTTGTGGAATTAATATGTTGGCTCAGAGAAGCTTATGATGAGCGCTGAGATATATTCCTATCCACTCAAGGAAAAAAAATATCTGTTATATCTCCTGAGATCATCAGGAAAGCCCTCTGCTATCCCCCCCAGTTAAAATTATGTCAGTTTCACTGAAATGTCTTTATCCCCTCAATTTTCCAAGTTACCCTAGAGGCAGCAGAGTGTTTTCATCACTTCTATTTCCGAATCTCGCCTTACAGCTTTCCCATATTCAGACTTGGTGCCTCTAAATACATTCAAGGAAAACCTTCAGCCAACACTTGCTCTCATTGCGAGGTTACTAGGTATAGAGGGGGTTGAGAGAGTCTCGAAGGAATGCGTAGCCCTTTTATGTTTGATGTCACAACCAAGTGTTATATAGAACATCCCTAGTTTCTTGGCCTCTGCCATCCAAACCTGGTTTCAAGACCTCCCAGCCACAGGCCATTTTTGTTTCTGCTTCATGGTGTTCTACCTCTTTCTCTTCTAACAAGGCTGATAATTTCGAGGGTTTGGGCTTGGAAAAAAATTCTAGGATAAATTCTCGACCAAGAACTTTCTTTGAGTGGAACCCCACAGTGCATCTATTGGATAATGGGGTGGGTTATTCAAATTTCCTTAAAGAATTCATGACAATAGCCTATACTATTATTCATGACAACCCTCTGGCCAAGATTTTTCCTAAGCAGAGGAACTGGCTACAGTTCAGTGAGGAAGAAAGCACAGGATATTGGTACCTATTTGATGACTACTCTGAGATCAGGGAAAAATTAACACGAGAGCAAGAAAGAAATAGGTCAAAGAAGCCAGGGTCATAGGAGAATAGGTAGAGGGGGACACAAGAGAAGGTTTTCAACCCCCTAAAAGGCAAAGAAAAAATGATGACAAAGATGTCGAGGAAGAGCCACCGCTCGAAAAAGTGGCACTGCATGGAGACTCAGACAAAGGAAAAGCAGGTTTTACGGTGACATATGATGGTCCATATTCATCTGATTTCTTAGAGGTGTCACAAGTCATCTCCATTAATAGGGTCAAGGTGGGAGATGAAATAAAGGGAAAAAATAGATCTATGAGAGAGAAGCTTTGGTCTGAATTATCTGGATATGTAGAAAAATATCATACTCGGCTTACTGCAGAGCTTGATATGGATAAGGAGCAGTTGCTGATGGCCATGACAGAAGAAGTTCTTGATCCAAAGGCTGGGATCACCAGCTACAGAGCTCTGGAGGTTGCAGTGAACATGTCACAAGTCCCCCCAATTGACAAATTCAATTTGTTTCAGTGTTTTGGCAGCATGCTGAAAGACACAGTCGTGAAGCCCTCTCTCACACTAAGGAAGTTGCAAACTAAGTATAACCAAGTGGTTGAGAAGCTCGGGATAGAGAAGACAAATTCCCAGGCACTTTTAAATGATTTACAGAGTCTCCAAGCAACTGTGAAGGGCAAAGGGAGTGGTAACGTTGATCCTCAGGGTCATGTTATTTCGGAGTTGCAAAAAAATTCGCAGCTTTGAAACATAAATTGAATATGCCCGGTTTTCAGCATGTGCAAACTGCAGAATTAGCTCAAATAGAGAAAGATAAATCTGACCTCACTGACTCCCTAGCTAAATAAAAATAGGAGAGAACTATGATCGAGAATGAGATGGCTGCCCTCAAGAAAGAGAGAGATGAATTGTGAACAAGATGTGATACACATGTATGTGTTGCTCCCATTCTGGAGGTTTCAGATACCACTCTTGCGTAGTTAACCAAAACATGGGCCGACCTTCAAGTGGCAGAGAGACAGGTTCATACTACCAAACAGAATATTTAGGAGCTTGAGGCTTGAATTAAGGAGAACGGAAAATTGGTAGCAACCTTACAGAAAAAAGTGGAAGAGGCGAAACAAGAGAAGCTTCAAGAAGAAAAGAGTATCAAGGACATGACAAACTGAATGAAGGGAAATGTCACACTCTGAGAAGCCAGATGCTTGATCTGGATGGAAATTATTGTAGAGGTAAGAAAGCCTCTGGCCTTTCTTAATTTAATTGAATAAAAGAAGGCAGCAGTTCGTCGGTTCAGAAGAATGCTACACGAAGGACACACAGAGGCTGCAACAAAAGTGGAAATGGCCAAAAGGTATATCACCTTCCTAAACAACTTGAGATCCAAGGAATTAGAAACTTAGGGAGTAGAAGATAGATTCAAGAAGGTAACAGAGCTCAGAAGGGTAATGGAAAAAGAAGACGCGTGCACTCATGCATTAGGCAGTTTGGAAACGATGGTGGCAAGTTTGGAGCATTTCGAAGAGGAGTGGATTGAACTGACTAAGGCAGGCCTCCCATCATGTTGGTACCCCGGAACAACTGCGTTTCAGTCGTTACAAGTATATGAGCTCAAGATGACAGATGTGATGAATCAAATAGAAGTCATGTTTTAAAAGACCACTCGACTCAAGGCTGAAACTATAATTTCCTCTCTCGATAAAGAATTCTCCCTCCTATGTCAGATCAAGCAGCGATTGCCTATCCAAACAGACTATGTTGAGTTGACCGAGGTGCATGCTCTGGCTGATGCCTTTGTTACAATGCCTACTCTAGTAGTCGACATATGGCAAAAGTGTAAAAATATTACCAATACTCTGATTACCGCATCTTCACCTCTGCCAACACCGCCTCTGAAGCAGAAAGACATTTCTTCCACGACCTCAGTGCCACCTCCTCCATCAGCAACAGCTGCCCAGCCTCTCCAGAAAAAGTGTTAACTCATGTTTTTGGCCCATGTGGCCTTTAATTTATTTACTTTTTGTAATTTCTGGTGAAAACTGCATTTCACCTTTGGAAATTTACTTTTAGTTCAAAAGTTGTTTCATTTTTAGTTAGAAATGGTGTTAAGACCACTCTGTAAGATGATGAGATGTGTTCTACTTCCTCATCAATTTTTTTTTTGATTAGGACTTTAAAAAACATATAGGCATGTAGAAAAGATATTTTCTCAAAATGTCTTTCTGCCTATGGGAACCAGAAAGCTTTAAAAATAAAAAGGAAACACTAATACAGGGTTCCAAATTTTGAGAAAAACTAATCAGCTAAAGAAGCTCTATATGAGTATTTTGTACGAACTTAATAGTTTTTGTTGAAGATCACATTGGGATTCATATATAAATATTTTATCGCAAAGGGGATTCCACGTGAAGTGTTTCACAGTTTGTAATCTTTCCTTATCATTATTGTTTTAAATGAATGTTCATTTCATCTTCATCCATTTTTATTGTCTCTCAAATGTTTTGGAATGCGAGTGCTTCATGCTTAGATGTGAATTTATCACAGTTGATACTCATAGCTGTTCATTTTTAGCACTTTAAATATGCCTTAGGCATGATACTCTGCCCATTTTCTGTCTCATTTCTGTTGTTCTTCTGTTACGAACTATAATGGATTATTATCTTGGAATAAGCCCATTTGCAGTTAGTATCACATTTCACATTCTACCATAGTTTTCCCTATCACTGAACTTGATAACTATGTATTCATTTTATAGCTGGCCCTCTTTACAGCATTATGATTTATAGCTGTATGACGCATTCACTTATTCAGTCTGATACTCATCCTCTACAGTTTTCTTAGTTTTTGTGTTTATTATTAAGGTCTCAGTCCCACTCTTTTAAAAACTTTAACCAGTTGTTAATTGCAAGGAAGCCTAATATTATCAACTAAAAATAGTTTAGTCAAAGTTCCTTGCATTTTAAGATGTCCTAGGCACTGGTCTGTTTAAAACTCAGGGCTGTCTCTAGGAGGTACAATAGTAACATTGTTCCAATAGAGTAGATTGTGTAGGAATTGACAGTACTCCTTGTCCCTGATGTGGACACTTGGAAAGGATCTGTCGTAGAAGAGGTTGTCTTCTACTTCCATTTTCGTATTAGTGGCTTGGGTGTGTCTAACTCTTTGGGGCGGTGTGGGTTCAAGCTTCTCTTGCCGCTCTTAGCTTGGGGAGGTGTACACATTTAATCGTGTGGTGAAAGTGTGAAAAAATCTGACAATAGGTATGCATGATATTTTCTTGGATTAGAGAGAAGATTCTAAGTGAGAGAAGAGATTATGCGAAAACTGTTTACAACGGGCTTTAGTTCTCTGCATTAATTGACCCAGTGGTCATTCAGGTCGCATAGTCTGAATTTTATCCTAGGCTTAGCTCGGGTCATGCTTGGTTGGTGTGTCATCCTAGTTTGTCCACGAAGCCCATGTGGGGGTGGGGTTGCTGACCCGGAGGTGGTGTAATTTTTATACCATTCATGAAGGTTGTTTTATTTCTTCTCTATGGTATGAATCATATCGATGGTGGGACAAAGTTGGGATGCATAAGTACAGTGCCAGTCATAATGATTGCCTTGACATATAAGGAAAAATATCCTTGATATCGAGGTTTTCTCGTGCTCATTTTGTAGTCTGGCGAGGAACCAGTGTCGTAACGTTGCTAAATCCGGACAAATGGTGACCGTATGATTGGGTGTCTTGCATAACGTGCATGTTGGTCTTCTCTGTAGAGAGCATTTGGGGGTAACTAGGGGTTCCCTTATTGGTCTATTTTCAGCTGACAAGAATAGGATGGATCGGCTTGTCACATCTCCTTGGGTTGTGGAGCTGTCCGTGGATTCTGCGTCCATGTCATCATCTTAGGAGAGGTTGACTATGGCTAAGCAGAAACTAGCGAGGGCTAGCTGGAATCACGAGATATAGTGACAATTCTCTAAAAGGTGATTTTTGGTGCATAACAGACATGTGAATTGCGTTGCCTGCAATCCGACGTAGTAAACCCATTCTATAGGATACCATCTACAGATGAGTTGTAGGGCAGCATATTCTTCAAGGAAGTGACCACATTCATCACACAGTGTGCAACGTGTAACATGAGGGGGCATGACTAGAGGTCTTTCTGGTGCCCTTCGTTCTTCCTGTAGGTACAAGATCATACGAGGTTCATTTCCGAATGCTTGGGTAGAGGGATCCTCTTGATAGGATCACTCAATGGAATCTAAGGCATCCCCATATCACGGGAGCTCTGGGAAATGATGGGTATAGTGCCCATAGTTGCTTTAGAGAGAGCATGCGTGATTGGTGCGCAACGCTTTGCCTTTACCTTTGGTGGTAGGTTTGTTTTTACGGGAATGTGGCGTCGCGATGTCTATCTCAGAGCCAAGGAGTAGTTTTAATTCATCCAGCTCTGGGAAAATATGGGTAGGGTGACCAATTACATCGCATATGGCACAGACTGGTGGTTCCCATTGTATTGCAGGAGTCACCAGATTCTTTCCTCTCTTCTCAGTTTTCTTAGCCGTGATCACTCGTTCTGCAATGGAAATTTCCTTTGTAGGGGTGATTTTGACCGATTCTTGGATTGGTGGGTCCTCCTCAGGACTGAGGGGCTTTGACCCTATGGCAGTGATGTGGGTGGCTCCTGTTACTATAGGGGGAATAAAGTACCAAAATGGTATTTCCAATGATATGTTTGGTAACACCAGTGTTTCCAAAACCTGCTGGGAGACGAAACCAGCTGGGGGGTAGAGGAAAGGGGTTTGTGAAGTGACATAGGCTAGAGAGGCTGTCGTAGCTGATGAATCGGTGCCATTACTGCTTGTGTTTGTGTACTAACTAGCTTTAGTTCTTGATGTGGAAATCATGCACACCAGAGCCCCTGTGACATCAGGTGATGCCTCAAGGATAATGGGAGGATCTCCTAGGAACAACCCTAGAAGGGACGATGGTTTGAATCGGCTGCAGCCATATTCTTGGTACCATGAAAGCAAATCCGAGGATTATCTACAAAGGGCAGAATTACATCGGTGTTTTTTAGGGGTCATTTCTCGCTATGCATCAAATGGTCTACAGTAATGATGCGGTGCTCGTTGGGAAACATCATAATGTAGAAAATGGAGGAGGCTATGGCAGACATGGCGTACATGTAACTACACCCAAGGAGTATATTCTAGTCCAAGTGAGCATCCAAGACTTCAATGTCTACGTGAACTGTCTTTCCAGCTAATCAGACTGGGACGTTTTGGAAGAGGCCAATGGGGGTCAAAGGACGATTGTCATATGCTCTAAGCGTGATGACTGAGGGCATTAGTTCGGGAGACCCTAACTTCTGCCAAATTTTTTTTGACATGATGCACGTGGATTCACCCTCCTCAATGACACATCGGTGAATGGTGATATTCTGAACTGACACTGGTATCTGAAGGGGTCCACGGAAGGAGTCTTGGGGGTGGCTTTGTCTAATTCATAATCCACTAGGAGTGTATCGGCAGGGTTTATAGCACCTAACGCGGAATGTAAGGCTTTCCGTTGTTTTGGGCATGGCTGCAATACTTCCAAAACTGACATAGCACCGAGAGATTGTGCTAAATAGTCCATGATGCTATAATTATGGGCCACTTTGGAGTAGTTTCCTATTTTCCTATTAGGTCCCTTCGCCATTTTTGGCAATGGTTCTATAGGCATCTTTGAAATGGTCAAAGGTGCAGTCGATGCACTGGTACTTTCCCCTGACGTATTGGTGTCTGGTGGGGTTTCATAATTGTGATTCTATGTTTCGAAAAACATCTCTTCGTTATTCATGTAGATTTCATGGCTCCTTTTCCCAAATTCGTCTAGATTTCCTTGCTGAGTGCTCACTATCCCTTGATGTGGGAAAGGTTCTTGCATCACAGCTCTTTGTTGGGAAAATCCTCCTTGTCCTCAGTTACTCTATAGCTTCTTCAACTTAGGGAGATCGGGACAGTGGTGAGTATAGTGGCCGTACTCACCACATATAGAACAAGAATGGTTTGTTCGAAGAGGTGGCCTTGTGCTCTATCGTTGGGCATTTCTTGGCTCCTGGCTCTGATTCTAGTCGAAGTTGCTTCCAGCTTGGGATCGCGGTGGGCACTGTTGGTTTTTTCCCCCCTTCCAGGATTCCCTTTTGGCTTGTTTTTTTATTTTTTCTTCACCACGTTAGGAGGGTAGTTCTCCTGGTTATATTGGTGTGGTTGGTTTTTGGATAGCTACACAAACTTCACTTGTGCATTGGTCTGCATAGGAGGCTCTTATGCTGGGAACTAAGAATAACGCGGTCCCTGGTTTGCACCTAGATGTTGGAGGGGAGCTCTTTCGTCAGTGTTTATCTCTGCGTAATGGGTCCCCTAAGTCGAAGGATAGGGTCCTCGCTGGTGATAATCTTGCGCCCTATTGGTAAAATTTTACTGAGGCATATGATGACTTTGCAAATAGAGTTGAGGTACATTATGGGTAGAATTGTACGTGTAACCCAGGTTTTAATTGCTGCTGCCTAGGTATCTTTGGGTGAATGACCCAATTAGTCTGTCTGTAGAGTTCAAAGAGCCTAGAAAGTCTTGATAAGTTTGCATGTATGGGGTGTTAGGTAGGATGTTGTAAATGTATCATGACTGCGTATAAATCAGCTCAAGCTGATGGGCTTTGCTGATAGCGCCCTCTTCGGATGTGGTCATTTGTTGCACCACATCCTTTGAAATATTTGTCATGAGAATTTTTAGGAACAAATATAAAATGACTCGATCGTCGAGTCTTTCTTTACATAAAATACGACATTGCCTCCATTCATGGAGATGGTCCGAGGTATGGATGGCGGGGGTTTGTCTAAAATGTGTCAGTAATTCCATTCCAGAATCATGGTGAATTGGTAACTAAAAATATGTTAGGAACATGGTGGCGAGGGCATAAAAGGTTCCATGTGAAGCAGAGGGTTTATCCACATACCATTTTGCAGCTACTCCTGTCATAGTGCATTGAAGTAGTCTCAATTGAATAGTTGCGTCAATGATACTATTCGATGAGCACCATAGGTGGAAGGTCATGGCATGATTACCTATGTCTTCCGCTTTCTTTCCTTAGAACTTTGGAATATCTGCAGGGAGCTTGGTGGGCATGGGAGGCCATGTAGGGTGTGTGTGATGGGGTCATTCATCATCTTGGTTAAATCGGGTAGATTCAACGAAGCTAAGAAAGGTGATTGGGAGGTTGATGTCGTTGCAATGTGCGAAAACACAAAGTTCTGGTTAGGAAGAGGGTTGGTCTGTGGCATGCCCTATTGTGTATTCGACTGGCTTCCCGAATGGGTCGAACTTCTCTGCCCTCTAGGGGTCGTGGGAGTAGTGGTGTGTGGTGTGGCATTGGGAGACCAACCAAGGATCCCAAATAAGGATGCCCCAATAAAGGAAGAACCAATAATGGTGGCAGCATTTCATATTTGATGCCTAAATAGTGAAAGACCTGGAACCACTCCTAGTAATGGGGGGAGGTCCAAAAGACACCTAGATCAATGAGGTCCTGTTCGGTCCATTTTGGTGTCAACTAGGTTTGGTTTTGGAAAAATTTGAGAGGATAGAGTCTATGATCAAAGAAAAAAATTGGTCACATGCATAAAACAAAGAGAAAATAAAATAAATTTTCCCTTTAAATTAGTTCTATGTGATCAAGCAATCAAAAAAGTGGATTTTGTTTGTTTGCACATTCTACTCAAAATCCTAGAATACCTACTCATCCTCACACACTCAAATGTAACTGGGCCTTGAGAAGATATATTGTGAGTGCTAGCACAACATCCTGTAAGAGCTGGCGACGCCCCCAATCAGGTGAAGAAAATCCACCAAGGTGAGGGTACAAGGTCTAGTGCTTACTTGCACCATCACCTATAGGGAAAGGATGCCCTAGTTTTGGCCACTAAGTACCACTATCCCATGTGAGCGTTCGAGTATTGGGCTTCTTGGTAAGTCAACTAACAGTACTGAGTATCATCCAGGTCAGGTAACCCCAACTGATACCGCACGCACTGCACCTAAGCCTAACCCCCTCTGAAATAGGTCTCTGCCGCACTCAAGTTTTCTTTTCCATGGGTTGATAGGTGGATTTGACGCTCCCTAAATAGTCAACTTCTATGTTTAAATTTGAATAATGATCAAGGTGGATTATTGGATGCCTACCCCCTTCATCCTAACTTAAACTATAAATTATTTTATAGCCCCTATGGGGATAATTTACTGAATTTGGTTAAGTTGTTTTAGGTGTCTTTGCTTTTCTTAGTGGGTGGGTGTGTGTGAGAAAAAGGTGGACAAGCACATAGTTTGAACGTGTGGATATGCAATGATCCTTTTCAGTATCCCCTATTAAACTATGTTGTATTGTTCCTTGCTCAAAAGAAAAACATGTACAGATATGGGGCACTTTATAATTATCCTAGTTAATATATGTAATCAACTATAGGGATATGGAGAATTGTGAATAGGGAGCATTCATATGTTTACCTACAATTACCAGAGGGTGAAAACATAGCAGAGATTACTTGCTCTTCTATCAGCAATTCAATTGTAGTCCCGAAAATCCTAGTGAAAAAATTGAACTAAACTAATAACTTTTACACTAGAAAAATTAAACTAGCTACGCATGCGTGATCTTGGGCCACTTACTTTGGCTAGTTATCTAGGTGTGTTTGTACCAAAATTTTCAAAACATAAATTTTTTTCAGAATGCAAGTTATTCTGGCCCCTACTTAAACTATGTGTGAACTTTGAAAAAATCAACTTGGAATAAAACTGAAACTAAGCCTACGAAATGCAGCTAAGAGTGAGCTTTAGCAAGCTGTGGGGTATCACAACCAGTGCTGGAAGGTGTATTAGGGGCTGCTAAGCACTTTACAAGTAGGTAAAGATAGAAATGAGGGAGAATTTTCTCTTTCTATCGTTTGCATGCAAAAGGCTAAAACAGGCGTGACGTCTGCACACGGGTCATCTCTGAACGCGTGCCCGAGCTGCGTCTGTGGGAGGGAAAAGAGCACAAAGTCCTAAAAAAATATTTTTTTGGAGTTTTTCTCCTTCAGTCTATCACTTGAGATGAACTAGAGACTGTAAGAGAAAAAGTGGGAAATTCAGCTCCACTCCACAGCACAGAAAGGGGTCTCTACAAAAAGGCACAACCACATAAACTTAGTAATAAACGTTAGTGGAGTCGCCAATCCCGTGTTAGTGTGTTCGGTGCACGTATGTACGAAATCACACCAACTTAAGGGGTGTGGTTTACCCACTTAATTTATTGGTCACAGACAGAAAAATAAATGGAGTCAAGCAAGTTAGTGGAACAAGCTAGAATCATAAACATACTTGTACTATTCCTAAATTAGCTTACAACTAATTGGGATATTAAAGTTTTGTTTTTTCACTTAGATAGGTGAATGAGTGGGTAGGGAAACCCCGAAATCTATTTATTATGAATAAAACCACTTCTCATGTGAAAGTGGATCATCTTTCCAGCTCAATTAAGCACCTTAATGTGTGAACAGGGGTTAGAACATGTGGATTGGGTCAACTTTGACCAAATCAACAGCGCTATCATGGAGGAGTGGACAGTAATGGAGGGACAACGCATTTTTAGAGGGAGACACATTTCATGGAAGTAGTGTAATTAATGGATGGGGCTTAGGGTTTGGAAGATCGTTTCTTATAAAAGGAAGAGTATATCAGCCATGTTATGGATCTTGGTATATTTGATATTTTGATATATGGTATGTTTAGAAAAATAGCTTTCTTCAGCTGTTTAGCTAAGATTGAATGTGTTGTTTAGCACTAGGTGTTCTTGATCAGGAATCCAACCTCTTCCATTGATAAGATCTTGGAGGAGTTTGCACTATACTTCCACATTCAGGCATTTTTCCAAGACTCAGTCTCATGTACAACGCAATTCTATTTAGAGTTGGGTTCTGTTGCAAGGGTGTAGCAGTGAAGGAGAGAGATCTCCAATTTCTGAGCCAGTTTTCCATTGGAGGGATCATTCTTTCCTCCACATGCTCGTGAGGAAGACTTCAGGGCTTCAATACATATCTTGGCACCCGACCAAGTAGCATTCATAAGCTACTGTGCAATTTCTTACAAGGACTATGTTATTTTGGAGAGCAGCTGCAGCAGGGGGTTTATTGCCCTATTTGGAGTGTTTGGGTTTCCTGTGTGGAGATCAACCCTTAATTTAAGAGATATTTTGGAGGAGGATCAACCATATTGTATATCAGATCATCCATATCGCATCATCGATTCAATTCCAGAGATTATTCAGCCCTAGGGCCAGATCTGGTACATTTGTATAGTGTGTATTTCCGGAAACCTTTTCTGGGTTGTCCTGGAATTCTGTTTTGGAGCATGGATCTCTAGCCTTAGCATTTTCAGATAATTATATCAGCAGCAATATATTTTTATATCTTTCAGCTACTATTCTTTCTTAGACAGCGCAATTTTCTACATTCCTGTATCTCATGTACTAACAACATTTTAGATCTAGGTGTATGTTTTCATTGGAGGCTTGTTTGCCCAACTTGAGTGATATTTTCCTCAATCTATTATACCTGTTTTGATGTTATATTCATAATGGAATGGATCTGCTATTGTCTCATGCTTTAATCTATTATATTTCTGCATATTTCCAGTTTTATTCACTCTATTCCTACTTTTCCCATTTGGGAATATTACAATGGTATCAGAGCATAATATTGGCTCAGTCTGTGTACTTCAGCCATTATGTCATCTAAGGAGGCTTCTCATAGGAAGAAGAAGATATACAGAAGAGATGAAGCCAAAACCGCATTTTCAAGAGGGAAGGAGTTCTCAAAACTTCTTGTTCATGCTATGCAGTGCATTAGCAAAGACATCAAAGAGATGAGAATGGAGAGATGTAGAGATTCCTCAAGAGGGCTTATACATGAAAAAAAATCTAGATTTTCACATTATGGGTGTGAGAATTTAGCTACACCATCAGATCTACAACAGGTACCATGCCTAGGGTCATAGCAAGAGACATGGAGGAAGGAGATGTCCCAAAAGAGGAGACTCTTGGTGACTATCTTCAAGAGTATGAATCTCAAACTGAGAGATTTAGATATCATCTAAACTTCCAAGGGTTTTGCAAGAGAAAGGAGGATATAAGACCTAGAAACCATGATAGAAGCACAAGGTGCAAGTAGCATGATGTGGGTAGATTCTTTCAGCAACACCAAGTTTAAGAAGATGAAGCCATTAGAGTAGCAGCGCTGCACCTTGAAGTTAAGGCTTATGCCTGGTGGTTTTACGAATATTATTCATTAAAATATGCAAATATGTCTACTTATGCAAGGTTCACTATGAATTTAGTAAAAATATTTAATGAAAAAAATTCTGAAACTTCCTTGGTAGAGCTAGCCAAGAATAAACAAACAAAACCTTTGCATGAGTTGGAAGGATTTATAAATCCAACTCCATTTCAGAAAACTATTGAGGGGATAAAAAAATTGTAGAATACCTTGATAGAGGCAACACCCCCAATGCAGAAAGAACTCTCTTCTCAAGGGGAAGACATGGAGATCTATTTTTCAAAAGAGGAACTAAACAAGAACCTCTTGATGATGATGATACAACCTCCATTCATGATGAAGGGGAAGATAAGATAAGAGGTAACAACACTGTCACATTAGTAGCATATATAGTACCTCATGAAGAGGAAGATGGATCGTTTACTCCAAAGAGATAAATTCTTGCACCCTTGCAAGGAGTTCCAAATAATCTCACATGTGGATATCAGGGCAGAGTCCATGTGCAACATGTGCCATCATTGACAAATTGTGAGATCTTGAAGATAGAAGAAGATAAGGGGGAGGATAAGCATCATATGATTAGAAGCACACACCCCTCTCTATTTCAAATGGTTGATGCACATAAGAGGAAGGGGGATTTGCGTAGTGAGGACAGGGACAAATCAGTCCACTCACATATACAACCTGCTCTAGGCATTGATGTTTCATTACATGGAGGCATTCCACTGGGGATACCCCCTGATTGGACGATGAATAAAGAGTTCTATCAACATGGTGCAACATTGATATATTTGGCTAAGGGAGGAGCCTTAGGAGGAGCTATCACAACCCAAAGAACCTTTGATGGGCTCAAAGGGGAGGTGATCAATTTTCTGATATGTACATTGCCATCTCCCACTCAACTATTTGCACTGAAAGATGGTGATTCAGAAATATATTATGATATGAGCATGGTATCAAAGGACCACTCCATAGCTTTGGAGAAGCAAATGATACTTCCACTCATGAGGAATATTTCTGAATATGACAAGAGGCTATTGACACTTTTTTATGCATTGGCCAAACTATGGAAGTTTTGGATGGGAAATTCCTTACAAGAGGAGGCTGACCTCGATGTACTTCAATATTTTCTTGGGAAAGATCAGCTGCAAGGGAGGCAAAAAAAGTGGGGTAACAATACTCCAACATGTGGCTTTGGCATTAGTCATGTCAAAGCAAAGAACTATGATGTGACAGGTGCTTCATTTTAGATTTCTACAACATTGTCATTGCTGGGAAGCTTAGATCCATATTGGGAGTCCCAACTACTGGTGGATTATTCCCAGAACCTCTTCACATGAAAGGTTCTTGATGGGAAAGTGGTATATGGTTGGTATAGATTGGTTGATGGAGTCATTTATTTCCATGATCAGATATGTTTGATTAGAGACTCCAAGCTCAAGGAGGGGATTCTACATGCAGCATATGAGGCACTCTTTTTAGATTATGAGGATTCCATTGAGTCCTATCACACCATCATGGATGGGTTCTATTGGGAGGATCTCAAAGAATATGTGCACCAGCATATCTAGAGATCAGGGAAAATTTTAGTGGCTAATATTCGCAGGTGGGCTAATTTTCCATGATTAAAAAAAAAAAAAAGATTTTCCAATTTCCATTTTTTTTCTAAAATGATTCGCCCAAATTTTATAGTAAAACCTTATTTTACCCTAAAAATCGCCAAAATATTATATTGAGTAGTATAAAATCATTGGAAATATAAATATTTCTACAAAAATATCGCCAAAAATTTTACAATTTGTATATTAGGGGCTAGTAAGATTTGCCAAGGTTTCTAAACTTTAATATAAACTTCCATCCTTAAAATTCTCCCTGCAAGAGATATGTAACTTGTTTGATGTATGAGGAGGAAAGAAACCACCATGCAAGGTTGTTTAGTCTCTTCCCCTTTTGATGAAGAAATGGGAAGGTTCATCTAAGGATGTCTTCACCAACTTGTCTACAATATATGGTAAAGATTGTGTTTTGATACTTATTTATCAACTAACAATGTATATGCACTCCTTTACCATGCATTTGCAACACATTTATCCACAAGAGAGCAAACCTCTCTTTGGATTTCATGGTCCTATTGGGAGTACATTCAGTGATGGGAATGACCACTTCATGGAGGACTTTGGGAAAAACATGTTTTGTTTGGCTCCTATTAAGTTAAAACATAATGTCCTTCACTATTTTCAAGCTTTTGAGAAGCTTAGGGCAGCAACCAAGCAGTTGGATGGCCACTTATCGTATCATATTTTGAGACAGCAAGAGGAAGAACAACACTGGTCTCACTTGAGGGAATATTATCATCATCCAACATGCTATAGACACATAGTCTATTTTTATTTTGGATCCCATGTGGTGATGACACTCTATTCACTATATGTAGGATGGATTGGGCAAGAGTGATTCTTGGAACCAAAGAGTGGGATCATGAGATTCCAAGTAAATTTTTGCTTCTTAATGAACACGTTATTGCAGCCCAAGATCAGTAGTTCCATATATATCATAAATGAAGAGAGAGACAACGTGAGTTGAACAAGTTTATCTCTCATTTTCAGCCATGGAGCCCCTATACATTGTAGAAGTAGGGGATTGGTGAGTCTTTCTATGAGCTACCAAGGATGGCTCACTTTGTTTGGATGATAGCATGGAGATTGGAGTTTCTCATTCGGGTTGATGCACCCAACATTTATCATCTCTCATGCCTTGAGGAGGCCAATGGACAACATATAAATCTTTCCATATATCCCCCACTTCTTCATGATGAGAGGTATTTGGTTTATCCACCAAAGGAAAACTTGTACTCTTGGGAGGAGACATATCCATTGGAGATTTTGTAGTATCCTTGCAGTTGCTTGAGGACAAGCAACATTTTGGAGGGGAGGACTGTAATATTCCTAAATTAGCTTACAGCTAATTCAGATATTAATGTTTTTTTTTGTCGCTTAGATAGGTGAATGAGTGGGTAGGGAGACCCCTAAATATATTTATTGTGAATAAAACCACTTCTCATGTGAATATGGATCATCTTTCTAGCTCAATTAAGCACCCTATGGTGTGAATAGGGGCTAGAACATGTGGAATAGATCAACTTTGACCAAATCAACATTGTTGTCATGGAGGAGTGGACATTAATGGAGGGACAACACAGTTTTAGAGGGAGACACATTGCATGGAAGTAGTATCATTAATGGATGGGGCTTAGGATTTGGAAGCTCATATCTTATAAAAGGAAGAGGATGGTAGCCATATTATGGATCTTGGTATATTTGATATTTTTATATATGCTCTGTTTAGACAAATATCTTTCTTCAGCTATTTAGTTAAGATTGCATGTGTTGTTTAGCACTAGGTGTTCCTGATCGGGAATCCAACCTCTTCCATTGAGAAGCTCTTGGAGGATTCTGTACTATACTTCCACATTCAGGTGTTTTTCCAAGCTTCAGTCTCATGTAAAATGCAGTTTTGTTTAGAGTTGGGTTGTATTGTAAGGGTGTAGCAGTGGAGGAGAGAGATCTCCAATTTCTGAGCTTGTTTTCCATTAGAGGGATCATCCTTTCATCCGAAGGCTTGTAAGGAAGAATTCAGGGCTTCAATACATATTTTGGCACTAGGCCAAGTAGCAGTCATCAACTACAGTGCATTTTCCTGCAAGGACTATGTTATTTTGGAGAGCAGCTGCAACAGGGGGTTTATTGCCTTATTTGGAGTTTTTGGGTTTCCTGTGTGGGGATCATCCCTTCATTTAGGAGATATTTTGGAGGATTATCAGCCATATTGTATATCAGGTCAGCCATCTCCCATCAAATATTTAGCTGCAAAGTTTATTCAGCCCTAGGACCAGATCTGCTACATTTGTATATTGTGTATTTTCGGAACCTTTTCCGAGTTATCCTATAATTTTGTTTTGGAGCATGGATCTCTAGCCTTAGAATTTTTGGAGCATTATATTAGAAGCAATATATTTTTATATCTTTCAGCTGCTATTCTTTCTTAGACAGCGCAATTTTCTGCATTCCTATATTTCATGTACTAACAACATTTTAGATCTAGGTGTATGCTTTCATGAGAGGCTTGTTTTCCCAACTTGAGTGATATTTTCCTCAAGATATTGTACCTATTATGTTGTTATATTCATAGTGGAATCGATCTACTATTGTCTCATGCTTTGATCTATTATATTTCTGCATATTTCTAGTTTTATGCACTCTATTCCTGCTTTTCCCATTTTGGAATATTACAATACTAGATAGATAAATAGCATGCGTATATAAACTAAAAATAAACTAAAACTAAAAAAATAAAGAAAAGCTCTGAATATATTCAAATAGCTGCAATAATCCAAATGGTGGCTCATCGGCCCCTCTTATTGAGCGATGGTCGGAAATGAGCATGAAACTTTAACCCTCTTGCCAAAGGGCACCTATAACATGGGTTCTAAGTTCCGATGCAAGGATGTTTTTACTCCCAAGCTTGCCTCGGTGCAAAGTCTCCCTCTCTCCACTGTGGTGGACTGAACTTGTTGGATGTCCAATAATTGAGTCCCCTATATCTTCAGCTCCGGCTCACACATTGCTGGTATTTCTTGGGAAATTCTTGCCAGCATAACAATGTGTTCACATGTTCTTCATCTCATGGTGGCCTTATATAGGAGAATTCAAATCCTCCTTCCCTATCTTGGTACATTGTGGATGGTGACCCAAGAGAGGTGGACGATCCCTCTGTGTGCTACAAATACTCCATTCTGAGCTCACTTGATGTTTAAGGAGGATTTAGTGGTTGTCCTTAGGCCGCTTCAAGTGAGTAATCACTGTTGTGGAGTGTGATTTGTGTGGTACCAGAAAGTGACATTTCGCCACTCCTAGGATTGCGCGCATTTCGGGTCATAAGGCGTGCAAAGGCACTCTTCACGAAGGATAATGCACGCAAAGCATTTATGACTTTCTCAAATTTGATTTTTCCTCAGACCTTAGATATTTTTAAATACTTTACAGATTCTATAATGTCTTCCAGCCCTATAAATCCTTCTGCTTGACATTAGATAATGTCGTCTTCTACTTATATGATTTTCCAGTTTTAATAGTGGGTGACTTCACATAGACATTGTTCCAGCTACTACTACATATCATCCCCCAACCCACCTAGCCCCAATTTTATCTGGCAGAAGACTTCCACCGGATGTGAAAACCTTAATACAAGTGCAAGCAACTTTGGTGATGGTTCCAATCTGCTCTACCTTTCCCTTGAGGAAAAATTTTTCACCTTTCACTATAAAGAGTCTATGTTGAATGGCCACTATTTTTTTTTATCATTAGATCTAGATGGGAAAGTAGGTTACTTATTTCAAGGATTGGTTCTTACAATTGAGTAATAAGTATGACCTCAGAGAAAGTAATCTTCAATGAGAATAACAGATGGGGAAGGAATAGGAGGGAAATGTTGATCCAACCACCACACATGATCCTCCGCCCCATCCATATTTTTGATTTTATCTTTCTAAAGGCCAGTTCCTGATGGTTGTTGTCATTTGTTAATTCTAACACAATGGAAATGATTTTGCATGATGGATGTAGTCTGTTGTATTTTTCCCACTTAATGAAACAATATACTAAAGAGTTTATACCAAAGGACCTCTATATTCACTTTTTCCATTGTCCAACTAAGCATTTTAGTTAACCATTCACAGCCATTGGTTCCTCGAATAGAATAAAATATATAATCCCCAAGCAAAGGAATATTTAGTGAGAATAATTCTCGAGGAGGGATAAGGTGGTGATTTATATATAAAATTTTCCATCAACCTTTTGGTGTGAAATCTTTTATGGATAGTTACCCTCAAAATCTAAATATTTACCCTCACAATCTAAATCCATGGGGAAAATTTATCTAAGAAACCATATGCAATCAAAATGGTGTTGTACCTCCATTTGGGAAGACTTAGGTTCTGCTAAGTGGATTTGAGGGAAACGTTGATCACAATCTGGGCAAGTCATATAATGCACCTTAATGGATGGAACAACAAGGATACTATAGCTTATCATGGATGTCTCTTCTTTATTTTTCCCATGTCTTATCATTTTCATGGCACGATGTAATCATGGTAAAGTTTCCTTTTTATCCTCATAGGGTTGTGTGCTCCCTCTAATGTTCTTAGTAAGGGGTGTAAACACCCACTCTATCTCTTCCATCTACTAATATTTCCCAATGAATTCATGGAAGTGGAAGGATAAATTTCTGCCTCTACCTCTGTTCAATTCTTATAAATACTTTACCCAGATAGAGTTCCTCCATTTCTAGTAAATAGGCCTCCCAATTTTGTTTTTTTGTAATTTTCATTACGCTAAAACCTCACAGGATTATAAAAGAAACATAATCTTCATTGTCCACATGCAAAGTTGTCTTACTGAGACACTTTAAAGGATGGAGACAATAGGTAGAGAATCCAACACATAATTAATTTGGATTTGTTAAGGTTTTGGAAAAGGACAAGCGCCTAGAATATAGCAGAAGGTTCAAAAATTTTGTTTGTTGTCCTCTATCATCGTCAAGATAACTTATGGATAGAATTTCCAAATAGGTTGAAATTGGTGCCCCTGACACCTGCAAGCACTGTGTTCCCTTTGGAAATTCCATCAAAGGGAAGTTCTTGAGGGGTATGGATAAAATGACTTCTTGGAGGGACATGGGAGATCCAAAGTCATGGGCCTTTGGAGCCGATCTCACATTTGTAGGCTTGAGATTCCACAGACCCGTCTTCTCCCATTAAAAGTTGGATTTTAACAGCTTTCTCTGGAGGGTCATGGAAAACCCCAAGGTCGGGGGCCTTAGAGCCAATCATGCATTTGAACTCTTTAGAGAATAAAAACCTATCTCTTCCTTTTAAAATTATACTTTAACAACTTTCTTAGAAGGAAAAATTATTGGGCTATGATTCTGTGAGTTGGTTCCATGTCATCAAAAATCAGTTTATTTCTAGCTTATTAGGTTTTCCTTTGAGTAAAACTAGTCAACCGTAATGCCAGACCCATAAGAGAGTATTTCAGTCTGTGGTTTACCTTACCAAATTCATGTCTGGATCCTCAAGAATTGTTCTCCTAGCTTTTATAGTTAATGGACAATTCTAGAAATTTACTAGTGTATTCATCATCAAATCCACACATCAAAAATATTGAGAACCTATGTAATCCCCTTTTTTACAAGATTTTTGTGGTTACAACTTTTTGGCTTGTTGGATCCTATAGATCCACCTCCTTAAAATAAAAGTAGACCTCATGGCTTAGGGACACTCTCGAAGATGTCGAGAGGAACATTCCGTGAAAGAAAGAAGTTGAATAGGTACCAAGGGTACCTTGCAACCATGAGTACTATTGTTAAATCATAGCCTAGATCATTTGAAGAAGTTGTAACTTCATCAAGTTTGGAAATATGTTATGCATGAAGAATATGAGTCCATTATGAAGAATTATCTTTGGGAAGTGGTCAGGAGACTGGAGGACAAATCTGTTTTCACCTCGAAATGGATCTACATGATCAAGCATGGAGCCGATGGAGGTGTTGAAAAGTACAAGGAAAGATTTGTTGCAAGAGGCTTCTCTTAAAAGGAAGGCATAGATTATGATGATATATTTTCACCTATTGCCCACTATACCACCATTCCATCAATAATTTCCCTTACTGTAATGGAAGGATGGAGTCTCCATCAGATAGATGTGAATACTGCCATTTTACATGGTTCAATCAAGGAAGAGGTTTATCTAGAGCAACATTTGGGGTTCGAAGTCGAAGATAGAGACACATATGTATTCAGGTTGAAGAAATACCTATGGGTTGAAGCAAGCCCCCAGGGCTTGGTATTAGAGGATCGATAGCTACTTGATGAATCTGGGCTTCACTCGAACTAACGCTAATATAAGCCCTTATTTTAAGTTTCATAAAGAAAGGCCTCTCATTCAGGTTTTCTATGTTGACGATCTCTTCTTGACAAGTGTTTACCCTCTCATTCATCAATGTAACAAGGAGCTAGCTTCCGAGTTCGAGATAAAATACCTAGGAATGATGCACTATTTCCTAGGCTCGGAGGTCTAGCAAAGGCCATGTGAGATTGTAGTTTCTCAAGGAAAATATGTCATGAAGCTACTGGAGAGATTTGGGATGGTGGACTACAAGTCCGTGAAAACTTTGATGGAACTCAACTTTAATAAGTTGTGTGGAAGTGCTGGTGGGGGCTTTGATGTTCTTAGTGAACTCACATGCAGACATATGTTTTGCAATGAACACATTGATTTAATATATGGTTGAACCTCATCACATTCACTAGATTGGTGCCATGAATCTCTTGAGATATCTTCGGGGCACAATCAACCATGGGCTGAGATACACTGCCGGGAGTATGTGGCTCCATGGATATACTGATGTTGATTGGGTAGGAAATGTGGTGGATCGTAATAACACATCTGTATGTTTCTTCACTCTTGGTTTTGGTTCGATACCTTGGATGAGAAGGAAGCAAAAATCGATTTCTTTGACCTCCACCGAGGCCGAATACATTGCAATGAGTATGGCCTGTTGTGAAGCTGTTTGGCTGAGAAATATTTTCGGTAAGCTATTTGGACATGTGGTAGATACAACCATTATCCTTTGTGATAACCAGAGTGGGATTCATCTTTCTGAGATCTTGTGTTCCATGACTGATCCAAGCACATTGATATTAGGTACCACTTTGTCCAGGACATGGTACAGCAAGGCACCGTAAGGCTCCATCACATTGGGATTGATGAGTAGGTCGTAGATATTCTCAGGAAGCCCCTGGGGAAGGTAAAATTATTAAATTTTTGAGAGAGGCTTGGTATCATGGATAGACCCTATTCCGAGGGTCCCTCTTGTGGTGGACTATGAGCTCTAAGAGCTCCAGGGGGCTTCGAGATAGCTTCTTGGAGCTATAAGAAACTAGAGGGTGAGGTTCACCAAACCTTTTTGGTGTGATTCTTCCCCTTTGTTATGATATTGGGTCAGTTTCACCCTGTCTTTGATCTATTCCCTGCATGCATCCTACCCAGGGAGTTTCGAACTCATGGAAAGTACATCCCATTTAGCTAATGAGGTGGGAAATGTGGATGGAGGCTGATAGCATGACTTATGGATGCATCAGGGATTGTTGTACTATCTATGTCTAGGATGGGATGTGTCCAACACCTTGATCTAGGATCAAGTCCGATTGAGGTTTTAACCTCTAAGCTCACTTCAGGTCAGTAGAGTGTAATATCTTTGTGACTCATTCTTGTTTGTCTACCCCAAGAGCCAGAAAATAATGTTACAGTAGGATGACACATGATTGCAGGATGATGATGATGACAGCACATGATGGTAATCGATGATAGGATGGCACAGGTGGACAGATGGAGTTCACCATAGTTGAGAGGGAGTGTTAATTTTGGGCAACTAGGTCCAAAATCCATGTTGTACTTCTCATATGATGTTGATTATATTTTTGTTGGATTCCTCTTTCAAAGAGGTGAAATATTGATTTAAAGATCATATTTTTAGATGAGAAAAACTTATATTTTGATTTTATTTTTGACACATGTGAAAATTTTCAAGGTCGGAAAGATTTGTAATGTAGGCTGACAAGCCCAACAGATCTGTCACACACCCTCATTTATGGATATAAATAGGAGAGAGATGATGCTCATTTCATAATCATATCATCACACATTCTTCTTGTGATCTGATTGGTTCGTATAGCCTAGGAGAGGCTTCTCTTCCTTACACGTGTGAATCTGAAGCTAGAGAAATTGCAGACTATTTTACGGCTTTTGCTGAAGCATTGATGAGCATTGACCGTGGGTCAAATATTGGAGTTTGACCTTCATTTTTCGACATAAAATTCGATTTCTAAAGGCCACATTGGAGGGGATAAATATTGAGGCTAGATGTTGACTTTGATTGCAGACCATTCACCGCATCATTGACCAGCATTGACTTCTACATTGACTAATTTCTGTTGATCTATTATTATGTTCTATCAGCAATTTACTTTCATGTTTATGTGATTTCTAAATTTAATTGGACCTATAAGGAAGATTGAAGTAAATCTACATTAAGCATAGAACATACCATGGTTATCTAAAATTAACACTTTCAAATCCACTAATGAAATTTTTGAGAAGCTGTCAAGTCAGTTGCTAGTATAAGCTACTAGGGTTTCTTGTGGCATTGATGATCGGTCATGGAAAAAAAAATGAGCATATGTTCAAGGAATCCATATCAATTTATTTTTTCCAATGTCCATTATACAGTGCTCATCACTCTTCTTTTTTTATTGGCATTAATATCAGTTTTTGCCTCTTGTTCAGCTTTCAGTAGGGATGTATCTTGTGATCTATTCATTCTCTCCAAAGCCTCTTCTTACTTCTCTAACCCTAGCCCAAGGTGTTGCAGTCCCAATTCAAAATATGAAGACCCAATGGAAACTTGGAGGGGCTTTCCAATGTCACCTCAATACTCTTCTCCCACTCTCTAATTTGGCTCTTCTCTAACTCAAATGGGGAACCCCTAGCATTATCTAAGTCTAGCAAATGTTTATGTATGAAACAGTTACTTTGAGTTAGGTTACATATGATTTTTAAATATAAAATATTGAAATAAATCTCATATATACCAAAAATAAATAAATCTAATAAAGATGGTGGACATAATTGAGTTTTCGTAGACTTATCTACAAATCTAAATTGTGATATATAAGACTATAAGTTGATTTTATGGTTTTTATGTGGTTGGGAAGTGATATTAGAGCCTACAATTTTTATTGGGTAGATGGGGTCTATGAGTTAGATTTTTAATGAGTTCTTTCTTGTGAATTAAGAGAAAGTTAAAATAAGCATGATTAAATTACAACACCACTATATGGCTGTCCTAGAATGCAGAAAATTCGTTTCAAGGCCCTAATTAAGGAAGAATTCCACACACATCAAAAGGGCTACCCACCACTATGAAATCTAAATTCTAGCGACTTCAGATAAAGAAATATAGGAAGGTCTATGCAATCTTGGATTGGAGGGATTGGAGGAGATCTTGTCATTGGTTGTAGCATATTCAATCTTCTCCATCCAGTTCTATTTCTAAGTTGCAACTACTACCCAGCCACTCCAAAATTTTGCACCTTTTGTCTTTTACAGCCAATCCTTCTATGATTGACATGAGGTAGCCTTTGGGAGCTGAGATCTTCACTCCCAATGTTGTATTGGGCCATATAATTGTACATCCATGTATTTGACATATGTAGGATGCAGTTGCTCTATAAAGCTGCGCTGTCATAGCTTGAGCAAACATGTGTAGCAGTGGTTTTATCATATTTCTTGTACTTGTTTCTTAAGGTTGAACATTGCCTATCTTGAGTAACCTTTTTCCTCAAGATCTTGTATTCATTTGTTGCTCCTATTATTTAATGAGATGGCTATGGATTTCTCTCACATTTCTATGAGTTGAGTGTTACTGCTGCTCCATTGTTGTGTTTGTATATTGCTGCATCTCCAACTTTAGAATTTCTTGAGATATTCTCATTGTTGTAGCATTTTCCTAATTTGGGAATATTACATGATAGTACTTTTGAGCTGTAGCAGTGTGTCATTTTCCCAAAATGAATAAAAAATAGATTGTATCACTTTGTCATATATTTTCAGTATGATGTGTTAGTACATTACATATACATAATTTTTAGTTTTGGTAGCCCTTAAAGTTTTATGTTTTAGCTTATTGGGTTTTCTTATTGCAGACTCTGCCTACCATGATATGGAAATTTTAATAAGGTCTACATAATATTATTTCATCCACCACAGTTTTTTTATCCTTGTGGTCTGAACCAACCAGATGGCATGAATCTCAAAGGAATGAGATGGGGTGCAAACCCTAGAAAAGGTGGAGGAATTTTGAGCTATATAGTGAAACACTTGACCTTGGAATGTGTTTCTGAAAGAACTTCCAACAAACCAATAAAATATGAAATTACAAAAACCTTCATCTTACGTTGGCCTACAAATTCTAAAGCTAGTATTCTTGTTTCCTTTATTTGGTGTTTCTATGTTATGAATGGATATTGTCTTGGAAAAATACAGTTTTTTTTCCATGGTAAAAAACTTTAGGTTTGATATTTCTAGGAGGAGATAAAAAATATACATTATTCTTGGCCTTTTAGCTGAGAAAATATGTTATTTTTGTCAATAGCATGTCCAAGATCCTCCTTATTGTAGTCCTCCAATAGAGTCATCTATATAAACATCAGAGAATAAAAAAACATACCTCGAATACTTAGTCCTCCTAAACCATTAATGGCACTACTAATCTAATTTTATCAGAAAAATAGAGAAATTTCATCTTTGATGATGCCTTTCCGCAAAGAAAAGGCATCCTTTGAGAACCGTTCCACCTTTATGTTAAATTCCCAATATATGTGAAGGAAAAAGATAGACACAAAACTTATTTTAGTCTACGAAACTTTGCTCATGACTGAGCTCAAAAATAAATTTTCTATGATATATTTCTCATTAGCTCAATCTATTAATAATTTAAAATCTCCCAATACTTGAAGTTTGAGAATTCCCCTATCTGCGACATATTTCATCAAAAGAAACAAGGCATAAAGCTCATCTCAATACTTAGCTCCATGTCCATCCTAATATTTTATATTAATTTAATAGGAAAGTGATAGAAATAAAATGCAAACATAACTAAAATGATATGGGGTCCCTTGTCAAGCCACATCAAAAAGCCCTAGGCCACTAAATAGTCAACCATGGGTTCAATTAAAACCATTGTAGCTTTGGGAGTTGAAATTTTCTTGTTTCCCATAAGCACTCCTGATTTGATGGGCCACTTGCTTGGATGTGTATATATTCCCTAGAACAATGTGTTGTACCTTTCTAGCCAGATCCCCCACAAAACAAAGCAAGGTGAAGCCTTGTGACTCACAATAGAATTGTCATGACACCAATTTTCAAAACACTTCCCCAAGAAATCCTTATCCTAATGATTTTTCACTGCTAGTCAACTGTGATATTTATTTCCAAACTAGATTAAATAAATGGGAAAGGAAAAAAACTAATACATTGTTTCAATAATAGACATAAAGCCCTTGGAAAATGTACTTCATGTGATTCCAAGCTATCAAAACTTATCGCAACACAGATGCTAACTAAAGTGGCTTTTAAAGGCATTGAGTAATCTTAGTAGATTAATTGATGCATGTATAACTGATATCAGGTCAATATACACATAAATAGAAGTATGAAAATGACATGGAGGAATTACTTAATGGTTGATAAATAGGCTTCAACCTTAGTTTTTGAAGTCATGCAAAAGAACCCTTAGTTTGTGAATCATAAAATTTCCAATAGTATGACCAAAATTAAATCTAAAATAAATATTTTCTCAGATCATTGTATCTAACATTTTGTGATCTGTAAATTCAAAATTTGTTGAAAATTTGCAGAATCGAGATTCAAGAATCAAGCTCTTATGTAGTTCTAGGACATTTATTCCCTGTTGTTGGCTTGTTGTTGAGATAACGAATGATTGCATATTAAACCCATGGATGATTCTAGAAGTCAGACCCACCCTCCTTCTCAGCATTCCAACTTGCTTCCCCAACAACATGCTTTAAATCCCTGCTTTGTGAGGCTATCAAAGAATTTATAAACTCCAACAAATATTGACTAAAGCCTAGATAAAAGGCTCGTCTGTAGCGATTCTCATGAATATTTTTAATTGCTCCACAAACTTCTTCATCACAAGAATCAATGTCCTTATGCTTCTCAATATTATCCAAAAACACAGTCATTTCATTTTGCAATGTTAAAGGGTCACCTAGATTTTTTCATGACAATCTGATCTTATGCTCTAAGTGGATGGGATGCGGAGGATAAATATGCTAAGAGAGCTTATGGGATATAAAATAAAACATAATCTTCTCACCCCTGAAAATCCTCTGCAATGGTGGATCACAGTTAATGACTAATGGATGGATGTTAAAGCTTCTTATATTTCACATACTGCCAAAGTGTAGCAATGATTCTCGATCTTGTATCCATCTCAATGCCAAAAATTTCAGTGAAGGAAGGCGAAAGCTTGAATTTCTCCAGAACATAATTCATTTCCAACCGAATAGATGATGTGAATTCATTATTTCCCTTCCGATTTATGTCAAACTCTTCCACAAGAGTCGGTGATCTAACATTATCCCAAAGAATGACAGGGTTATCAGGATCCAAATTGACTGTGATCCTCTTAAAGAAAGATGAAAAGTTGGGAAACTATGAACTTTGTTGCTTTGGAATAATGTCGGCAAAAGCAGAAGCATCCGTATCAAGATCCAAATTGACTGTTAACCTCTTAAAGAAAGACGAAAACTTGGGAAATGATGAAATATGTTTGTTTGGAATAGTGTCGTCAGAAGTAGAAGCTGTTGGGAAAAATACTGAGAGGGGGGGGTGAATCAGTATTTACTGCATATTCAAAACTTTTTACTTTTTCATTCCTTAAAACCCATACGCTACTTTGCTGAATCCAAGTAGCGTATACACGCGGATATCCTTCATAAAACTCGCGTATACACAGAGATCTAATTATGCCATTAGTTCTTCACTTATATCATTCCATCATTCATGCATTAGATGTTCTATAAACAATAAACATGTGCAGTAAGAACAGAATAAACCATCACACAAAGCATCACACATGAACACCAGGATTTTTAGGTGGAAACCCAAGTCGAGAGAAAACCACCGCTGCAGTTGCTCAGCCTTCAATATTTTATTATAGAGAAAAAATATTACAACATATGTGCTGGCGCAGACTTGACCAGCACATAGGCACCCACCTGCGCTCGTTTACCAACCTCTCCTGGAAGGGAGCTCCAACCCCCTGACTCGTTTACCAGCCTCTCCTGGAAGGGAGCTACGACCCCCCGATCTCGTTTACCAGCCTCACCTGGAAGGGAGCTACGACCCCCCGATCTCGTTTACCAGCCTCACCTGGAAGGGAGCTACGACCCCCTGACTAAAGGCTACAACCCTCAGCACCACCTTGGACCACGTTTCATCAAATTTCACACTGGATCCAACAACTTCAATAGAACAATACTTGTAGGCCACGTTTCATCATATTTTCAGACTGGACCCTTTCCATACTTTTAAGCACAGTCAACCATGAAACAGATACATATAACTTACTGACAGATATCAGTAAACCAGCAGAATAGATCAGACATTTCTTACCACAGACTTCAGCAAACCCTAGTTTGCATACGCGCTTTCCTTTCTCTGATGTCGCGTATATACGCGCTTCCGTCCACATAAACCAGCGTATACTTCAGTACAAATTACAGAGTTAATTTTGTTGCACATACGCGCTTTCTCTTCATCGAATCCGCGTATATACGCGCTTCCTCTTTGGCGAACTAGCGTATAGATCTCCAACCATTATAGAGCAGCATACTTCTTCAGATCAGATATTCAGTTCAGATTTACCCTTTTACTTCAGACAGATGTTAGCCTCATCTCAGATCTAAGCCTTCCATAAACAGATCTAACAGATACAAATACATTCCAGATCTAGATATTCCGCTTCATCATTTCTTCATAGGTGCATCATAGATTCAGATCTATTATCAAAACTTTACCCTTTCCATACAGATATACTTCATAGAGAAGTATTCATTCAAGCTCAGACATCTTGCTCCCACACCCATGATTTGCACAATGAATTTCTTCTCCTTATATAGGTTTACCCTTTTTCAATACCATGAGCCAAAACAATACCATGAGCCCACCAATACCATGAGCCTTCAATACCATGAGCCTACCAATACCATGAGCCTTCAATACCATGAGCCCACCAATACCATGAGCCTTCAATATCATGAGGCTAACAATACCATGAGCCAAAATAATACATTATGAGCGCTTTTACCCATACGCGACTTGGAACGTTGTTTCCTGCGTGCATACGTGACTTCCCCTAGACATATCCGCGTATTCCTTGAAACATACTCTTTTCATCATGGAAATAGTACATGCTGAGTTCCTTTCTTCACTGCCTTCTGTACATACTGTAGATACATCATATTTAGCTCATCAAGAACATATTCTATCAAGCACAACTTTATCAAGTAAGTTGCCATCTTCTTCATCAAGTGAGTTACCATTCAATGACAACACTTAGCATCATATTGCTAACTAACATCATATCACATCAGACACTTAGCATCATATTGCTAACAAACATCATATCACATCAGATTTACATCATTTACCAAGTCCATCAAGTCAAGAATAACTTCATCAGGTGGATTGCCATCAAGGACAACACATGTCAACAGTCGCATGTCTTCATCTTCATTCTGTGGGTTGCCATCAAGGACAACACTCTGCATCATATTTCCAAAAATCTCCCCCTTTGGACTTGATGGCAACCATGATGGTGTTTGGTTACCACAACCGATATGCCACAATAGATAGGTACATTAAGAATACAATGACACCATGTCACTCTCCCTATTTTTACCAAGTCACTCTCTCCATTTTTGCCATGTCATTCAAACACCATGTCACTCTCCCCCTTGTTAGCCATTAGTATTTTTTACATGTTAGTGATGACTATATCTACAGCTGAGTTTTCTAGAAACTGATTTCCTTATGTCAATATGTCATCCAGAAAACCCTCCTAAAACTTTTTTCACCCTTCTATCTTTTCAGTTCGCCCATGTCGAAATCAAAACCTCATATCACAATCCTATCTAGCCTCAGCTCTATTGGTCCGCCCATCGCCTTTAAAAAGGCAAATCCACATCTCTGTTTAAAAGTCTCCCTATGTTAGGAAGTGGCGCTTTTAAGACATTTCCACTTTTTTGGCAATCATCAAAAAAGCCAAAAAGCCCCCCATCTCAGAAAATTGCACCTGTACTATGATTGATCCCTTACTTTGCATATGCAAAACGAAATTGACAAACACCTTAAGTCGCGCCACTCACATCCCCTAGATCTCAACACTGCATAAACCCCAATCTCAAGCTGATTATTAGGTTTTTCACAGTGTTCTATGGTTTCTACAAAGGCAGGAAATATAATTTCATCTCATGGAGTAAATGTTTGAATTTACAGTTAGAGGAACAGCTGCCTCTAAATGTAACTAGAGCCTGAGATATGTCTGCAAAACAGAAAGCTACTCATCCAGACTTTACAGCTCTTTCCAGCATGAAAATCACAGTAAGGAAGGGACACCACTATCTCAGCAAACTAGAAAATTGTCATGGCCCAGAACCTCCTTCATTTACAAGCAGAGGGTTAGGGCGCCTCCTTCATCCACAAGTAGAGGGCGCTGGCCAATATTGACTTTGAAGATTGCAAAAGTCCTGGTTTGCTTTTACTGAACAGTGAAACAATATCTTCAGGTTTTATGAATGTGACTGATGATCATAACAGAAATGGAGTTTGAAATATGCTAGCTCAAAGGAAAAGGAGTCTGGTCTGATAAAGGAGGTCATCTGAAGCTTTCAATTCATGTGAATTGTTGAACTTTAGAAAGGCCTGTCATCAGTAAACATTCCAATCATAAGAAGCCTGTTTGTCCACAAGATCAAATGGAATAGATGTTGACAACAAAGGCCATTACACAGGCAGAAGGAAAGTTCTTGGTTTCTCAAAAGACACTGACCTCCATAGTCACAGAGACTATCCTTCAAATGGTTTGTCATGAGATGACCAAAACAAATGATGATATTTCAGTCACCGACTGAATGCTGCAGGAACAAGTATAATGCAGATTAGGTTTCTTCTCAAACACAAAGGATGCTGCAAAGCAAAGATGCTAAGATTGATGTTTTTCAAGTGGTTTACTTACCATCACATTCAGAGAAAGGCTGTGTCAAACATAGTGGTCAAAAAGCCTTCAGATACCTTACCTGATGAAGAGCCTCCTCCATATATGAGCAGATGGCCAAAGCCATTGCAGGTTGTTGAAAACTGATGGGTCTAAAAAGTGCAGGGAAAGGACATAAAGAAATTGAATAGAAGCCATTACACAGGTAAGTGATAGTGTTTATGATGCAAAGTTATTGGTTTTTCTATTCAAAAGAGCTGTCTGTCAGACTGTACCTATAGTAGAAAGGAGGAGATGTTATGAGTAATGTATGCTATTGATACCAAAAGGAGTAGTTGCTTTAAAAAAGGGTTAAAAGTACCCCATTATCACCTGCCATTAAGTTTAAAGGATCTCTTTTTGAGTAAAACAGAGAAGTATAGTGTGAAAGCATGCAACCACAAGAGGGCGCTTACAGTCCAGGGAGAAAACTTATAAATCACCTGAAAGCAGCGATTATCAAATACATTGGAAGAACACAGGCTATCTCCTGTTAAAATGACAAAACAGTCGCCAAGGTTTGTCAAAGTGCTCTTTAAATACATTCTGAATGATTTCCTCTAGATTGTCACTAAGAAGGTAAAGCACTGGACAAGGTTGACCTTTGCAAATGGTTTTTTTTCAAAAAAGACAAATACCCTGGTCAAAGTCAAACAATACTAGGTTTCAAAGAACCCTACTGTTCCTGCTACACCAGTTTATCCTTTCAGACATACCTCACAAACAGTGGGAGGTTATTCAAATTTGGCCCCCAAGAAGGACTTGGTAAATAGGTGTACAATGTCATAAATGGACAAAAAGGTGGTTTGATAGATTGCCAGTTTTGGAGTTTGGAATAAATGCATCTTTTTCATCATTCAAAAGAGACATATATATCATGAGTAATGTACCTTCAGGCAGAGATTATTTTAAAAAGGGGGGCGCCTTTTTGAAATTGAGAAATCATAACCAAATCCAAGTTATATCAGTAAACTTGGCACCTATTGTATTTAAAGATTGGAGAAGCTGTCAAAGGGCCAAAGACTGCAAAGACAGAGTTACAAAACCAGCCCTGTCCTTCAAAGAAAAAAGCGATGTTCAAGTATTTCATTGGCAGTTTTATAACGCAGTGGCAGAGGTGATGAAGAATTTGTTGAGTTGTTTAGGTTTAAAGCTCGGGGTCAGAGCCAATGTTCGGGTGTATGTTTTCAAATGACAAGCCCAAAGTTTAAACACAAAACAAAGTTACCAATCAATGTTACTTCCAAAGTTTAAATGACCGTTGGAGATTTGATGTGACATGACATCAAAGAGTAGGTATGAGTGTAAAGATTTCATTTTCAAAAACCGAAGACAAGCCCGCGCCTCCATAGCATCAAACAAGAAGGATTCTGGTCGAAATAACACAGTCTGCACGTTTTTGCACCGAGCGACGTGCCTGGGTTTTTGCGCGACGTGCCTGGCCGCAAATTTACAAAGGCCACCTTTGTCGGCGCGACGTGCCTGTACGTTGGCGCGACGCACCTGTACAAGGCCGCCCGACCACCCGACAGGCCGACTCGACAAGTATTGTCTGCACGACGTGCTGGTTGTAAAAGAGTGCCGCGCAGCTTTTGAAGACCCCTGGTGCTTCTTCGGCCCTGCACAAGGGTTTTCATCAATCTTAGAGGTATTTTTCATACATTTTGCCGTGTTATTCAAAGCCACCTCGAGGATACAGGGGAAAACTGTTGATTGACTGTTTTATGTTGTTCAAAACCTATTTTGCAAGTGTTATTCATCCTAGCAGAGGTTTTCACAATATCACCAGAGGGCTGCATTCATAGAGGACCATTTATTGTTTTAAAAGAGAAAACTCATATAACCCCTATCTTAACGCTCTACAGTCTTCTAAAAACTCTGTCAGTTTTTCCTCCAATACTGTGTATTGACAGTCTAATCATATGTGGGGTAGTTTGCTTGAGATGCAAAACAGTGGAAAGTGGGCACACCTGTACAGGACAGAATTGTTGAATGATTATAAGCCTCCTAGGAGCTAGGTGTGTTGGTTGACATCAAAGATTTCAAGAACAGAGTGATTGTTGGCATTTTCTCACAAGCACACCTTTTAGCAAACTACCCCCCTTTTTCACTGTATTTTTTTGCTACTGTGAAGAGTTGTTGACAGAGATTTTCAAAGGAGAACAGAACACTGAGGGGCAGAGGTTGTTGATGGTTGAACTCTAACATTGGAGACAGAGGTATAGATGTATTGGTAGATCTCTTAAACTCACAGTGAAAGGGTGTGTTTCCTAAAAAGCATGGTGCACTGATATGTCACCTAACCTAGTTCTGCCTTTCTTTCACTATATGGTGTCATTTTGAAGAGCTGTTGTTTGTGATATTTTTCGAGAGGAAGGTCATTTCTGAAGAACAGGGTTATCAAAGCACTTATCACAACAAGCCCCTTCTATCAATCTACCCCTATTTCACTGTATTTTTCACTACTGTAAGTTTGTTGGCAAAGAGTTTCCAAAGGTGAACAGCATATTAAAGGACAGAGTTGTTGGTGGTTAAATTTAAACATTGGAGGGAGAGGTACACAGGTGATGGTTTATCTTTTAACTTCACAAGAAAAAGTGTCCTTCATAAAGCACTGTGTATTGATTTTTCATCTAACCTAGGTCTGTCCTCTTTTTCACCATATTGTATCATTTTGAAAAGTTGATTGACAAAGAGATTCTAAGGATGAACAGTACACTGAAGGGCAGAGTTCGTTGATGGGAATTTAACTTTGGAGGCAGAGATACAAAAGTGGTGTTTGATTTCTTAAACTTCACAAGTGAAAGGGTGTGTTTCCTAAAGCACTGTGCATTGATTTTACACCTAACTTGGGTCTGCCTTTTTCTAGAAACCATATTTTATCAGGCAGAGAAATTGTTGACAGAGATACTCTAAAGGTGAATAGGGCCACTTCTAAAGGACAGGTGGTTGATGATTGCAGTGTTACATTGAAGACAGAGATGTGGCTATGATTGCTTAACACTGTATACAGGAAATTGACACAGGAGTTTGTCCCATCTTCACACAGGGTACCATATTAGAAAGTTTGCCTGGCTGAAGTGCATCCAGAGGTGAAGGGCTGTTTTCTAAGGAGTGCAGAGGTGGTTTATTGAAAGAAAAATTGTTGCATTTCATCCAAACCACCTTGTCTAATCTGTCTAAACAGTCAAGTGACTAGTCTCAATCCAGCAGAGCAGTTTTCTTACAGTGAAGGCAGTTTGCCTCTTCCAAAGTTTGGTCAAAGTCAGAATGCCTCCAAAGCGAGATCACAGGAGCGGTCCACATAAGAGATATGAGCCTATCTCCATAGAAGAAATCAATGCTCACCCATCAGTGCTTTTCAATTTCCATGAAGTAGGTTGTCTTGATTTCTGCCAGAGAATAGAAGAAGTCAAGAGTTTTTCGCCACTTACACATTTGTGCGCTTTGAGATTCAAGGACAAACACTTCCAGTTGGCGGGTCTTGATTTCAAAATCTCCCCAAGGTATGTATCCAAAGCTACCAAGATCCCGTATCATGGTGAAAAGTGGTTTAAACAAGCACATCTTGATCTAGAGGATTATAAACCTTTCATCAAGCCTGAACATAGGGAAACCATCACTGCTATTTTCCCTTTTTCCTATCTTCTTGACAGTTATGCTCCACTGATGAAAGCCATAATGAGATATTTCACTTGTGAAGGGAGGTTTAACCAAATTTATGCCTATCATGTCCGCTTGTTGATGCATTTTACCAAAAGCAGGAAATTAAACCTTCCATAATTTTTGTCCAAAAGCATAGAGAAAATGGCAGCTACTGTCCAAAAGAAGGCTCCACCTCAGCAAATCCCTTCTCTCTTTCATCATTCCTTGATCAAGATTATCTTCTTACACCAGCTGGAGAAGAAAGGGGTTTCATGGGATTCATTCATCAGCCATGCAGATTTCGCCACTGTCCCTCCTGTTCATGTGTCTCCTACTCAGCCTATCCATCGCCCAGTGCCTTTGTCTAGTAGGCCTACACCTAAGAAACTCAAAATGACCACTGGGCAGCCAAGTCTACAAGGAGAAGGAGAAGGCAGTGAACCACAGGGAGAAAAAGAAGGCAGTGAACAGCAGCAGCTAGAAGGCAATGAACAGCAGCAGTTGGAGGTTGATGAACAGCAGCAGGTACAGGAAGAGGGACAGCAGCTAGAAGGCAGTGGACAGTAGCAACTAGAGTTTGAAGAACAACAGCAGCTACAGGTTGATGAACAGCAGCAGACATCAGTTGAAGAGCAGCAAGTTGGGCAGACAATTGAAGCACCTTTTGAGCCACAAACTGGACAGGATGATGAGGAGGGACAGCAAGCTGAAGCTACCACCTTGACAGTGACCAAAACTGTTCCTAGAAAGAGGAAATTTCCCAAAAAGACAACTTCTAGCTTGCCAAGGAGAAAAAGCGCCAGATTGGCCTTCAAAGGCAAAAGTGTAGTTGGAGAAAGTGCCAAGCATGGAGGTAAATCAGCTGTCATCCCTATCCCAAGCGATGACAGTGATAATGAGGCCCGCATCCTTGAAAACCTCCTCATTCACAAAGAAGGGAAAATTGAGGTGTTACAAGAAGATCTTCAAAGGGCGAGGAATTTCAACCACTTCTTGGAAGTTGAAAACAAACAAATGAAGTATCATGCAGCCATTCATGAGGCAAGGGCGATCAAGTATAAAAAAGAGGCAGAAAGGGCACAAGTAAGAATTGAAGCGCTCATTGGCGAGTTTGATGATGAAGAGGAGGAAGACCAGCCTAGGCGGAAGATGCCTAGGACCATCGGGCTTAGAAGAGCCTTGGAGAAACAGAGAGCAGAAGAACAAGCTCATTTCGAAGCCTTTCCTCTCACTGCCCTCTTTGAGCAGGAAATTGAGGAAAACAAGGAAGCATGGCTTGAGAGGGCTAACCAGCATTTGGAGACGAAAATTGAGAGGGCAAACAGGGATCTTGAGCTGCAGAGGAAGAGGACACACCACTTCCAAAAGCTAAATCAGTTTGCCCGGCGCAAACTAAAGGCAGCACAAGAAAAGCTGAAGAGGTTAAAAGGGAAGCGCCTAGCACGGAAGGAAGCAAAAAGCATATCAGCCCTTGATATTTTGGCTTCAGCTTCAGAGCATGTTTCTATGGACCCTTGAGGGTCATGCATGCCAACTTTGGGCCTGTTTCGGCAACTTTTTGTTTTTTGGCATTTTTTTGGTTTTTGGCCAAAAACTCATAAATTCGCCATTTCAGTTTGATGAGTCGTCAAGGGAGGAGGATGATACCGATGGATGCCATAATTCCATGAGCAGCTCTCCAGCTATTTTCAGGGCATTTGAAGATCATTCACCCCCTCAAATTGGCGAAAAACAGCCTCATTTTGCACGTTCTGCCCGCGATATCAGCAGTCTGCTATTTTTTGGGTTTTTGCACACAGGTACAGTTTTGGATGACTTCCGGACCTCAGATTGAGGTGATTTCACTTGCACCGGAAAGCAGACACAGAAATATTTCCAACGGGCCATCATGAGCCTCATTCTGACACTGGGAAGGCTGCCATTTGCATCCAGCAAGTCAGGGGACCTTTTTCAGGCATAAATATGAAGTATTTTTGTAATTTTTGAACTCCAAAAATCTGCTTTTCCCAAATGTGCGTTAAGCTATTTTTATCATTGGGAAATCATGTAAAGTCGATATAATTTCCGTTTTTAGCAGTTTTTTAGATATTTTATGGGATATTTTGTGCCTTGGGCTTTGCAAAGCCTCAAGGACAAGTTTAGATATTTTGACTTGGCCGATGGGATAGCTAGTTGCTCCATGAGGTTTTCCTCCCTCAAGCCTATTTATTCCATGGGTTTCATTGTAAATCAGAGGCTGAACTTGAGAGAAGAATCAATACATTGGTCATATGAGCTTTGAAGAATACACTTGAGTTATGATTTTTGGACTGCCTCTTGGATGCTTTTGAGGAATGATGAAGGATTGTTGATGGATTCCTTGACATGGTAGAATGGTATAGTGTTTCTTGATGTGTTTTTGTCTTCTAGTTTTCATTCATACTACATATTTCTTGCTGCTATAGATCAGTAAAGATTTATTTTGAGATATGCCCATGGAGGCACCTCAAAATCCCTGAATCTTCATAGCTTGATGTTTTCTTCTCCCTTAGTTATGCTAAAGAATTCTTAGCTGCTCTTTAGTAACTTAAGGTATTGTTGCCAAGTTTTATTCATAAGTTCTATGTATGTTAAGTAGGATGTATGGTTTTCCCTACCTACCTATAAGCTGCCCATAGTTCTGTCCATAAAACTTTCTCTTAGACTGATTTGTTTATCATCTTGTTGAACCAAGGAGGCCTAGTCCCGATCTAGCCCTTTGCCTAAAACTATGAAAACTTGTTTTTCCAAGTGCCCAATGACTTAGAGACTATGTTTAGGCGTTCCGGCGTAGTTTATGAGTTGTTAGTTTATCTTATGTGTTTTCCCCAAAGTCTGATAGCCATTTCCCGAAGTTAGAGGGTCTTATACCTCTATGTATGGCTGGAATGTTTGATTTCTATGTATTAATTAGCTTGTAGTTATACTTAGCATGATTAATGGCTTGCTATTACATGTTTATGTCTGCTATTAACTAGTTACACTTGAAATCCCTTGTCTTTCACCAACTTGTTGTCCATTGAATCCATTTTTCCCAGAGATCCCTTCTACCGTGAATCAAATCGGCCCTACAGCAGCTTTACATCATCACTTCATAGCTTCCTTGACCTGTTTGACCCCATAGCCCAATTTATCTACATCTTGTTATCCAGTTTATGTATTTGATCAGTTTCATCCCTCACAAACTTAAAAACTAAAAAAACAAAAAACACACTTCATAACTAGCCTAATATCAGAACATCGCAAGTAAACACACCGACATCTTTTGCACTTATAGAGAGAGCCCTCTCTGAGTCCGGGAAGGCTAGGTCCTTGGGCTCCAAAGCTTGGTTTGATGTTACATCGTCATTTGGCTAGCCAATCGGCCAAATCACGGGACCCTAACATAATGGCGATCACGGTGGGACTTTGAGTTAGTGACAATCTAAGGACACCTTAGAACTCTATAAGTCCCTTATTTTCAAGAATACCCGCCTTTAGCCACCTCATCGCCAATCTAACATAATGGCGATCATGGTGGGACTTACTGAGTACATGACAGTCTAGCGAACTCTTATAGACTCTTTAGTCCTTCAATCCTAAACTCAGACCATCAGCCTTTAGAATCATTTAGTGTAAACTCTTTGTTTCACCATCTTAGCAAAGTGATGAATCAGGTTTATAACACTCTTACATCCTAGGCTGCACATAAAACTTAGAAAAAACCACAAAAACTCCCTTAGATTGGTTTTTGATAGTATTGGTGGTGGACCATACAAATATACCTCAAAACAACTAAAAATCCACCTGGCGACTCCACTAGCCTCCAGTAGGCCTTACTACCTTGCCAAATTTTAGAATTCCATCAGATTTAGCCACCTCATCGCCACTCTAACATAATGGCGATCACGGTGGGACCTTGAGTATTAAACAAACTTAGTTTCCCTAATCTTTAAAGACTTTTGAGAATATTAGTTGGCTGACTTATCCCACCGCTCTCTAACATAATGGCGATCACGGTGGGACCTATTGAGTTCATGACAGTCTAGCAAACTTTTATAGACTCCTTAGTCCTTCAAATTTTAACTTAAACCATCAGCCTTTAGAATCATTTAGTGTAAACTCTCTGCTTCACCATCTTAGCAAAGTGATGAATCAGGTCTATAACACTCTTACATCCTAGGCTGCACATAAAACTCAGAAAAACCCCAAAAACACTCCCTTAAATTGGTTTTTGACAGTATTGGTGGTGGACCATACAAGTATATCTCAAAACAACTGATATTCCACCTGGCGACTCCACTAACCTCTAGTAGCCCTTACTATTTTACCGAACTCTAGGTTATTATCCGATAGACCTATCCCATCGCTCACTAACGTAGCGGGAGATGGTGGGACACTGAGTACATGATAGTCTAGCAAACTCTTATAGACTCTTTGGTCCTTTAGGTACCATAAACAAGCAAGCAGTCCATAGACTCATTTTTTAGAGTAAACTCTTTTTGTCCTCATCACCCTAGCAAAGTGTTGAAACAAGTCTAGGATACTTTAACAAACCATAGGCTGCACATAAAACTCAGAAAATCCAAAAACATTCTCAGAATAGTTATTGTTGGTGGACCATAGCTATCTTCACAAAAACAATCCATTTCCACCTGGCGACTCCACTAATCCACCCCTTTACTTTTGACCATCCTTCACCTTAGTAAAGCCTTAGAAAACCCACTCATCCAGAACATTCACCAATATCATTCTCTCTAAACTCTGGATCTAAAATCTGGCTTCCCGAAGAATCAATACCAGATCCCATCCAGACCCAAATCCCCCTATCATAGTAGATGACCCAGAGAAGATTCTGTGGCAAGCTTCTGAAACTGATCATCTAGCTACCGATAGATCTATCCGTAGAACAAGATCTGTACCTAAACATCGCACTATCCTACCATATTCACCTTTGGAACTAGAGTCATCACAAGCTCTTCCCAGAAGCAAATCATATAGTAAGATAAACTTTAACGATCTTGAACCCCTAAACCCACCACAGAGTCCTAGTAGAGAAGCTTCACCCACCACTCCTCCTGATTCCCAGCTTCTTTGTCAATTTGGCTCCTATCATCCCAGATCTGCTCAAAACCAGATCACTAGTCCAAGTTCATCCGCCACACCTGGTCAAACCACCACTGTTCAAACCACTTCATTTTAGCCCACTAATCCTCATCTTATACATCATCCATTAGCTCCAGTCATGGCAGCCTGGTACGCACCTTTGGTGTTGCCACCACCTTTAGCTCCTCTCCCAAACAAATATCAAGACAAAATCCCACACTTTACTGGAGAAGACACCACCACACCTCAACAGCATATAAGTAGAATGACTGATGCCTATGAATACCTAGAGGTACAAGACGAGACTGTCAGAATGAGAATATTTGCCCAAAGTCTGGGTGGTGAACCCAAAGCATGGTTCAAAAGCTTAGCTCCAAACAGCATCCATGATATCCCCGAACTACATCAAGTCTTCAGAAATAGGTGGGAAATCCGAAGAAACCCCATTCAAATCCTGTCAAAATATAACAGCCTAAAACGGGAAAATGGGGAAAGTGTCCAAGCTTACTGTACTAGGTTCAACAGTGTATATAACTCCCTACCACCTCATTTCAAACCTCCACTTGGTCTAGCCCTGGCAAAATTCCCTGAAGGTTTCGATCCGGACATGACATATCATCTGAGAGATAAGGATCCCCCTACCTTGGAGGAAATGCAACAAATAGCCATAAAAGAAGATGCTAACTTAGCAAAAAAGAGGGCTAGGACTAGATCAGAAAGGAAGGTCACCTATAGAGACGAGGTCTCGACCTCATCACCTTCCCTAGATCCTAGAATAGATGACCTAGTCAAATCCATGGCTAAAATGTGGGAAAAGATAAATGAAAAATCTCCTGTTAGGGAAAACCAACCAAACCCTCCAATCAGAAACCGAAACCAAAACTTTAGGAGGGAACAGCCCCAAAACAGACCAAGGGAAAATGACCAACAGATTAGGCCACCATTCAATAAAAACTATGTGGAAGAAGATGATAGGGATACAGAACCTCTTGATGAAAGTCATCTAAACCTCATAGGATCTGATAGTGAGAGTGAGGTGTACCTCACAGAAGAAGAACAAGCCTTTTTTTCGCCTGATCAAGATGAGACTAACTATGAATATCTTGACGACCCTGCCATAGATTTTCAGAATGCCATTATAGAAGCTCACAGGAAATATGACCTTAGAAGTAAAAGAAACCAAGATAATGTCAAGAAAGGTAACTCAGATACTACTAAAGTCCCTAATACTATCCTCAAGAAAGCAGTAGACAATGACAAAATCAAGGTTGAGAAGACTGACCAAAGCCAAGCTAAAAATACCCAAACTAGTCCTCTCTCAGATACTCCTGATACTTCTACAAAGGTCACCAAAACAACTATGGCAAACAAAATCCCTAAACAAGGTCAACAAGCTCAGAACATAGACAAGGTCTTAGCTGAAAAAGCTGAAACAAACATATCTAAACTTCAAGTGCCTTTCAGCTTTGAAGGCGAAATCGCTAAGATCAAAATCACCATGCCTCTTACTGAACTCATTGCCCAAAACTCTTATAAATCCCAAGTACTAAAAGTCTTAAATCTGGGGAATGATGCAAACACTGTTAATCTCACTGATGACATTCCTGAAGTATTGTTTGGTCCAAAGGTAGAGGGAAAATTCCAACAAGGAGCTACTCTTCCATTTTACATTAGCCTAAACATCCACGACCAAATCCTCCACAATGCCATGCTAGACTCCGGCGCCTCTCATAATCTTATGCCGAAGGTAGTAATGAAAAGATTAGGCTTGGAAATCACAAGACCATACAAAGACTTGTATTCATTTGATTCAAGCAGAGTCCAATGCCTGGGTTTGATCAAAGACCTTTGCTTTAGTCTGGCCCAAATACCCGCGAAACACCTAATCATGGACATAGTAGTGGCAGACATTCCTCCCAAGTACGGGATGCTTCTATCCAGATCTTGGGGAGCCAAACTCCAAGGGAATATCCAACTGGACATGTCATATGCCACCATTCCTGTGTTTGGTCAGACCAGGATACTCTACCGCGAATCACACATGAAATACATGATTAGCAGTCAAGATAGGCCAGATAACATTCCAATGTGTTCTTTGCACTCCGACTTAAATTCTTTCATTATGCATATTGATGTAAACACGGAGGGAGAGTCAGAAGAAACTGATATAGACTTAGATTCACCACATCAATTGTCCCTGGTGCCTTATGATGAATTGGACACCCAACACTACCATGATCATGAACAGCTGTGTCTTGAGGAAAGTAAGTTTCCCCTCTCCAAAGTAGGATTAGAGCAAGAAGCACAAACCTTCATGTACTATCAATCAAATTTCTCTAGCTTTAGTCAAACACCAGCAGTAGCTTGTGGAAATTTCTTTCGGGTAAAAGCTTTAGAAGACCTACACATCATAAACCTATTTGGAACCCGGGAGCAAGAGAGTTTAATTTTTCTACCATACCTCAAAGATTTACCATCATGTGACCCTCCCACTGCAAATGAAACTTTGACCATGACCTCAGTAGCTCAACATCTTGAGAAAATGCCAGATAAACTTCTTATGAGCAAAGAGGACAGTTATAATCCCAGCATATCTGAACTACTGAGATTGGCTCATATTTTTTCCTTTCATGAAGAACTTAGAAATGCTAAAATCAGGAATCTCATGCAAAATACTAATTTCTACAGGAAAAACAAGGGAAAACATTGTGTCACTACCTTTTCCTCAAAGAACAACTTTAACAAAAGAAAACACAACAAACTGAAACAAACTGAAATGATCAAGGATAAAACTGGTGGCCATAGAATCTGCTTTGATTTTAGAAACAATACTGCATCTCCATAGAACAAAAATCATGTTTTTTCTACCCAAAATCATGAATCACCAATTGAAAGTGCTTTTAATCATGTATTCTTACAAGATCATGTTTCAGGTCATAATCACAAAATTCCTTTGCAAAGTAGACAACTTAAAGATTTTTTCCAGTTTGCGGGAGGTAAATCTGATTTCAAGTTCAAAATTGCTAAACCACCCAATATCAGAAATCTGTTCATGAAGGCCATGTTCCCAGTTTTAAATTTCTGTATTTTTTCATACCTTGATGATGTCATTATCTTTTTCAAAAATGACCAAGAGTACATACACTACCTGAAGAAAGCATACAGTAGGAAAAGGAGTGGAAATCAGATATTCAGAGAGGTACAAAGGGAGGATATTAGACTGTTTAGAGATTCTTGCATGAATCCCTTTGTTATGTTAGAGAGAGAAAATTTCCCAAATTTTTCTTTTCAGGAGTTAAGTGGGCCTAGGGTGAGAGGAGATCCTTACGAGGATAAGATGCTGAAATTCCGTCATTTCCAAGATTTTTGAGTTTGAGACACTTTCAGTCATTGTACATACCATTGTTTGAAATATTGAAAAAATAGAAAAGTCAAAAACAGTAAAAGATAGGAAAGTCAAAAACAGTAAAAAGCAGAAAAGAGGGCCAAGTGAAGATAGAACAAAGGCCCCATGTTCCAAAAAATAGTCTTTCGGAAAGTGAGCAAGTCTAAATGCCGCTACTAGTACTTCAATGTCTTGTTCAGCTATCTAGCCTAATCATAGCTGAGCATGTTTAAATTTATTTGCTGATAAGTTAGTGAGTGCCAAGATAGTCAACATCGTGTAAGATTGACTTATCACAGAGCTTAGATTAGGGAGAGATTCTGGTTCCACATGCCTAAAACAGAACCAAAGGGAGAAGCGAGGGATGAAAAACACATTGTACATCTTAGCCCCGCTTGTCTAGTTTCCTTTTGTTGTAGAATAACATTTGTGTGCAGCTTGTCTTTTATGCCGCAAATGCATGACAAATCAGACTGCCTAATCCTGATTTGATCATTTTTGAATTTCATGTTGTAGATTAGAGAATGAAATCCTGTCAAACTGCTTAATCTTGACAGTCGATCTAGTTTTAGGTAGAGAAATGAAGGAGTTCATCAGCTTAATCTGAACTCCCGGTAGATATAAGAGTAGAAATAGATAGTTTCATTTTGCAAAAAGAAAAATATGCATTGTCAAAAGGCTGCTAGTTCAAATGCGCCAAAGAGAAGAAAAAATGTTAGGAAAGATAGTGGGGTAGGCAGAAGTATCATTGATGTTAACCATGCTGTCACTTTTCAGAAATAACATCAAGAGAAGGGTAAATTTTGCGCCAATGGATAAGGCACTGGTCTTCATAAGCCAAAAATCTGAATTCTGGACACCTCCTGACGAGGAGTTGCCCTCCCCAAATGGAGCCACTGTTAGCCATCAGTATTTTTTACATGTTAGTGATGACTATATCTACAGCTGAGTTTTCTAGAAACTGATTTCCTTATGTCAATATGTCATCCAGAAAACCCTCCTAAAACTTTTTTCACCCTTCTATCTTTTCAGTTCGCCCATGTCGAAATCAAAACCTCATATCACAATCCTATCTAGCCTCAGCCTTATTGGTCTGCCCATCAGCTTTAAAAGGCAAATCCACATCTGTTTCAAAAGTCTCCCCTATGTTAGGAAGTGGCGCTTTAAGACATTTCACTTTTGGCAATCATCAAAAAGCCAAAAAGCCTCCATCTGCAACAGACCTACCATGATTGATCCCTTACTTTGCAAATGAAATTGACAAACAGCCTTAAGTCGCGCCACTCACATCCCCTAGATCTCAGCACTGCATGAGCCCCAATCTCAAGCTGACTATTAGGTTTTTCACAGTGTTCTATGGTTTCTACAAAGGCAGGAAATATAACTTCATCTCATGGAGTAAATGTTTGAGTTTACAGTTAGAGGAACAGCTGCTTCTAAATGTAACTTGAGCCTGAGATATGTCTGCAAAACAGAAAGCTACTCATCTGGACTTTACAGCTCTTTCCAGCATGAAAATCACAGTAAGAAAGGGACACCACTATCTCAGCAAACTGGTAAATTGTCAAGGCCCAGAACCTCCTTCATTTACAAGCAGAGGGTTAGGGCGCCTCCTTCATCCACAAGCAGAGGGCGCTGGCCAATATTGACTTGGAAGAATGCAAAGGTCCAGGTTTGCTTTGTATTGAACAATGAAACAATATCTCCAGGTTTTATGAATTTGAGTAATGGTCATAACAGGAACAGAGTTTGGAATATGCTAGGAAAAAGAGTCTGGTCTGATAAAGAAGGTCATCTGAAGCTTTCAAATCATGAAAATTGTTGAAATGAAGAAAGGCATGTCATTGGTGAAAATTCCAAATCATAAGTACCCTGCTTATCCACAAGATCAAATGGAATAGATGCTGTTAACCAATGCCATTACACAGGCCGAAGGAAAGTTCTTGTTTTCTCAAAAGACACTGACCTCCACAAATTACAGAGATTATCCTTCAAATGGTTTGTCATGAGATGACCAAAACACATGATGATATTTTAGTCACCCCTAGAACAGTGCAGGGAAACAGTGTCACTGTGATTAGGGTTTCTTCTGAAACACAATGATGCTTGCAAGTAAAGATGCTAAGATTGGTGTTTTTCAAGTGGTTTACTTACCATCACATTCAGAGAAAGGCTGTGTCAAACATAGTGGTCAAAAAGCCTTCAGATACCTTACCTGATGAAGAGCCTCCTCCATATATGAGCAGATGGCCAAAGCCATTGCAGGTTGTTGAAAACTGATGGGTCTAAAAAGTGCAGAGAAAGGACACAAAGAAATTGAATAGAAGCCATTACACAGGTAAGTGATAGTGTTTATGATGCAAAGGTATTGGTTTTTCTATTCAAAAGAGTTGTCTGTCAGACTGTACCTATAGTAGAAAGGAGGAAATGTTATGAGTAATGTATGCTATTGATACCAAAAGGAGTAGTTGCTTTAAAAAAGGGTTAAAAGTACCCCATTATCACCTGCCATTAAGTTTAAAGGATCTCTTTTTGAGTAAAACAGAGAAGTATAGTGTGAAAGCATGCAACCACAAGAGGGCGCTTACAGTCCAGGGAGAAAACTTATAAATCACCTGAAAGCAGCGATTATCAAATACATTGGAAGAACACAGGCTATCTCCTGTTAAAATGACAAAACAGTCGCCAAGGTTTGTCAAAGTGCTCTTTAAATACATTCTGAATGATTTCCTCTAGATTGTCACTAAGAAGGTAAAGCACTGGACAAGGTTGCACTGGACAAGGTTGACCTTTGCAAATGGTTCTTTTTCAAAAAAGTCAAATACCCTGGTCAAAGTCAAACAATACTAGGTTTCAAAGAACCCTGTTGTTCCTGCTACACCAGTTTATCCTTTCAGACATACCTCAAAAACAGTGGGAGGTTATTCAAGTTTGGCCCCCAAGAAGGACTTGGTAAATAGGTGTACAATGTCATAAATGGACAAAAAGGTGGTTTGATAGATTTCCAGTTTTGGAGTTTCGAATAAATGCATCTTTTTCATCATTCAAAAGAGACAGATATATCATGAGTAATGTACCTTCAGGCAGAGATTATTTTAAAAAGGGGGGCGCCTTTTTGAAATTGAGAAATCATAACCAAATCCAAGTTATATCAGTAAACTTGGCACCTATTGTATTTAAATATTGGAGAAGCTGTCAAAGGGCCAAAGACTGCAAAGACAGAGTTACAAAACCAGCCCTGTCCTTCAAAGAAAAAAGTGATGTTCAGGTATTTCATTGGCAGTTTTATAACGCAGTGGCAGAGGTGATGAAGAATTTGTTGAGTTGTTTAGGTTTAAAGCTCGGGGTCAGAGCCAATGTTCGGGTGTATGTTTTCAAATGACAAGCCCAAAGTTTAAACACAAAACAAAGTTACCAATCAATGTTACTTCCAAAGTTTAAATGACCGTTGGAGATTTGATGTGACATGACATCAAAGAGTAGGTATGAGTGTAAAGATTTCATTTTCAAAAACTGAAGACAAGCCCGCGCCTCCATAGCATCAAACAAGAAGGATTCTGGTCGAAATAACATAGTCTGCACGTTTTTGCACCGAGCGACGTGCCTGGGTTTTTGCGCGACGTGCCTGGGCGCAAATTTACAAAGGCCACCTTTGTCGGTGCGACGTGCCTGTACGTTGGCGCGACGCGCCTGTACAAGGCCGCCCGACCACCCGACAGGCCGACCCGACAAGTATTGTCTGCGCGACGTGCTGGTTGCAAAAGAGTGCCGTGCAGCTTTTGAAGACCCCTGGTGCTTTTTCGGCCCTGCACAAGGGTTTTCATCAATCTTAGAGGTATTTTTCATACATTTTGCCGTGTTATTCAAAGCCACCTCGAGGATACAGGGGAAAACTGTTGATTGACTGTTTTATGTTGTTCAAAACCTATTTTGCAAGTGTTATTCATCCTAGCAGAGGTTTTCACAATATCACCAGAGGGCTGCATTCATAAAGGACCATTTATTGTTTTAAAAGAGAAAACTCATATAACCCTTGTCTTAAAGCTCTACAGTCTTCTAAAAACTCTGTCAGTTTTTGCTCCAATACTGTGTATTGACAGTCTAATCATATGTGGGGTAGTTTTCTTGAGATGCAAAACAGTGGAAAGTGGGCACACCTGTACTGTTGGTTGACATCAAAGATTTCAAGAACAGAGTGATTGTTGGCATTTTCTCACAAGCACACCTTTTAGCAAACTGCCCCCTTTTTTCACTGTATTTTGTCACTACTGTGAAGAGTTGTTGACAGAGATTTTCAAAGGAGAACAGAACACTGAGGGGCAGAGGTTGTTGATGGTTGAACTCTAACATTGGAGACAGAGGTATAGATGTATTGGTAGATCTCTTAAAATCACAGTGAAAGGGTGTGTTTCCTAAAAAGCATGGTGCACTAATATGTCACCTAACCTAGTTCTGCCTTTCTTTTCACTATATGGTGTCAGTTTGAAGAGATGTTGTTTGTGATATTTTTCAAAAGGAAGGTCATTTCTGAAGAACAAGGTTATCAAAGCACTTATCACAACAAGCCCCTTCTAGCAATCTGCCCCTATTTCACTGTATTTTTCACTACTGTAAGTTTGTTGGCAAAGAGTTTCCAAAGGTGAACAGCATATTAAAGGACAGAGTTTTTGGTGGTTAAATTTAAACATTGGAGGGAGAGGTACACAGGTGATGGTTTATCTTTTAACTTCACAAGAAAAAGTGTCCTTCATAAAGCACTGTGTATTGATTTTTCATCTAACCTAGGTCTGTCCTCTTTTTCACCATATTGTATCATTTTGAAAAGTTGATTGACAAAGAGATTCTAAGGATGAACAGTACACTGAAGGGCAGAGTTCGTTGATGGGAATTTAACTTTGGAGGCAGAGATACAAAAGTGGTGTTTGATTTCTTAAACTTCACAAGTGAAAGGGTGTGTTTCCTAAAGCACTGTGCATTGATTTTACACCTAACTTGGGTCTGCCTTTTTCTAGAAACCATATTTTATCAGGCAGATAAATTGTTGACAGAGATACTCTAAAGGTGAATAGGGCCACTTCTAAAGGACAGGTGGTTGATGATTGTAGTTTTACATTGAAGACAGAGATGTGGCTATGATTGCTTAACACTCTATACAGGAAATTGACACATGAGTTTGTCCCATCTTCACACAAGGTACCATATTAGAAATTTTTCCTGGTTGAAGTGCATCCAGAGGTGAAGGGCTGTTTTCTAAGGAGTGCAGAGGTGGTTTATTCAAAGAAAAATTGTTGCATTTCATCCAAACCACCTTGTATAATCTGTCTAAACAGTCAAGTGACTAGTCTCAATCCAGCAGAGCAGTTTTCTTACAGTGAAGGCAATTTGCCTCTTCCAAAGTTTGGTCAAAGTCAGAATGCCTCCAAAGCGAGATCACAGGAGCGGTCCACATAAGAGATATGAGCCTATCTCCATAGAAGAAATCAATGCTCACCCATCAGTGCTTTTCAATTTCCATGAAGTAGGCTGTCTTGATTTCTGCCAGAGAATAGAAGAAGTCAAGAGTTTTTCGCCACTTACACATTTGTGCGCTTTGAGATTCAAGGAAAAACACTTCCAGTTGGCGGGTCTTGATTTCAAAATCTCCCCAAGGTATGTATCCAAGGCTACCAAGATCCCGTATCATGGTGAAAAGTGGTTTAAACAAGCTCATCTTGATCTAGAGGATTATAAACCTTTTATCAAGCCTGAACATAGGGAAACCATCACTTCTATTTTTCCTTTTTCCTATCTTCTTGACAGTTATGCTCCGTTGACGAAAGCCATAATGAGGTATTTCACTTGTGAAGGGAGGTTTAACCAAATTTATGCCTATCATGTCCGCTTGTTGATGCATTTTACCAGAAGCAGGCAACTAAACCTTCCATACTTTTTGTCCAAAAGCATAGAGAAAATGGCTTCTACTATCCAAAAGAAAGCTCCACCTCGGCAAATCCCTTCTCTCTTTCATCATTCCTTGATCAAGATTATCTTCTTACACCAGCTGGAGAAAAAATGGGTTTCATGGGACTCATTCATTAGCCATGCAGATTTCGCCACTGTCCCTCCTGTTCATGTGTCTCCTACTCAGCCTGTCCATCGCCCAGTGCCTTTGTCTAGTAGGCCTACACCTAAAAAACTCAAAATGACCACTGGGCAGCCAAGTCAACAGGGAGAAGGAGAGGGCAGTGAACCACAGGGAGAAGGAGAAGGCAGTGAACAGCAACAGCTAGAAGGCAGTGAACAACAGCAGGTTCAGGAAGAGGGACAGCAGCAGTTGGAGATTGAGGAACAGCAGCAGCTAGAAGGCAGTGAACAGCAGCAGCTAGAGGTTGATGAACAGCAGCAGTTGGAGGTTGATGAACAGCAGCAGACAACAGTTGAGGAGCAGCAAGTTGGGAAGACAATTGAAGCACCTTTTGAGCCACAAACTGGACAGGATGTTGAGGAAGGACAGCAAGCTGAAGCTGCCACCTTGACAGTAACCAAAACTGTTCCTAGAAAGAGGAAATTGCCCAAAAAGACAACTTCTAGCTTGCCAAGGAGAAAAAGCGCCAGATTGGCCTTCAAAGGCAAAAGCATAGTTGGAGAAAGTGCCAAGCATGGAGGTAAATCAGCTGTCATCCCTATCCCAAGCGATGACAGTGATAACGAGGCCCGCATCCTTGAAAAGCTCCTCATTCACAAAGAGGGGCAAATTGAGGTGTTACAAGAAGATCTTCAAAGGGCGAGGAATTTCAACCATTTCTTGGAGGTTGAAAACAAACAAATGAAGTATCATGCAGCCATTCATGAGGCAAGGGCGATCAAGTATAAAAAAGAGGCAGAAAAAGCACAAGTAAGAATTGAAGAGCTCATTGGCAAGTTTGATGATGAAGAGGAGGAAGACCAGCCTAGGCGGAAGAGACCTAGGACCATCGGGCTTAGAAGAGCCTTGGAGAAACAGAGAGCAGAAGAACAAGCTCATTTCGAAGCCTTTCCTCTCACTGCCCTCCTTGAGCAAGAAATTGAGGAAAACAAAGAAGCATGGCTTGAGAGAGCTAACCAGCATTTGGAAACAAAACTTGAGAGGGCAAACCGGGATCTTGAGCTGCAGAAGAAGAGGACACACCACTTCCAAAAGCTAAATCAGTTTGCCCGGCGCAAACTAAAGGTAGCACAAGAAAAGCTGAAGAGGTTGAAGGGGAAGCGCCTAGCACGGAAGGAAGCAAAAAGCATATCAGCCCTTGATATTTTGGCTTCAGCTTCGGAACATGTCTCTATGGACCCTTGAGGGTCATGCATCCCAATTTTGGGCCTGTTTCGGCAACTTTTTGTTTTTTGGTATTTTTTGGGTTTTGGGCCAAAAACTCATAAATTCGCCATTTCAGTTTGATGAGTTGTCAAGGGAGGAGGATGATACCGATGGATGCCATAATTCCATGAGCAGGTCTCCAGCGATTTTCAGGGCATTTGAAGATCATTCGCCCCCTCAAATTGGCGCTTGTTACCTCATTTTACGTTTTACCGCCATATCGACGATACCTTTATTTTAAAGGTTTTTGCACACGAATTACGATTTTGGATGACTCCAGACCTTAGATTGAGGTGATTCCACTTGCGCCGGAAAGCAGACACAGAGAGATTTCCAACGAGCCATCATGAGCCTCATTTCGACATCAGGAAGGCTGCCATTTGCATCCAGCAAGTCAGGGGACCTTTTTCAGGCATAAATATGAAGTATTTTTGTAATTTTTGAACTCCAAAAATCTGCTTTTCCCAAATGTGCATTAAGCTATTTTTATCATTGGGAAATCATGTAAAGTCAATATAATTTCTGTTTTTAGCAGTTTTTTAGATATTTAGTGGGATATTTTGTGCCTTGGGCTTTGCAAAGCCTCAAGGACAAATTTAGATATTTTGACTTGGCCAATGGGATAGCTAGTTGCTCCATGAGGTTTTCCTTCCTCTAGCCTATTTATTCCATGGATTTCATTGTAAAAAACAGAGGCTGAACTTGAGAGAAGAATTAATACATTGGTCATATGAGCTTTTAAGAATACACTTGAGTTATGATTTTTGGACTGCCTCTTGGATGCTTTTGAGGAATGATGAAGGATTGTTGATGGATTCCTTGACATGGTAGAATGGTATAGTGCTTCTTAAATGTGTTTTGTCTTCTATTTTTCACTCATAATTCATTTTTCTTGCTGCTATAGATCAGTAAAGATTGATTTTGAGATATGCCCATGGAGGCACCTCAAAATCCCTGAATCTTCATAGCTTGATGTTTTCTTCTCCCTTAGTTATGCTAAAGAATTCTTAGCTGCTCTTTAGTAACTTAAGGTATTGTTGCTAAGTTTTGTTCATAAGTTCTATGTATGTTGAGTAGGATGTATGGTTTTCCCTACCTACCTATCAGCTGCCCATAGTTCTATCCATAAAACTTTCTCTTTGACTGATTTGTTGATCATCTTGTTGAACCAAGGAGGCCTAGTCCCGATCTAGCCCTTTGCCTAAAACTATGAAAACTTATTTTTCCAAGTGCCCAATGATTTAGAGACTATGTTTAGGTGTTCCGGCATAGTTTATGAGTTGTTAGTTTGTCTTATGTGTTTTCCCCAAAGTTTGATAGCCATTTCTCGAAGTTAGAGGGTCTTATACCTCTATGTATGGATGGAATGTTTGATTTCTATGTATTGATTAGCTTATAGTTATACTTAGCATGATTAATGGCTTGCTATTACATGTTTATGTCTGCTATTAACTAGTTGCACTTGAAATCCTTTGTTTTTCACCAACTTATTGTCCATTTAATCCATTTTTCCAAGAGATCCCTTCTATCGTGAATCAAATCGGCCCTTACAGCAGCTTTACATCATCACCTCATAAGCTTCCTTGACCTGTTTGACCCCATAGCCAAATTTATCTACATCTTGTTATCCAGTTTATGTATTTGATCAGTTTTATCCCTCGCAAAACTAAAAAACCAAAAAACACACTTCATAACTAGCCTAATATCAGAACATCGCAAGTAAACACACCGACATCTTTGACACTTATAGAGAGATCCCTCTCTGAGTCCAGGAAGGCTAGGTCCTTGGGCTCCAAAGCTTGGTTTGATGTTACATCGTCATTTGGCTAGCCAATCGGCCAAATCACGGGACCCTAACACCCCTTTGACATCAAGGGAAAAGGGCAGATCAAAACCAGCGAAAGGGCGGATCAAAATCAGCGTCAAAATCAGCGTACCAACACACTCTCCCCCTTTGACATCAAGGGCAACGGGCCAACATACTCTCTCCCTTTTCTCCTCATGTGGAAGAAGCGTTCTACAGATCTGATGTATACTGAAGTGACCAAGCTCCCCCTGAGTTCATGATGAATCTTCAAACATATTTGTCAATGAATTACATGACTCTATGAACTTCCTATCACCAAAAGACTCATACTTACATCAAATATCCAACCAAGTGGATTTACATATGAGACTCAAGTACCCAACCAAGTGGGTTTACACATTTCAATTCCACTACCCAACCAAGTGGGTTTACAAAATTTGACAAGTCCTTACATGACTAAATATTAAAATTTTACATCATGGGTCTCCACAAGACCTTTTCATCAAAATACAAGTATGACCATTTAAGATCATCACCTAGAAAGTCCTCAAGAAAGAGAACATATTTCAGAACCATCATAATGCCAACAATGCATTATGCTCAGCAACGCTAATGCTCCTCCTGAATCTATGAATGCATGCATCCTTTTCATATGACTAAGGCTCCCCCTTAGTTTGTGCATCCTGAAACCTTTCACCAAAAAATCATCAAAACATCTTCATCAAATCATTAGAAATGGAAATATGAGAACTGGAACACCACCAGAGATACCAAACAGTATCAGAGATACCAAACAGCACTGCAGTTGTGCTGAAGAGAGCTGACTCCAACCAAAAATTGTCAGCAATCAGACATACGTGGTTTTCTGTGCAGGAACTAGCGTATATACGCGACTGTGTTTCAGGAAACCCGCGTATCCAATGTCATCTTCTAAATTTTGACTAGATCTGATTCTCTGTGAGGTAAAGTCAGTGCTCAGCTTCTTTTGAATGCTTCCCTGGACTACAGATAGATAGAACAGTGTAGTTGTGTCTTCAAGCGTAATCCAACGGTTGTAGCATCAGTACAATAGTACCCAAGTCTTCATATTCCGTGCAGCATCAATACATTCTTTCCAGAACAACATCTTCACATAGGTGTCAAGCAATCATTCATGTGGTCCAACATCACCATGATCTTCAAGATTTAACATGAAGTAACATATGTAGGCAAAAAGATCTCTCAACCATAGTAACAAGCTCTGCATGAGCTATTCTTATCTCTAAATCATACGACTTCCAATTTTATCCAACAGATAAACTTCAGCAAGCAGTAAACACAACTCATTCAACGTCTCATCATCATAAACCATGTACCAAGCCATCATCAGTATCACAATAACCAAAGAATAAGCAGTCATATTGCCAACAATGCAATCATTAGTATTCAACCTGCTGCTCCCCCTAAACCAGTGCTCTTCCTTAACTTGTGCAATCTGAAACACCTTCAACAGTAAGTTATTAGCAACAATCTTTGCATGGGCTACTCTTATCTCTGAATTGTAGGACTTTCATCTCAACAATGAATACTCTTCATCAATAAGCAAAAAGGACTCATCCATAGGAAACCAAGTATCATATCATCACAATCATGAGTATAACCAGAATAATGCTAACAGTACAATCATTAGCAGTCAGACTGATGCTCCCCCTATACCTCTGCTCCTGATCTTCAGCTGTCATCCCAATTCTCTTATCATTAATGCATATGCGACTGTGTCTGCTGGAACTCGCGTGTATACGCGACTTTTGTTCATCTAACCCGCGTATGGAAAGTGAAGCATAGAAATTTTCACATTCCTTCATCTCCCCCTGAATTTGTCCTTCCTGTACCTGTCTTCTTCATATCAGATGCACTGTCAGAAATACATATAACCAGAAAAAATCAAATCAACCATGAGAGTCATCATACATTGCTCCCCCTGTGACGATACATTAATAAATCTCATAATGTATCCCACATCATTCCTGCAGTCAATCAGAGAAGTAAGCTTCAGAAGCGGATGACTGCAGTAGGGTCAAAATTCCCTACGTTTCTGATTGGTCCTCCTTCTTTTTCCAAATTTTCTTGAGCTTTCCAACTGTGTGCTGAAGATTGTCCACTTTCCCAGATATGTTCATCCTGCATTCTTTTTCTACATGTCCATACTTGTTACAAGCATAACATCTCATGTGGCCAGAGAAATAAACATAAGAATCATAATGAGCTTTTCTAATCTTCCTCCTTTTGCAATCAGCTGCTTTATGTCCATACATGTTACATGAAAAACAATATCCCTTGAAGCTACTAGAGTACCTTTCTGAGTAGAACCTGTTTGTTTGTGGCTGAAATGATCTGCTCCTGCAATTTTCTGCAACATGCCCATAATTATGACATTTAAAACATTCAACGTTCTTGAATGAATTCCTTTGAGAATTCATGATTGTTGGTCGATCTTTTGTTTCTTTCAACACTTCAGGTTTTGCATTGACACCTTCCTTTGAATCATTAGCATTCTCTTGTGAACTAGATTCTCCTTTAACAGTTTCATGAAAACCAAGACCAAGTTTGAGAGAAGGAGACCTTTGACTACTAAGAATATTATCCAGAATCTTAGAACTATCTTGAAACCTCAAAAGTTTAATATTTTCTTCTAATTCACCTTTGAGAATGTTTACCTCAACCTCCAGGGCTTGACAAAGCTTTGTCATGCTTTCTTCTTTCCTTCTTCCATCTTCTACTTGATCCTTCAGATTTAGAATTTCTTCTTTCAACCAATTTTTGTTTTCTTCACATGTTTGTTGCAGCTCTTCATTCTTCTTCTTCGATGCTTCGAGATCTTCTTTGAGGGAGACAATTTCTGCTTCAAGTCTTGCATTCTTCTTATTTTATTTATCCAAGTCTTCTTTGAGGGAAATGATTTCTGCTTCAAGTCCTTCCTTTTCAAATGATGGTAGATGTTCCTCACTTTTCTTACTTGATGCTTCAAGTTTTGCTTGTAGAGAGATGATTCCAGCTTCAAGACCTTCATTCTTCCTTTTTGATTTTTTCAGATCTGCTTTTAGAGAAACATTTTCTGCTTCAAGTCCTTCATTCTTCTCATTTTATTGTTCAAGTTCTGCTTGTAGAGAGATGATTCCAGCCTGATATCCTTTACTTCGATTGTATACATCATCGAACATCCTTTTCAGTTTAAATACCAAAGCTTTGGAGGCAGCGTCCTGCTCATCAAATTTTCTTTGTTGATCTTTGATAACTTCTTCTAGAATCACAACTTTTCTCTCACTATCTTCATCATTGTTTGCACCACGAAGATCATACAAAGGATGATCACTATCTGATTCATCTTCTTCAATGTCTGCCAAACTGGTTTTCTGAGACATCTCCTTTCTTTGAGTATCCTTCTTCTTTGCCATGAGAACTTGTAGAGCTTGGTCAGAATCTTCTTCATCTACACTTTCACTATCATAATCTTTGCATATACAGTTAAGTAAAATACAAGAACAACGATCAATACCTATTTCATCTCCTTCAATTTCTGCTATACATGATTTCTGAGGCTTCTTCTTTCCTGGAGTAACCTTCTTCTTTTGCTTCTTTCCCATTGCGACGGATCTCCTTCAAGCGATCAAGCTTCTGCAGAAGAACCTGCTCTGATACCAATTGTTGGGAAAAAATACTGAGAGGGGGGGGTGAATCAGTATTTACTGCATATTAAAAACTTTTTACTTTTTCATTCCTTAAAACCCATACGCTACTTTGTTGAATCCAAGTAGCGTATACATGCGGATATCCTTCATAAAACTCGTGTATACACAGAGATCTAATTATGCCATTAGTTCTTCACTTATATCATTCCATCATTCATTCATTAGATGTTCTATAAACAGTAAACATGTGCAGTAAGAACAGAATAAACCATCACACAAAGCATCACACATGAACACCGGGATTTTTAGGTGGAAACCCAAGTCGGGAGAAAACCACCGCTGCAGTTGCTCAGCCTTAAATATTTTATTATAGAGAAAACATCTTAAAACATATGTGCTGGTGCAGACTCCTACCAGCACGCAGGCACCCACCTGCGCTCGTTTACCAGCCTCTCCTGGAAGGGAGCTCCAACCCCCTGACTCGTTTACCAGCCTCTCCTGGAAGGGAGCTACGACCCCCCGATCTCGTTTACCAGCCTCACCTGGAAGGGAGCTACGACCCCCGATCTCGTTTACCAGCCTCACCTGGAAGGGAGCTACAACCCCCTGACTGAAGGCTACAACCCTCAGCACCACCTTGGACCACGTTTCATCAATTTTCACACTGGATCCAACAACTTCAATAGAACAATACTTGTAGGCCACGTTTCATCATATTTTCAGATTGGACCCTTTCCATACTTTTAAGCACAGTCAACCATGAAACAGATACATATAACTCACTGACAGATATCAGTAAACCAGCAGAACAGATCAGACATTTCTTACCACAGACTTCAGCAAACCCTAGTTTGCATACGCGCTTTCCTTTCTCTGATGTCGCGTATATACGTGCTTCCGTCCACATAAACCAGCGTATACTTCAGTACAAATTACAGAGTTAATTTTGTTGCGAATACGCGCTTTCTCTTCAGCGAATCCACGTATATACACGCTTCCTCTTTGGCGAACTAGCGTATAGATCTTCAACCATCATAGAGAAGCATACTTCTTCAGATCAGACATTCAGTTCAGATTTAACCCTTTACTTCAGACAGATGTTCGCCTCATCACAGATCTAATCACTCCATAAACAGATCTAGCAAATACAGATACATTTCAGATCTAGATATCCCGCTTCATCATTTCTTCATAGGTGCATCATAGATTCAGATCTATCATCAAACCTTTACCCTTTCCATACGGATATACTTCACAAAAAGTATTCATTCAAGCTTAGACATCTTGCACCCACACTCATCATTTGCACAATGAATTTCTTCTCCTTATATAGGTTTATCCTTTTTCAATACCATGAGCCAAAACAATACCATGAGCCTTCAATACCATGAGCCCACCAATACCATGAGCCTTCAATACCATGAGCCCACAAATACCATGAGCCTTCAATACCATGAGCCTAACAATACCATGAGCCAAAATAATACATTATGAGCGCTTTTACCCATACGCTACTTCGAACGTTGTTTCCTGCGTGCATACGCGACTTCCCCTAGACATATCCGCGTATGCCTTGAAACATACTCTTTTCATCATGGATTTAGTACATGCTGAGTTCCTTTCTTCACTGCCTTCTGTACATACTGTAGATACATCATATTTAGCTCATCAAGAACATATTCTATCAAGCACAACTTTATCAAGTAAGTTGCCATCTTCTTCATCAAGTGAGTTACCATTCAATGACAACACTTAGCATCATATTGCTAACTAACATCATATCACATCAGACACTTAGCATCATATTGCTAACAAACATCATATCACATCAGATTTACATCATTTACCAAGTCCATCAAGTCAAGAATAACTTCATCAGGTGTATTTCCATCAAGGACAACACATGTCAACAGTCGCATGTCTTCATCTTCATTCTGTGGGTTGCCATCAAGGACAACACTCTACATCATATTTCCAACAGAAGCATCTGTCTGTTTGCCATCCCTTCCTGCACCTCTGCTCTCAATTTCAAATTTTCTATTAACTTTTCTTGCCAAGCTACTAACCAAATGTTTTTCTATTAACTTTGCCCGCCAATCCTTCTTGGCCATACCTCGAATATCTTGAGCCAATTTAGCCATACCCACTTAAATTAAATTTCATTAAATTTAATTTAGCCATACCCTCTTAAATTAAATTTTATTTGATTAAATTTGAAGAAGAGAATGAAATTCTAAATAAAAAAGCCCCAAATTTATCATAATGTAAAAAAATAAAATATTTAAATAAATAAATATATATTTTTTAATTTATCCAATGTTATAAATGTTTTAATATTTTTCAAAAAGAAAAGTAGTTGAATTTGCAAGTTATTTTGTTTTCTCAATTTTATTAATTTATTCATGTTTACATCTTAAGAAAGATTTGATTCTTCCATCTTGGCGCTTGGTAGATATAGATTTAAGATGGATCTAGATCGGTTTAATTATTAATTATAATTATAGTAATAATTTTATTTTATTTTATTTTTTACGGAGTCAAAATATTAAAGAGGACATTACAACATCTTTACCATGGGAAAGGAATTCAATAATTATGGGGAAACCCTATAGGCCCATGGAAAGATTGCACGCAAAGAAAGGGGTGTGGAGTTTCTGATTAAAGCGAGGCATAGTTTTGATGAAGAGTGAATGGGCTCTCGGCAATGTTAGGCTCTGATATCCTTGCCAAAATGCAAAATAATATTAAATGATAACCATAAGATTTTTATTCACATAATGTATATTTTTGAAGTACAAAGATCTTTTTCATGATAATCATTTTGAATACACACAACTACTCATCAAATATTTTTTTTCAAATGAGAGGTTGCTTTCTTACTATCAAAACCACATGAAGGAGGAGGAGTTGGTGGATTCTACATTGGAGGAGGGTATTTTCAACAAATTTGGGCTATCATAAGGATTTTATCCATTCACATTTCGAAGTTAGATCAAAATTTTACCATACCTTGGTTTTCAGGCCTACCAGGTCTTTATAAAGAAAATTTAATAATTTTATAGGGCATTCATATAGATTCAGAGGCCCTAACCCCTGTTCCAATTGCGCATTGTTCAGGTCCTCTAGTTTAGCCATCCCAGAGCTCCAGGCCATTTGTGAGGGGATGTGAAAATTTTCTTAGGGATGTCTAGCTTTGAGCTTCATTTCCCTTTCATCCTATATTGGATCCGAGAAATACACGCTATGTATTATGACTTTCTTAGGGTTTTTAGAAGTTTCAGAAGTTATGATTTTCTCCGGTTTGTTTTTTTCTTGTCCTTCATCTCAAATTCCATGAGCCTTTCCCTCCTTGGATAAACTGGAGAAGGATACCCTTGCTCGGGTAGCGAATTATGAAGGTCGAACTGATGTTGAGAATATTTGAACCTATTTGCAGTGTTAAAATTTAGAGACAAAATGGTATTTAGAATTTTAACACTATAGATGGATTCAAAGACCCTTTTGTCTCTAAATTTTGACACTTGGATAGTTTCAGAGACCCCTGTAGTGAAATGAAATACTTTAGTATCAAAATTCTAATTTTCCATTTCTGGAGCGACACAATTAAAAATTATTAACATAAATGACTAGTTCATATATTTGTTGTACTTATTATTTGGTCATATTTTTATTCTTGTACTATAGTAGTCATTTATGTTAATCATTATTAATTTTTTCACTTATTATTTTGTCATATATTTTATCCATAGACTAAATTAGTCCTTTTAGTTAGTTGTTTTTAGTTTGGTCACTCATTATCTAGTCATTTATTGTATCCCTAAACTAAATTAGTCATTTAATTTAGTGATTTTTACTTTGGTCACTTAAAATTTCTCAAATTTGGTAGTAATTCACTTGAAATAATTGCAGTGACTAACTTTTTTAGTCACCTAGTCACTAATTTCATCATTTTCTACTAGCGATGATTATCTTTGATGATATTTTGAATAACATATTTATATTCTTGTTTGAATTTTCGATATAGGTTCTTTTGGAATATTGGGGTCCAAGATGTAGACAGATCGATTGGAAATGAGACTGAAACAATAAAAATGACTCGAAATTTGCATTCAATTAAAATAAAGCAGTACCAAAATGTGTTTGCATTTGATAAAAGAAAATATTCTTGTTTTTGTCATGTTTTCATAGACAACACAAAATCCAATTATTTTTCTGAAAATAAAATGTATGTAAAACATTGGCAACATACATAACTAAATACAAAGGGAAAAATATCCATTGGAAAATTTGAAGAAATGAAATCATAGGAGACTATAATATCATCTGAAGGTGATCGAGTTTCTGATCTTGTTAGAGAAGGTAACATTTCAATTTCTTTCAAATTATATAGATCTAGCAATAGATAATAAAATCAAGTACACGTGTTAATTTTTCATGCTAATTATGATCTAAATCTATGTAAGTTTGTTTTATTGTGCACAAGAAGTTTTTGTTGTAGTTGCACCTACTACCAATGCAGAAAATGTGAAGTATTATTTGATGCATTGCACTTAATGAAATATGAAATTATTGGAAAACTATGGTGATAACTCGTTTATATATGCCAGAGGGTCTATTATACTGAAAGGTTATTTTTTCCAACAAACTCATCAAAGTATGCATTTTGTTTAATTTCAAATCTATGAACCTAGTGTCATAAGTTGTCAATATAGTAACTTGGTGTGTGCAACACGCATAAAGTTGATAGAAGTTCAATCAACAAAAAGATTGAAAATTAAGAAATGGAAAATGCTAAAAGTCGATCATGAATGGATCATTGAAGATGGAATTTCATTAGAATTTTTTTGATTGAACTTCCCAACAAATTATTCTCCTTGGATTCGTCTTTTAGAACTTAGAGAACTCAACTAGAAATTGTTAGCTTTTTTTTGTGCATTCTTAAGTTTTACATTTGTTATAGGTCAATTTGGACATCATCCCAAAACACAAATCAGTATTCATTAGGGTATATCACACACGAAATTGGTTGCTACATGCCCTAAACAAGTCATCACCTTTATGGTCTTCCTTCATAAAAGTTTCACTGCTTAGATGCCAGTTTAAGTGCCCCAATAAGCCATCAAAGAACCACTAGACAACCATAACTACTTTGCAGAGCATCTACTCCCCTACAAGGTTGCATTGCAGAGGATCTAGGCCCACTTTAGAGTGTGTTGGTTGACTGGGAGCAAATTTTTCATTGGATTCCGATAATATTCCCAACCTCTAGTGACTTCTAGAAGTTTTTTCAGCTTTCACCTCATCTCACAGCCTTGAATTTGGAACCCATGAAGTCATTAAACCTCTTATCCTCCTATTCCCATGAGCAAGGAAGCATTTTCATCCATTTTTAGGAAAGCGATTCAATGGTTCATTTATGTCAAACTACCTTCATCTACTTCTAAATAGAGCACTAAACCACATTAAAATCTTTGTCTCTTTATGGTTTTCTATTGTGTGTCTGTGTTTTATTTTTAGTTTTTTCGCTACAAAACTCAACAATTCAGGTATGAGTTGACTTATTTATGTCATACTAATCTAATTTGACTGTGCATATGTGATTGTTATGCATGAATGACATTTATTTATGAGTCTATGATGTGAACATGTTAGCTAGTTAATGTAAAAGAATATCATGACCTTATTTAGGTTGGATTCGATGTGTTGTGAAGTTATATCGTGCTAATCTAGATTGATTGTCCAGACAAGATAGCCTCCCCTGAGATTCATTAAGATATGAGTTTTTGTATGTCATATAATTGGTGCGTGAATGTTTGATTATGTTTTATATTAGGTATTTGAGTGTTTGTTGTTTATTATGTTGTCTATCCATTTTTTGCATGTTTTATTAGTTGTATGACATGAGTTTGTATCTATAACATTGCATGAAGGAATGATCGTGTTTTGAGAAGGTTTCAATAAGGCACTATGTGTTGAGGTAGTTGATATGTACTGGAGTATAAGTAGGGTGATGTGATAGCATATGGTAAAACTCAGTAGAAGCAAGGTAAGATAACTGGTATATTATTATATATATTTATGCGATGACAGATATGCAAGGGATTACATGGCAATAGGTTTCCATGAAATATTAAAGAAGGCTCGGTTTGAGCTTTTAGTTGGAGGCATTAGGAATGATGGGGATTGAGTCATGGTGTATGTTCTTAGTCTGGTGCTTTTGGTCCTTTGTGATTTCTTGAGCTTGATTTTAGGTTTTGTTTATGTCAGGTGCATAACTGTGTCACTTTGTTTTTGGTGTCTTGTTGCTATTGGTTTCATGGTTTTCTTCTTGTTTGTTTCTTGTTCTTGTCATTATATTTCATGTTTTGAGTCTTAGGAACTGGTTGGGAAAGAGGAATTTTGATGGAGCTCAACAAGAGCTTTGGGGTACTCAACAAGAAATGTAAGAGACAAGTGAGGCTCGATGCACGAGTAAGCACAATGGATGGTAAGAATATGACAGGCGGTTGGACTGGTTGGATCCATTGTGGTGAATGGATGGTGGATCATATACCTTGGCTATGTTGGGAACTTTTGTTCTCAATATTGTGCATGTTGTGCATGGATAACAAAACTTCTCTCAACATAAACCTTATGATATTACTAATCAGGTTGTAATTATGATGATGTTTATATATGTATATATGTATGTATGTATGTATGTATGTCGCTGATTGACAAGGTCGTCATGGATCTTGATGGTTTTATGTTGATGGTTCATATGTATGTATGCATGTATGTATGACGTTGTCTGATAGGTTCATTATTGTGGAGGAATGACTACTTATGCAGGGGAATGGCATGAAGAGGTTCATGGCTATAAAGAATCAAGTGGCAGAGTAACTCTGAAAAATATACGAGGTCACTATCATGTGGACATGAAATAATATTATATTCTTGTATTATGCCTATGTTTATGTTATGGACAAGTAATGCTGAGGGGTACATCAGCAGAGTGAAAGTAGTGTGATCTGCGACATGCTAGGGTAAGCATGGATAGTTGAAAGGCACTAGAAGCAAGGTTTCTTGTGGGGTCAGTGTGTGGTCTATGGATGTACAATGCTTTTATTTTTTATATGTTGTGCATTTTGTATATTCAATGATTGTACCTATGGTGATGTGTAATGTTGCATATGTAGTATTTTGTACATATGATGTCGTATTCCTGTTGTATATATGATATCACATATGTAGTGTTAGGTATAGATGGTGCTATGTACATGTTGGATGTGAAGTCTTGTGTGCAATATGGTGTTGTGTGCATGTTGGATATGTGGCGATGTGTATGTAGGGTGCTATGTATATGATGAATATGTAGTTCTATGTACATACGGTGTTGTGTGCGCGATGTACATATGGTGTTATGTGCATTTGGTGTTGTGTACATGATTGTACACATGGTGTTGTGTACATGTGGTGTTATGTATAGGTGGTGCCGTGTACATGTCGTGCATGTGGTGCTACGTCCATGTGTTCTCGTGTATATGCCATGCATGTGGTGTTGTTTACATGTGGTATTGTGTACACTTTGTACATGTGGTGCAATGTACATTTGGTGTTGTGTACACGTTGTACAGGTGGTGTCGTGTACATGTAATTTTGTGCAGATAGTGTGTGTAGGTGGTATTGGGTACATGTGCATATGGTATTGGTATACATGTGGTATTTTGTATATGTCGTACATGTTGTGTTGTCGGCATGTCGTACATGTGGTATTCTGTGCATGTTGTACATGTCATACTATGTATGTGCATGGTGTAGTCGTGTTATCACGACATTTGTATTCATTTAGTTCCACTTTGTGTATGCATATGTATATGTATGGGGTTGTATTGTACAGAAGGTGTAGGTGTATGTGTTGTATGTCGGTGTAGGCGTATGTATTTTGTTGTAACATACATGAGGTGTAGATGTATGTGTGGTACGTTGGTGTAGGCATAGGTGTATGTGTTGTGTGTACACCGAGTGTAGGTATATGTGTTATGTTGTGTGTCAGATGTGGGTGTATGCATTGTGTGGTGTTGTACGCCTTGTTTGGAGGTATGTGTTTTGATGCACATTGTGTGTATGTGTATGTGAGTAAATAGAATCAAGGGCATTGGGTGCTTGTCGGGTGTGGCAACCGATCCGGTGTGTGTACAAAAAGAGAAAAGACAAATGTACATACCGATCAAGGATAACTATCGGCATATTATGTCAGTCTTGTTATGCGTGTGATCTGAGATTCTGACTTATGATGGTTACATGTGATCTATGATTATGGTTTATGGTGATTTCATGTGATTCATGATTTTAATTTATAATAGTTGTGTTTTGAGCTAACTAGATGTGATATGTTTATACATGATGATTTGATCAAACAATTGGCTTGAATTGTTATGACAGGAAGTGAAAAGAATTTCAAGTGTACCTTATTGATGGGCTACCCATGAGGTATGATTTGAGTTTATTTCAATTTATTTTGAATCTAATGGAAATTATGTGCTTTTTATAGGAGAGCATGCAATTCCCTGTTTGGGATGGTTGAAATTTACTGCAAGAAATAGCAGCGTCAACAAAAAGAATTTGTACATGCTGTAGTATATTGGTAAAGCATTCAGGTTCAGGTCCATTATGGGACACTGGTACCCAATAGTGTACATTGATTTCCATGAGCATGCTAATACTGATATGATGGTTTTGAGGCAGGTATATGCCTTGGTTATTGTATCTTCTGATGCAAGGAAGCCTTACCAAGGGATGGATCACCTAGGATAGGGGATGTCAGGCAACTTGGAAGGTGAGTGACTGCATGGAAGGGGATTACCAAATTTCACTAGGGACTGCATAGAAGAGAAGGGAAAGCCAGGGTGGATTTGTTTTGGTCACTAGAATTTTCAAATGGAGTTAGATGCACATTGGGAGTGTTCCCAGGAACAATGAGCCAGTAACTGTTCACTGAGAGTGCAGTGACACAGGATTGTAGCACTAGACATTCGATGCAGCTTTGGCTCTGAAAGTGGATTCTGGACTTCATGGGATGGAAGGGAATCTTGGTATTACTTTGAATGTGGAGGCGTAAGCCTCCAGATTCCCTTGATGTTGATATGGGAATCGTATCCTTCTATTCAATGGTTGAAAAAATGTGTATATTATTGTAAATGCTGTAATGAATTGTTTTATATAACTCTATTACACGGTATGATTTCCATGATTACTTTTCTTTTGAGAAGGTTATTAACTGTGAATATTGCAACGAGCTATATTATAAATCCCCATGGGAGGTATGTTTTCTTTTCAATGGTTTTTTTGAGGTATATGTGTGGTTGAACACTGAGGATGACGTCCCTCAAGGGGGAGGGTTCTGTAACACCCATGGTGAAAATTTCATGTAATAAAGTTAAAAATAATAACCATGGTTGATGAGACACTTATTCTAAGATGAATGTTGGGAAAAACATCATAGGGGGTGTTGATTTAGTTTATTATGGCTAAGGAAATTAGCAAAGGCAAAGGAAAAGGCTTTGGAAAGGAAAAATGACATTTTGGCAAATTTATTAATGAAAATAATGGAAACTAGGAGAAAAGGAAGGTGAAAGGTCAGAGGTTGCATTCGAGAAGAAAAATGAAGGAAAATTATGGAAAATGAAGAAATTAAAGAAACCAATGATAAAAGGATGTTGAGGAAGAGTTGGCAATATTTTTCTCTCATTATTATCTCTCTCATACTATTGGAGACTTAAAGTATTCTTGGAGCACTCTTGGTGAGTGTGGCATACTTGGAGGTTTGGAGAAAGAAGGCAAAGATCAAGGAGGGAAAGGCGAGATCAAGCAACTACATCGATATTCTTTGCAGATATCGATTTTCATGTGTATTTTCCTTGCTAGATGTGACATTCAAGGCATTTCATGTGGTTCTTTGCTATCTTCGCATGGTTTTTTCTAGGAGTGATAGTGTATTCAGCCTAGCCTTGCCATTTCTAGATAGCCATGGTGTTGTGGAGTTCTCGTGTTTTGGTTTGGATAGATCACTGGATGGATTCAAAGCTAAGTGAGGTGGTTCTTTGAATGATATAGAATCGGTTCATTTGTTTCCTCGATTTAGGGCCTAGTGACCCTTGATTCAGACTGTGGATTACCGTAAAGCCTAAGAGACCTTGTCTCGGTTTAGGACCTAGTAATCCAGGTTTTTATTGCGGTAAAGCCTGAGAGGTCATGGTTTACTCTCCATTACAGGCCTGGGAATCCTGGGTTTGGGATTGTGGTAAAGCCTGGAGAGTATGTCTTGGTTTAGGGCCTAGTGACCCAAGATTCAAAATGATTAGGTGCTCAGTGTAAAAAGTTAAAAAATGAAAGTGGTTAGAATTGTTTGGAAACTAAACACAAGTGAAGAGATCGTCTCCAAGAATTTGGTGCAATTTGTTTCATCGAAAACAGAGTCTAGATGAAGAAGATAGAGCCTGCTGTTCGTTTTCCTAAACAACTAAAAAGTCAAATTGTAGAACAGGACAAAATGGTGAGATGGCAGCCCAGTATGTAGAGACAGGATATTCTTGGAATATTTTTCCATTTTTGCCTAATGACACTGTGACAAGCGTCACTACAGGATTCGCTGGAAAGGTTTGAAGGTGATTTTTTTTAATGTGCTCCTAAGGTTGATTTTCACATTTTAATGATGGGATGAAATTTTTATTGAGTTTGGGGACAGTCCAACCAAAGGTTGACATGTTGTGCAGCCAAGGCCCGCCACGTTCCCCCTCTGGTGGACCAAGGTTGAAGTCCGCATTGCATTTTATGCTATGGTCAAATTTTAAGATATGGTGGTAGATTAAATATTTTATATGTTATGTAACTATATCATTTATATAATGCATTTTGATTATATACCAAAGTTTGAATTTGTGTATATGCCAAAGTCCAACATATCAAAGGTTCACACATAATATTTCGTGGCAAAATTATATGCATAGGAAGGGCAGAGGTCGGGGCTAGACCCCACGACCTCGGCCCCAGACAAAGCGAACTTACCACTCTACCACAAGCTTGGTTGTTAACCTTATATGCTTTCGGTTAATATTTGATATCAAACGGTTAGACCGACGGGGATTTGGAGGGGGCCAACCCCCTCCTCATAAGACCTTTCCACTAGACCAACGGCAGAGTGCTATGTTAATGCGGGAAATTTATGTTAAGTGTGGGTTAATTAACCCTTAAATGTTATTTAACCTTGCTAATACATTTCACTAAATCTAGATTATTGTAAACCGTGCTCAATGCACTAATCCACATTTATCCATAAGATAATCTCATTTATCATTAATTAAACTGGAGTTTAATTTGGCGGAATAGATGGCGGTCCACCAAATTCAGCGCCAGCTCCAAATTTGGCACCCTTAACTGGAGCATCTCCAGATTTAGTGGAGAATTCTAGGAGAAATTGTTTTAGCCATAACTTTTGCAAAATTCGACCAAATTGGGAGCAAGAAGAGTCATTTCTAAATGATATGGACATTTTAAACACATTGAAGTAGGTTTGAGGAGTAGTAGGTGAATGTAAACAACACTTTTTGCATATTTGAGCTAATATAGAGGCCCAAGACATGGAAGTTGGACCAAGGAGATGTAGCCTCGAAGGGGTGAAATACTTTATCAAAAAAATTGTGTTAATGGATCATTGTGATGGTTTTTTGTACCTTTTATTGCTACTTTTCAGCATTATGTTTTAATATTTTTATGTTAATGAATTTAACATAATCTCCATACATTTACATGCTTAACACTCATAAACACTTCAAGAAGGCTATGTACATGCAGCAAAGATCAGTATTTTAAATATAAATATGAAGATGAAATTAGCACAACAAAAATCACATTCAAATTCAGATCACATAATGTGGGTTGTGGTAAAGCGTGAGAGACTAGGAGACATGAAAATTCCTCACGGTTTAGGCACAGAGAATCTGATGATATCCATGCTTGTCTTGCCCTAGTGATCGTCGTAGATCACGGTAAGGCCTATTATGACATGTTTAATGATGAGGGTTAGGTGGTTTAGCCTCGGGATACCCTGGTTGGTTATTTCAATTTAAGTCCGACACTCATGTTTGGAATATGGCATGAGGGTGATTGGCTGTAGTAGATCTAGCTCAACCAATCTATGGTCGGGTGGAACGTGGAAGTCTCATCTCCGGTTGGTTTTTAAAATTAGTAATGAAGAGTTCATTTCTCCGATATTCAATATGAAAATATACTAGTTTGTGTATGGATTTCATTGCTATTGTATTCATGGTATTTATGTTTTTAATTTGCTGGTTATAAGCAAGTATTCGATCACTAGTGATGTATGCCTTTATTTGTGTTTTTTCTTGTAAATGTTTATTCCTTGTATCTATGGTGAAATCGATTGTAAAATAGCTTTTGTTGTGATGAAGCAATGATTCTTAGCCATTCTCAGATTTGAAAGGGACCCCTTTTTTTATGTCTGTTGTTTATGCTTGTAGATGTATTTTCTGTGACGTGTTTGACGAAATCCCTGTTATGGCCGAATGGGGTGGGATGATTTCCTAATGATTTTATTGCTTCCATATGTTTGTTTCTATGCTATTTACCCTTTCCTGGAGTTACAAGAAGTTCTGGTGAGTGACCTGGGCATAGGGCCTCAATTTGTGGCACAAATCTTGGAGTTGGGTCCAGAAAGTTACTTTTTGAGCTTAGGTTCTTACCATAACAAGCTTAGCCCGCGGCTCAAGACCCTTGGGCCACTAGCTTGCCCTCTTGTGCTCACGGCTCAGCCTCAAAGGCCTAGAAAATCAGTCCCCAGTCAAGGAACAGGGTCCTAGGAAGTTGGGTTACCCCTTAGGGGAGTCAATGAGGAGTCAATGATGCAGTTTGGGGTGTGTTTTGGGTGTTTCCGTCGGTTCCACTTCCTTAAGGTTATCTCATATTAGTAGTCTTTCATCGCATGTTTACCCCAATCAGACAATTACTTAGATAGATGTGGAAATAAAGTGTTACAAAATTAATATAATTTTGAATTCCTACTCATAAATAACTATACTAGCCTAAATCAAAATTCACTTACAACTAACTCAATTATGCATTATTTTAAACAGAAAAATCATAGGTAATTCAATTTAACGATGAGTCCAATGCTCCCTACACATGACTGAACATCTTTGATGAAATTTATCCTAAATTTTCTAAAATAGTGATTATCTTACATATCATTGACTAATAAGATCTTTGATTGTTTCAAGATAATGGATTATGCAGGAATATGCGAATAGTAACACGGTTGCTTGTTGTGTTGGCTCGCCCTTCTACTCTCTTACAGTACTGTAACATATCGAGCTAACAACTAAATTGTGAGCATTTCAAAAGATAAATTCCCCTATAGAAATTAAGACAAATCTCATGATACAAAACCCAAACGAAAAGTCTTGCATGTATCTGCAAGACTTTTTGGGGAAAAGTCTCCGCTCATCTCTGTATGTCTGATGGAACCTCTTCTGTTGGATGATCAGGTGCTGAAAAAGATGAAGCGCGTGCAGTTGTGTTTTCATCTACATCGACCACATGTTCACGATCCAAGACGGAAAAGATTTTCTTGGAAAGCATGTTGGCTTTGAAAGGACTCGTTCCGATAGTCCAAGGGCTGCTTGTGAAATTTTCCGGAGAGAATGCACTGTTGCTGTTGCTAATTTCGGATACTCTTGTCCCGGGAGATGAGGCTGGGTTCTTTTTCTGGTCAACATACACCATGAACGATTTCATTGCACTCTTCAATGACTTCCCTGTTGATGGATCAGCCAGCTCACTATTATTGTTATCCTTAATATTAGGCTCCCTCATATAATTGCAGAGAAGCAGGGAAAAGAATATAGTCAGAGCTAGCGATGACACTGATCCAGTGATCAGGTAGAGACCCCAGAAACAGTCCATGCCCAATCTATTGGAACCTACTTTTGCTCCGAAATCTGTGCAGGCAGTGTTATTTAACCACTTCGTTCGAATCTGTAGCATTTCTTTTTCCTCTGAAAGAGACAGAACAACTCTGGAAATATCAGAGACGAGGGGATCGCCCTTGGGAAATACCTGTGCAAAAGTGTTCATTCGTAAGAGACTAACCATATATAGAAGAAGTTATTTAGACATTGGAATTCAGACAAATTATTGAATATCTGATGCAACTTACAAAACCAAAACCCCCAGTCCTGTAGATAGGTACAACCATTATATAGTTGCATTGTGAAGCTAGAAAAGTGCGGATAATAGGAATCTCGTCAAAAATGGCAGCAACTGTGCCTTTTGAGAGAGCCTCTCCAGCTTCATCTGCTGATGAAAATGTTTTAAGATTTTCGTTGGCTATGTGCAACTGCTCTCGTAGGTATGCACCTACAAAAGTGCCTTCTTGATACCCCACTCGTGCTCCACTAGTGCGGAGAGATTCAACATCTTTAACAGTAGGATTCAACTTTTGTACTGTCAGAATAGACGTCAAACTGGCTGTATAGCTTGATGTTAGAATCAGAACTACGAACAGCCAGATTACAAGCACCGATCGAGACAAACTACTCACTAGCTTCTCCCCTGCAGTACAGTATATCGATATCATGGAGATAGAACTTCATATAAAGCCATGTAAATGGTGGCATTCTGCTTTTTATTTTCCAAACCAGAGAACAAAACAAAACAATACAAAGGGGAAGGAGAATCTCATACTGTGAGAGAAAACTAGCGTCGAGAAAGAAAACCTGGGGAATGGAAAAGAAGAAAAGTCAGCTTAATGGAGACTTTAAACGCCGCGAACATAAATAAAACCGTGCGCAGATCATGCATATAAGTATTAAGAGTAAATTACTGAGGGTAGAATACCAGAGTAGAGTCACCACTTGGTCTCTGGGTTTTCCTCTGAACTTAGGATTTACCCTATGCTCGAATAGCCATATAATGCATCCTGTGAATATGAAAAACGCCCCTATTGTGCACCACATGCCTGGAGTAAAAGGCAGCATGAACGCCCAAGCGTTATTTGCTTCATCTGCCTTGACAGGAACTACCATCACTAGACCTGATTCCGTGAATGTTTGCGTGAAATCGACATAGTTACTTCGGTTAGATAAAATTGTGACATGGCCCACAACTGCATCAAATTTCTGTCAACCAATCTTGAAATCAATATCGACAGGAGTTGAATTCTTCGTAATCAGAAAAAATATAAATCTAATAATACAAGGGGCTATAGAAGGTACCTTGAGATGAACTTGATAGACAAGGTCATTATAGGAGTGTGTATGGTTCTCGTCCCCGTAGGGAATGAGATCATAAGGCAGTGCATAATCCGATCGTTTCTCAACCGCTTCAAATACGTCTATACAAAAACCGATCCCACGTTTCTTCGATTACGGCCACTCGTCAAATGCAAATCTGTGACAAATTCATTGAACCCATGTTTTATGGGAACTCCAATTTTCAATCTCTTACCACTAGTTGGTCGTTCCCAACCACGAGGCACTTCGTAGATCCAACCCGACCAAATGACAGCTTTAAGATCTTGCATAGTATTATTGTGGTCGGACAATGATGATGCACCGGAGGGAAGTTGTTTGGAGGCTGAGTTCCATTATTCCAATACCCAACTACACGATGGCCATTGTTGAAATATTAAAGTCACCTGCCGTGCCTTGAGCAGAAGGAGAGCGAGTACACAAAGGCAAACGACGAGCATGGAGTGCACAGAGACTGCTGCATTGAAGAAGAATGTAGATGAATTTACTCCCTAATGGGCACGCCACATAGCGCATTGCGAAAGAATTAATCGATGATGGGCAGAGCCGTTTTTGTCTACGGAAGAACAAAGATTAGCTTTATGGAGGGGCAGATTGAGTTAAGACAGTCATTTCGGGCTTTAAAGCCCTCAACAACCAAAGTTATTTTTTTGAAACAGATGTCTTGTTGATGAAGAGATATGCGATGCGATCACAATCGCAAATCACAATACAAATATTATAAACTAAGTGTCTTGTTGATATGACAGAGTTCCGCAGTGGAACGATTATATAAAACATACAACCAAAACATATATAAATCGCCCTCCCGTATAGCAGGGGCCGTGGATCCACTTGACCACGTGGCGACACCCGAATGGAATCGCAAGGCTCAATCACAAGACTCAATCGGAAAGAATATGTTATGACTCCCGATTGAAGTCCCGGACCCGATCATATTATATGCCATAGTTTATGCGCCAATCGCATCTCGGTTGTTCAATCGTAATCGAACTTTTCTATAGCATGCTCCCGATCGCACCAGCGAATTTCGGCATCCGATGAGGTTTATGAAGTGGAGTTTAATGTTCCATCGCATCCGGATCATTGATCGCAATCGGATGGTTTTGTGTTTTGGGCCCGATTGCACATTGATTGGGATCTGCGGACCCGATTGATATTATAGTCGGGAGTTGATATGTGTCATCGCATCCGCTTATGGATCGCAATCGGAACTTTTACATTGTGCGCTCCGATTGCTCTTGTTTGTTGGTTGCGATTGCGATGTGGTCCCACTCGCAAGTCAAACATTTGAATTTTATTGTTGCGCAAAGGTTTTTCCTTTGTGTTTTGTTTTATATTTTTTTTGTTATTCACTGCGCGTCATATATATAATGTAAAAAGGCCCGCGAGCAATTTGAATTGCATTTTGTTTATTTTTTCGACAGTTACGCGGGAAGAGAAGAAAAGAAGAAATACACAGCAGTGTTCGTTGATCGTTAAAAAGACGAGTATTGTCTTTTAAGAGAGACGAAGAGCACCGTTTGAAGTACTGAGAGTTAACTTTGGCACTCGCATGTGTAGCAGTCCTAGATTTTTTGGAATCCCTCTCGGTGAGGAAGTCCGTAATAGTTTTTTTTTAAAATGAAATAGAAATTTTCAAAGTGTTAAAACTCTGTCTCCTGCTCAAGTTGTTTAAATTTCTCTGTGTTGTAGAGGGGAGATTATTCTCTCCATTACTCGTTTGTTTAGAATTCTCAAAATTCCAACATGGTATCGTAGCGCATCTAGGCTCTTTGAAGATTTCAAAGAAGTCGAAGAAGAAGACTCGTTGCGCCGTTTCTCTCAAACGAGCGTGAAAAGCTCAACGATAGTAGTCAGGTATTTCTCAAAGATAAAAGTGCGATGTTGTTTACTCGTTTAAAGAATTTTTTTCTTTCAAGAAGGAAAGACAGTTTGTTTAAAGTCCGAGTTTAGTTTAAGAAGCAATGGTTGGGACCAAGCACTCGGTATGAGTCTTGGAAGTGTTCAACTTTCCACGCTTTAATGGAAAGAACTATGATTATTGGGCCATTACCATGAGAGCCTCCGTTTGTCTCACAAGACTTGTGGGAACTAGTAGAAGATGGTTTCACGGAAATCCGGCTGATGAGAAGGCTTTTAATGCCTTAACTCAAGCAAAGAAAGATGTATTGAAGAATAATAGAAAGAAGGATGTTAAAGCTCTCTTCCCGTTTATATCAAGCTATAAATGAGAGTGTGTTTCCAAGGATAGCAGCAGCCTAAGAAATCCAAGGAGGCATGGGAAACTCGAAAGTAGCCTATCAAGGTATGGAGAAAGTTAAAATAGAAAAACTTCAATTCTTTGAGAAGATATTTTGAAACTCTTTGCATGAAAGAGTCGAACGGTGTTGACACATTTTTCACACATGTGATTGGGATTGTCAATCGAGATAAGATCCCATGGAGAAACTCTTGAATATAGAAGGATTGTGGAGAAACTTTTTGAGATTCTTACCCTCAAAGTTTGATGTTATTGTAACTACCATAGAAGAGACCAAAGATCTCTCACGAGTTCATAGTGGATGAACTTCATGCCTCCCTCGATAACTCATGAACAAAGATTGAGCGAGAGATGAACACTCATCTCTTGAGCACGCCTTTAAGACCCGAGATGCCTTCGGGGAAGAGGAAGAGGTCAAGGAAAAGGAAGAGGAAGAGGCGGAAGTCAGAATAGAGGTGGAAGGAACGGCTCTTCACATTCACATGGAAGGAGCAACGATCAAAGCCGAGCCATGGCCAATGCAATAGCCGACAAGGTGGACATCAACACCAACATGCTCAAGGACAAAGGTATGACAAATCCAATGTCCGAGTGTCATTATTGCAAGAAATATGGGCACTATGCCAATGAATGTAGAAATAAGCAAAATGACATGAAGAATAGGCGAATGCTAATGTAGCAAAAGAGGAAAAATAACCCAAGTAATGTGTTGTTAGCTTGTAATGTAGCACAAGATAAAGAAGATGATGTTTGGTTCTTAGATTCGGATGTAGTAATCACATGACCGCAACAGAGCAATGTTTGCCAATCTTGATGAAGAAGTTAAATCTAAAGTGATCACTGGGGATCGATACTAAAATCTACGTCAAAGGGAAAGGCGAGAGTAAGTATTCGAGCAAGGAATGGGGAGCGAAATTTGTCCCCGATGTGTATTATGTTCCGTGTCCGAAATGTAATCTTTTGAGCGTTGGGCAGCTCATAAACAAAGGTTACAATGTTATATTCAAAGATGATGTGTGCACCATAAAAGATATTCCTCCAAGTAAGAAAATTATTGCTGAAATTCAAATGACCAGCAATAGAATGTTTCCGCTCAAGCTCAACATTGACTTGAAAGGAAAAGGAAAGAATGTAGCACTTGTAACTCAAGAAGCCTTCTAGAAGGAAGAGAAAGATGAAAACTGGGTTATGGCATCTCGAGATTTGGACATCTAAATTTCGGAGGCTTGAATTTGTCGTACGTGAAAAGGAATGGTAAGAGGTTTACCACCGATAGAAAAGCCCGACAACCTATGTGAAGGCTGCATCTTGGGAAAGCAACACAGAGAAAATTTTCCTTCGTGGGAAAAGCATAAGGGCGAAAGCACCTTTGGAGATAATCCACTCGTATTTATGTGGGCCGATGCAAACAGACATCTCGTTTCGGGCAGCAATTACATGCCGACTTTCATTGATGATTTCACACGAAAAGTGTGGGTTTATTTCTTAAAAATATAAGAGTGAAGTCTTTCGTAAATTTCGTCAATTTAAAGCTCTTGTAGAAAACCGGAGCGGAATGCACATTAAAGTCCTCGGAACCGACGAGAGGAGGTGAATATATATCAAAGGAATTTCTGCGTTTTTTGCAGAGAGAATGGCATACACAAGCAAAGTTTACCACTAGGTACACACCACAACGGAATGGAGTTGTTGAAAGGAAGAATCGAACCATAATGGAGATGGTGAGAAGTATGCTAAAGGCAAAGCACTTTCCAAATGAGTATTGGGCGAAGCAACAAACTGTGGTCGTATATATTTTGAATAGATGCCCCCACAAAAGTGGTGATGAACAAGGTTCCGGAAGAAGCGTGGAGTGGCGAGAAAGGGAGTCACGCACATGAGAGTTTTTGGGTGTGTAGCATATGCACACATTCCGGACAAATTGAGAAATAAGTTGGATAGTAAGGGGGAGAAGTGCATTTTCCTTGGATATTGTGAAGATTCCAAAGGATACAGATCGTATAACCCATCCACAAAGAAGTTTGTAATTAGCGAGAGATGTGCAATTCATTGAAGAGGAAGCGTGGGATGGAAGCATGGAGAAAACAAGTCAATGTTAAAAACTCGTTTATCTCATGATGAAGATGATGTAGATGTGGTTGAGATTAATAACCCATCCGTTGCACAACCTCCAGACAACGCAAGGACAGACAAGGGACGCCTCAAGCGGCAGCCTAGAACACCCTTGAGAAGTGGGAGTGCATCACCAAGCACACCACGTGGAGCGAGAATTAAGTGCTTCATCAAGCACGAACACACCAAGTGAAAGAGGAACAAAGTTCGAAGCCTTAGAGAAATTTATGAGCAAGGAGAAGCAAACGAAGGTATGAATTCCTTATTTGCTTTGTATTGTCAAGTTGATGATCCTATTCATTTTGAAGATGCTATTAAAGATAGAAAATGGATAGAAGCTATGGATGATGAAATTAAAGCCATAGAGAAGAATAGAACATGGGAGTTGGCTGATCTACTAGAAGGTAAAGAAGTCATTGGAGTTAAATGGGTATACAAGACCAAAAGCAATGTCGAAGGAAAGATAGAAAGACACAAGGCCAGGACTTGTTTTCAAAGGATATAAGCAATGCAGAAGGGATTGATTATGAAGAAACTTTTGCACCCAGCTTGCAAGAATGGAGACGAAGAAGCGAGTGTTTTCCATAGCAAGACAAAATAAATGGAAAGTATATCAAATGGATGTAAAATCCGCATTTTTAAATGGAGTTTTAATGGAAAAGGTATATGTGGAACAACCTCTTGGATATGAGAAGAAAGGCCAAGAGCATAAGGTCCCGCAATTTGAAGAAAGCTCTTTATGGGTCGAAACAAGCACCAAGAGCATGGTACAACAGAATAGATTCTTATCTATTGGAGAATGGATTTGAAAAGTGTGAGGGAGAACCCACCCTCTACATCAAAGAAAAGGATGGTAAGTTATTGATTGTTGTCTTATATGTTGATGATTTATTTTTTACGAGTAATGATGATTACCTTGTTGAAAATTTTAAAACGATCATGAAAGATGAATTTGAAATGATTGACATGGGTTTATTAAGATACTTCTTGGGAATAGAAGTGTAGCAAGGTGAAAAAAGGAATTTTTTATTTCTCAAGCAAAGTATGTGAATCAAGTTTTAGAAAGATTCAACATGCAGGGAGTGCAAAGTCTGCAATTACTCCCACGAGTAATGGGATTGAAGTTAAGTAAGAATGACGTGCAGCAAGGATTTTGATCCAAGTTTTATATAAAAGCATAGTTGGTAGCCTCATGTATTTGACTGCAACTAGGCCGAATATTATGCATGCTGTTAGTTTAATTTCCAGATTTATGGAGAAGCCAAAAGAAGCACATTGGCAAGCAGCAAAAAGAATTTTGAGGTATGTGAAAGGAACAAAAGGATTTGGTATTTTATATACTACTTCAGAAAATTCAGAATTAGTTGGATACACTGACAGTGATTGGGCTGGAAGTGTAGATGATCGGAAGAGCACTTCCAATTATATTTTTCATATGGGTTCAGGAGCCATTTCATGGGCTTCCAAGAAACAGCCTATTGTAGCATTGTCTACAGCAGAGGCATAATATGTGGCAGCTACAGCAGCAGCGTGTCAAGCAATTTGAAAGAGAAGGATGTTGAGAAGTTTGTGCCAAGAACAGGTAAAGGGCACTGTGATTTATTGTGACAATAGCTCAGCTATTGCATTGTCAAAGAATTCTGTGTTTCATAAAAGAACAAAGCACATAGACACAAAGTATCATTATATCAGAGAATTGGTGAATAATGGTGAAGTTGTTTTACAACATTGTAAAACAGAGGAGCAATATGCAGATATTTTAACTAAACCATTGGGACAGAAGACCTTTGAATTTCTAAGAGAATGCCTGGGTATGATGGATAACCCAGCAGCTGACTTTAAGGGGGAGTGTTGAAATATTAAAGTCACCTGCCATGCCTTTGGGCAGGAAGAAAACGAGTACACAGAGGCAGCAGAATTTTGAGTGCACAACACTCTGCATTGAAGAAGAATGGAGAAGAATTTACTCCTGATGGGCCGCAGACACGGATTGCAGAAGAATTAACTCAGTGATGGGTAGAGCCGTTTTTGTCTACGAAAGAACAGAGATTAGCTTTACGGAGGGGCAGATTGAGTTAAGACAGTCATTTCGGGCTTTAAAGCCCTCAACAACCAAAGTTAGTTTGAAAACAATGTCTTGTTGATGAAGAGGATGAGATGCGATGCGATCTAATCGCAATCGCAAATCATGGTTCATATAAGTTTTATAACTCAAATGTCTTGCAGATGTGAAGTCGCGATGCGATGCGATTCAATCGCAAATCGCAATCGCAATATAAATGATCCGAAGATCCAAGTGTCTTGTTGATATGGCAGAGTTCCGCAATGGAACGGCTGTATATAAAACATACAACCGAAACATATATAAATCGCCCTCCCGTATAGCAGAGGCCCGTGGGTCCACTTGACCACGTGGCGACACCTGAATGGAATCGCTTGGTTTCAATCGCAAGACTCAATCGGAGGGAATATGTTATGACTCTCGATTGAAGTCCCAGACCCGATTGTATTATTCACCACATTTTATGCACCAATCGCATCCGATTGTTCAATCGCAATCAGAGTTTTGTTGTTTGGTCGTGCGATTGGAGTAGCGGACCCGATGATTTTATATGCCACAATTGAATGGGCAATCGCATCCGGTTGTCCAATCGCAATCGGAAACTCTTAAGTGTTGGGCCCGATTGCACCGTTGAAATTGGCGGACCCGATTGAGTTATATGCCAGGTTTTATATCGGACCATCGCGTCCGTTGTAATCGCAATCAGAATTTTTGATTGTGCACTTGTTTGTTTAAACCGCGGACCCGATTGTAATATACATTGCATTTAAATGTTTGATCGCGCGTTCCAACACATTATAGTGGGACCCGATAATTTCATATTGACTTTGTTTTAAGTCTTATATAGTTTTGTTGTAATGTTTTTTTTATATACGGCATATATAAAAAGCCAAAAGGCTCGAGAGCCTGCGGTAATGTTATTTTTTGCATTGTTCTCGCACAGCAGCGCGGAAAGAAAAAAAACACACAGCAGTGTGTTGACTGTTTGAAGACATAGTATTGTTTTTTGAGAGAGACAGAGAGTTCTGTGCACTGCGTCTGTAGCAGTCACCATTGTTGTTATCCCTCTCTGAAGAGGAAGAATTTGTAACAGTTTTGAAAGAAACAAAAGTTGTTTTAAAAGTCTGGAAACTCTGTCTCCTGTCAATTTTTTTTACTTTTCTGTGTTTAGGAGGAGAGCCTATTCTCTTCACTTGGAATTCTCAAAATTCCCAAATCAGCCCATTACCCACCATATTCACAATTTCATAAGTAGAACCCACAATTTCTCCATCTTCTAGCCAAAAAACCCCCACCGACACCATTAAAGTCCTGTCTTTCCAAGCTCTATCAATAACTCGTGGTCCTTCATAAAATACCTTAGCTTACGTGAAGCTTAGCGAAGAAATTATGGGCATCACCGGAAATCATGAAAGACCTTAACTAGTGTTTCCTAAATTCCCAATTTCCCGAGCTATCGTCTAGACGGCATCGTATGCAAATAAACCGTAGACATTTAGCTCAACCTTTTTCTTCATGAGGGTACTCGTGTCTATATTAGCATTTCCATCTTCGACGGAAATCTTCAAGCTTAGACGATTTGTGGATATAAGTTTTGACTCTCAGTAGACCTTACATGTATTCCATGTAAGAAGCATTTAACGAGAACATCCCAAAGGTCGGTAAATTGATCCGTGGTTATCCCAGTACATAACCACTCGTTGGAATATTTGAGAATTCCGTAACAAAAAGATGGAGAATAAAACTCCCTCTTTAACACAGAGAAAAATATTTAAAATTTCATTCACAAAGTGACGTAGTTTCCACGTAAAAAAAAATTATATTCCATAAAAAAAAATGATACGGATTCTTCCTCAACACGTAGGGATTACAAATTTTGGACTACTTCTAAGCACGGTGCCAAAATAACATACTCAGTCATTTACAAAACATACTTTGTCTCTCTCACTGAGAGATAGATAATATTCTCTCGTTTTCCCGCACCGCTGTGCATACACTTTTGTTCTATGTAATGATAATACAATACATCTTGCCTCACTCGGATTTTCTACCTTTTATATGAAACATTACATAATATATATATTATAAATATCATATATTTATAATATATATTTAACCAAAGTAAAAACTTAAACTTACTACGGTAACAAAACATTTACCGAGCGTAAAAGTCAAAACATCATTGCCATGAAATAAAACAATTAAATCAAAACCATAACATAATGTTTAAAAACATTATTTCCCTTTTTTTTTCTTTTCATTTATATATTTCGTGGGCTTCGTGGAGTTCATCCTCCCCCGCCTCTCATACCCCCGCTGAATGGCTTTGTTAGTGTAAAGTGTGGGCCCGACTGAGTATGACGTCGACCGCTCCGTGGTCTCCACTCCTCCAGCTTGCTCCAGCTATGCCGCCCCCTCCGAAATATTTCCGCCTCAACAATGAATTCGTTTGGTGGGATTTTAATGTGGTTGCCGCCGTCGATAAGAATTTATCTTGCGCCGCTTCGCATTCAATTCGCAGCTTGTTTAACTTCACATATGCCTTAACTTCGTCGTTCTATTGTCTCTTCATTCCTTTCCAATTAATTTCGATGTTTGCAAACTTATATGGGCAGCTTGGAAATTAAATTCCAACACTCCCCCTTAATTTCAACTCGCTGGGTTTTCCCCGCATACCCGGGCATTTCCCGAATTTATTAAAACTCGTTATGAGCTAATGGTTTTGTGAGGATATCAGCAAATTGATCCTTTGTTCTCGTAGCGCTCGCAAAACAATCTCACCATTGCTAACCAATTCACTTATGAAATGAAACTTGGTGTCTATGTGCTTTGTCCTTTTATGAAAAACTCGAATTTTTAGACAATGCAATATCCGAGCTATTGTCACAAAAGATCATTGTCCCTTTTACCTGTTCTTGGCATAAACTTCTCAACATTTTTCTCATCCAAATTGCTTGACACGCCGCTCGCTCGTAGCCGCCAAATATTCTCGCCTCTGCTCGTAGACAATGCTACAATGGGTTGTTTCTTAGAAGCCCATGAAATGGCTCCCGAACCCATGTGAAAAACATAACCGAAGTGCTCTTCCGATCATCTACACTTCCAACCCAATCACCGTCAAGATAACCAACTAAATCCGAGCATTCCGAAGAAATATATAAAATACCAAACCTCTTTGTGCCTTTAGCATACCTTAGAATTCTTTTTTTCTACCTTCCAATGTGCATCCTTTGGCCTCTCCATGAATCCGGGAAATCAAACTAACAAGCATCCATTATGTCCGGCCTAGTTGCGATCAAATACATAAGGCCGCCAACTATGCTTTTGTATAAACTTGGATCAAAATCCTTGTTGTTGTCCTCTCTGCTCGAGTTTTAATCCCATCATTGTGGGAGTGATCGCCGCTTTGCTTTCCCTGCATGTTAAATCTTTCAAGCACCTCATTTACATACTTTGCTCGTGAGATAAAAAATCCCATTTTCATCTTGTTCTACTTCTATTCCTAAGAAGAATTTCAACAAACCCATATCAGCTCATTTCAAATTCTTCTTGCATGATCGTTTTAAAATTTTCAATGAGGTAATCATCATTACCTCGTGAAAAATAACATCATCAACATATAAAACTACAATCAACATTTTACCATCTTTTTTCTTTGATGCAGAGGTTGGGTTCTCCCTCACACTTTTCAAATCCATTTTCCAGTAGATAGGAATCTATCCTACCGTACCACGCTCTTGGTGCTTGTTTCAACCTCATAAAGAACTTTCTTTAACTTACACACTTTGTTTTCTTGGCCTTTATTTTCATAACCGATAGGTTGTCCAATGTAAACCTCTTCCATTAACAGTTCATTTAGGAATGCCGACTTCACGTCCATTTGGTAAAATTTCCACTTTTTTTTGCGTCGCTATTGACAACACTCGCTCTCACGGTTTCCATTCTAGCAACCGGTGCGAAAAGTTTCCTCATAAGCTATCCCATGCTTCTGCTTATAGCCTTTGACAACAAGCCTTGCCTTGTGTCTCTCTATTTTTCCTTCAAGCATTACTCTTGGTCTTGTAGACCCATTTAACTCCAATGACATCTTTACCTTTTGGGAGTTCAACCAAATCCCATGTCTTGTTTCTTTCTATGGCATTAAGCTCCTCATCCATAGCTTCTATCCATTTCCTATCTTTAATAGCATCCTCAAAATGAATAGGGTCATCAAAATTACAATATAAAGCAAACAAAGAATTGATACCTTCATTTGTCTGTCTCTTATTCATAAATGTCTTTTAAACTTCTGAATTTCTTACCTCTTTCATTAGGTGTAAAAATGCTTGAAGAAGCACTTGAATTTCCTCCTTGTGGTGTTCTTGGAGAAGCACTCTCATTTCTCCTCAAGGGTGTGCTTTGGTCGCTCTTGCGTTGGTGTCTGCTGTTTGGGGATGTATTTCGGGCAACTCATCATCATTTTCATCATGAGATAAACAAGTGTTTAACATTCACTATTTTCTTTATGCTTCCATCCCAAGCTTCCTCTTCAATGAACTAAACATCTCTCGCTCACAATAAACTTCTTGGTTGATGGGTTATATAACCTATAAGCCTTATATTCCTCAGTGTATCCAATGAAAAATACATTTCTCCCCCTTGCTATCCAACTTCTTCCTTAGTTGATCCGGAATGTCCGCATAAGCCACACATCCAAAAAACCTTCATGTGTGTGACACTTTACTTTGTGCCACTCCATGCCTCTTCCAGAGACTTTGTTCATAACTCGCTTTACAGTGGCATCTATTCAAAATGTATGTCGCACAATGTACAGACTCCGACTCAATAATCATTAGGCAAATGCTTTGCCTTTAACATACTCCTTGCCATGTCCATTATGGTTCTATTCTTCCTTTCGGCTACTCCATTTTGCTCCGGAGTATATCTAGTTGTAAACTTCTTTTTAAATGCCATTTTCTCTACAAAAAACGTAGAAAATCTTTAGATATATACTCACCTCCTCCGTCAGTCCTTAGGACTTTTATATGCAGCCCACTGTTCTCAACAAGTGCTTTGAAATTGTGAAATTTTTTCAAACCCTTCACTTTTGTTTTTCAAAAAGTAAACCCAAGTTTTTCTTGTAAAATCATCTATGAATGTTAGCACATAGTGGTCGCTAGCAAGTGATGGAGTTTTCATTGGTCCACACACATCCGAGTGGACAATCTCTAAGGGTGCTTTTGCCATTATGCTTTTCCAGAAGGAAAACTTTCTTTGTGTTGTTTCCCCAAGATACAACCTTCACAAAGGTCTGTCCGGTTTCTCTATCAATGGTAGACCTCTTTACCATTCCTTTTCTGTTCAACAAATTAAGACCTCCAAAGTTGAGATGTCCAAATCTCAAGTGCCACAACCAATTTTCATCTTTTGGTTCGCTTTGGATAGCCTCTTTTGCCACTGCTGCTATCTTTTCTTCATTTTTCATATCTGCTCTCATTCTAAGAGGGAACATCCTGTTCCTTGTCATTTTTACTTCAGCAATACATTGTTTGTTGGGTGGTTTGTCCATGATGGTACAAACATCATCCTCAAAAAATACATTGTACCCCTTTTGAACAAGCTGTCCAATACTTAAGAGGTTGCACTTCATTCCTGGAACATAATAGACATATGCTATGGATTTCTTTGCACCTTTTCTTGTTAAAACATTTACATTTCATTTTCCCATAACAGACACTTTACTATCAGTCCCTAGTGTGACTTGTGACTTCACACTCTCATCTAGCATAGAAAACATTGCCAAGTTTCCTGTCATATGGTTACTGCAACCGGAGTCTAGAAACCATAAGTCTTCATTCTTTTCTTCAGCCATATTACAAGCCAAAAACAAATTATCTTGGCTGAGATTTTCTCTAGTGAAATTTGCACTAGTTCTATTTCCCATATCATGCTGCTTATTTCTACATTCATTAGCATAATGACCATATTTTTTACAATAGTGACATTGGACATTGGACTTATCATACCTCTGTCCTTGAGCATTCTGCTAACCACTCTGCTGGTTGTTGCCTTGGCCTTGATGATGATTTGGATTGTTGCCCCTTCCTTGAGCATTTGCCGGACTCCTCCTTCCACCTCTATTTTGGCTTCTACCTCTTCCTCTCTTTTTTTCTCTGCTTTGCCCTCTTCCTCTTCCGAAAGACATCTGGGTCTTAAAGGCATGTTCCAAAGATGAGTTTTCACTTCTACCCAATCTCTGCTCATGAGTCATCAGTGATGCATGTAGCTCATCCACTGTGAACTTTGTGAGATCCTTAGTCTCCTCTATGGTGGTGACAATCACATCGAATCTTGAGGGTAGACTCCTCAAGAGTTTTTCCACAATCCTTTTTTCTTCAAGAGTCTCTCCATGAGATCTTATTTGTGTGACCATTCCAATCACATGAGTGAAGAATGAGTCAATAGTATCTGACTCTTTCATACAGAGAGTCTCAAAGTCTCTCCTCAGCAACTGAAGTTTTGCTGTCTTCACTTTTTCCATCCCTTGATATACTGTCTTGAGAGTTTCCCATGCTTCTCTGGATCTCTTGGCTGCTGCTATCCTTGGAAACACACTCTCATGCACTGCCTGATACAATAAGAAGAGAGCCTTGGAGTCTTTCTTCCTATTTCTCTTCAGCAACTCTCTTTCTGCCTGAGTTAAATCTTCAAACTCTTCTTCATTTGCTGGCTCTTCAAAGCCATCCTCAACAAATTCCCATAAGTCTTGGGAGACAAATAGAGCTCTCATAGTTATTGACCAATAGTCATAATTTTTCCCATTAAACATTGGGAGATGGACATTTCCCATACCCATACCAGTGCTGGCTCCAGCCATTCTGCACTCTTAACTATGATTAAAAAAAAAACTTGACTGTGTATGTAAAACAGCTCACTGTTCTGCAACAGTGACTCAAAAACTGTATAGAGAAATACCTTTGGATTCTTTGGCTGAGTCTTCACACTGCTGGAGAAGCTGCTGCAACAAAGAACTCCTTTCCTTCAGCTTCTTTGATCTTCAAAGAGCCTGGACTAGCTCCGATACCATGTTGGAATATCTAAAATTCCAGAACAACAATGGAGAATAAAATTCTCCCTCTTCAACACAGAGAAAATATAAAAAAAATCTCTTCACTGTAGACAGAGTTTTTCCACTGTAAACACTATTTCATTTAACTTCAAAAAACTTGGTTACAAAATCTCCTCTGCCTGAGGGAATACAAAAAAAAAACTTTGACTGCTTCAAAACACAGTTCAAAACAACTCACACTCTCTAAAATTTCACTCTGAAAAATACTCTGTCTCTTCAAAAATGAATGCACTGCTGTGCCATTCAAAAACTATTACACTGCTGCTGTGTGTAAAAAAAAAACTTACAATGCTGAACTATGCACTGCTGTGCTATACCAGTCTTTTACACTGTTGTGTTGTATTTGCCTTTTTCACTGCTATGTGAAAAAATAAAAACTTACAATACATATATTCTCACGGGCCCTTTTTTTTTTAACTCTATATGCCTCAGCACTTTTTTTAATATATAAAAAAAAACTATTTAAAAAAAAAACTATTTTAAAAACTTTAAAATAAAATAAAAAAACTAAAATGAAAAATCAATGTCACTATGGCCCACGGCCTCACTTTGAAATAGTGCACATGATATATATGTAAAACATATATATGCATGTTGACTGAACGCACCATTTTTTAAACCAAAACATTAAAATAACCTTTGACCGAAATGAACCGGACTCCAAGCAAAATTTAACCAAACTGTATAAAAATTCCGCGTGCCAAAAGTAATTGCAGACGTCAGCAAGGTTGTGATGCGGGATTTTTATTAAATCCGCTTCATAAGTTTCCCCGGGTCCGATTTTTAGCAACCTGTATGGAAATGATGCGGGATTTTCTTTCAATCTGCTTCATTAAAATTTCAAATCCGGAGGTTGACTGCTCAACGGTTTTGGCAAGCGGCTTCAGTACACTGTTCTACAACCAAAATTGGAAGGTGGCTGCCTGTACGTTGTTCTGCAAACAAAATTGGAAGGCAGCTCACGTACACTGCAGCGCTGAAAGTAATTTCAACAGATTGGTCTGCTGACCGGCATCCATTTCCTCTTTTTAAACCTATATTGTAACAAGAAACCATGTGTTAGTCTCAGTACTGGAAGAAATACATGCATTCAATATGGTCAGAGGTTTTCCATGTGACTCGACATGGATACAGAGAACTGTAGGAATTTGGCAGCAGATAACTGAGTTTGTAATTTGATTCTGTTTGGTTTTCAATTTGATTGGGAGATCTAAAAGACTTCTAAATAATGTTTTCAGATGTTTGGAATTGAGTAATTTTGGTACGGCTGAATATGAAAATTTTGAATTCCGACTGCAAAATGACAACAACGGATGGTTTAGTTCTCTGCATAATGTCTTTAAATGTAAGCATGCAAGTTTTCCAGGCATAATATATTTAAATGTAAGCAAGAAACTTTTCATGATTAATATAAACAGGGTATAAACTTTTTCACAATTATTGATCATTGTAATGAGATTATTTCGAATATTAAAGTCTTTACAATTAGTTATTACTACAGTGAGTTTTTTAAATATAGATTTTCAATTTGAACATAAGTTTTTAAGCGTTAACATTTTAACTCAAATAGAGGTTATCTTGTGCAAATATAAAGGAAAAATTAAATTGGAAAGTATATTTAATTTAGTTAATAAATATTATTTTGACTTTTTATTTCTTTAATATAGTATAAATTTATTTTAGGAGAGAGTTTATCAATGCTGGGAGAGTTTATTAAAGCTTTTTAATGTTTTGTTTCTTTGTTTTTTTAATTTTTTTTAGGTTTGTATTTTTAAGAGAATTTGTATAACAAAAAATTTGATTTTTTATTGTATTTGATATATCTAAAGTTAAAATAGATTTTTATTGGGTGATTATATTCTATGCAATTAATTGTTTGAAATAGTTTAATAAAAATATTTCGAAATAATTTAATAATTGAAAAAAAAGTATTACTTTTTTAAATGGACATTGTTATTACTAGTATAGATCTATCTTAATCGTCAAGTCTTATTAGCACAATCAGTTGAGGATGGGTCTCGTTAGTAAGGGACCGAGAATTAAACCTCACTCGAGGTGGTTGTGCCCTGTGCTTGGGGGAAGAGACATGCTAAAAAATCCAGTCAGCTTAGGGTTGGTGTGGCCCAGGCCGGGTGTGATCCCTCGGTGAATTTGACATATTAGGGTTGCAGGCTGGGTGTGTTCCGTGGGTGAATTCGATGGATTAATTTGAACAGTTTTTTTGGGTTATATAGAAATTTTTTATATTGTAAATATAAAAGAAAAATTAATTAGGTAAGGGTATTTAATTTAGTTTTAATATTTTTTTTAATTTTTTTTTAATTAGTAATGATTTATTTTACTTTTGGATCTCATAAAAGATTAGAAAGTTTATAAAGTGCTTTTGTTTGTAGTCTTGTATTTTAAAAGGGATTTGTCTTTTAGGAAATTTGATTTTTTCTGTGTTTCATAAATCTAAATTTAAAATAGATTTAGATTGGTGTGACTTTAATCCACACATTATGTTTAATCATAAAAAATCCAAAAAGAAAAATTACTTTAAATAGTTTAATAAAAATATTTAGAAATAATATAGTGATTTAAAATATATTCATATGACGCATATCAAATTATTAGAAAAAAAAAATTACTTAACTCGCATTTGGATTAACATATTATATATATAATCAATATTTTATTTGTTGGAAACCATGTTGCTACTAAGAGGGGGTTGTGGGAAGGGGATAGGGGTAGCAAATATAACTTTAAAAACTTTTCACCAATATATTAGATGATCAATAAAGTGGGAGGGGATAGTGGTAGAAAATATATAACATTTAAAAACTTTTCACCGATATATTAAACGATCCATAAATCAACATATAAGTGGTAAATATGAACAAACAATTTCATTAATAATCAACACATAAGAGCCATGACACATGAAGCAATCAACGCACAATTACACACAAATATTTTTGGTGGAAACCCCAAAGGGACAAAACCACCCTGTTGCTATCGTTTTGCTTCTCTTCTTTTATTATATCTTTAAAACAGTTTATTGACCACCACTAGCTAGGAAGCCCCAACTCCTTATCAATTCTTTGTTGGCTACTACTAGTAAGCAGCTAACACTCCTATCTTTGCAAGCCACCACTTGTTGGAGGCCCCAACCTCCACAAATCACTAGGGTCACATTTAAAAATGTTTCAGACTAGACCCCAAATACAACATCAACATTAACACATCACTTCACAAATCAACATGTACAAATATTTCAACCTTCTTCTTGCACTTTGTCTCCCTACTATGTGTATTCGATACTATACCTCTTTGTAATGTAAATGGGATATGCATTAATACATCCCTTCAAAAAACTTCTTAGATACACAATGATTATATACTCCAACTCTCTTGTCATAGTAACCCATCACTAGTTCTGCAAAAAAAAATAGCTTTAATCTTGTCATTTCACTATACAGGGTTTATATGCAATATTAGGTAGGGGAATGTGTTCCAACCATCAACCAACCATTTCTCCAACACTTGGATATAAATATCTATGTCGTAATGTTCTAGATCAATACAATAAAATGATCAATGTGTTAATAAATCAACCACTTACTTCGAAGCTTCTTTGAAATACCATGGGAAATCCATTTTTTTTTCCAATGGTTTTTTCATTTTCTCTTCTTACAGACTATAGCACACCTTATCTTTTCAGGAAGTGCTTTATAATGCACCCTAGGCAATGATTACATGCATTATAATTCTCTCTGGCCATCTATTCACCCGCATTACTAGTATTTTTTGTTTAGATCTTCACTTGCAAGCATCTCCAAACCATGTGAAACCTCCTGCAACTTCTCCAGACCTTCTCCAACCTCTTGCAACTCATCTACAACCATCATAAAGCACCAGTTTACCAAACACATCTGCATCAACTCAATGGTAACTCATATCTAGTAGATCTTCATTTTGACCACAAACCATTAGGATCATGTGGGCCACCACCAACAGGTTGACATCAATGCCAACAAACAAACCTTCCATAATACCAACAATGTCACCCTAGTAGGAAACTAGAATAGAGGTAAAAGAAGAGAGATATTTTCTCTGAATTTTAACAAAAAACAAGCTTTATTCGAACCGATTGTTGTTAAGTCTACTAACATCTACATTGATTATAACATATGCATGAGTATGTCAAACAGAAAAAATGAAGTGTGACTTTCCAAATATTTAAATTGATAACATATAATCATATGCTCGAGATATCAAACCAATAATATTGTGGACCATATGAATTACTCAGGACGAGGTAGAGATGTCAATGGGCTCAACTACGGTTCTTGTTGAAGTTGATCCTTTTCCAAAATTTAGAATGGATTTGTTATAAGCCCACCTAAGATTTGTATCCATATGTTCAAGTCCCATATTACTATGCTCAGTTTCAAGTTCATCCAATTGCAATGGTATTTATCACTTAGCCTCATTGTGTTCTAGAAGAACATTGCTGAGAAGGGCTTTGATAAATTTCTAGTAAAGCTCAATGGTGTAGAGGTATTTCTTTTGGCATCCTTAAATATGACTTGGATTTGGGACCCATTCTAAAATTTATGTTAATCCATATGTATTGTTGAGTTTGTCCTTGTTTGCAAGAACCTTTGTTGTAGCATGTTCAATTTTTTGTTGAATGTCATTAGGATTTTGGATTTCGTAGCAAAAATTTGTATTGTGGGCACGTAGGTGAGTTTGTGCGCTCCCTTCCACTATGTTGGATGAGACATAGTGGCTTGTGACCCTTTGCTATGAATGGGTTAGGGTTTACAAAAGACAACTGGGAGAGGATGGATGCATGAAAAAAACACGTAAAAGAACGATGAACAAGAGACAACGCAACTAAATACTCGAGAGATAAAAGACAGAGGGTGGTGAAACAAAAGTTTAGAGCTATGAGAAAAACTTCTCTTGGAAATGAAGGTGTAGTAAGTGCACCTTAAATGGGGGAAGATAAAATTTTAGAGAATTAAAAATACATCCAAAGAAAAAACCAATAAAATCATATCCAAGGTGGAAATTGTCCAGGAGAAGATCTTGTGTGATATAGGACTAGGAGTAGGAAAACCCCCATTTTAGAAAAAAAAAATGCTTCAAGGTGGAAAGACTTTTAAACTGACACATAAATCCAACAATTTTAAAATTCAATGCAATAAAAAATAATTTTAAGAGATACTTGAGTGTAGACTCATGTTAATATGGCCAACACTATGGTTGGGGGTACGAATACCTCGCAACCCATCAAACCCAACCAACGTTAGGTCATTCCACATCAATAGAAACCAAACTCCACTCAAAGAAAGTAAAGAATTTCCCAAAATCTAGCCTTCGTAAATTCTCCTCAATTTTGTTGAGTATACTAGGAAAGAGCCAAATAATAGCCACAATGGAGGAGACCAGGTCTAGAGGACTTGGTCCTATCCTCATTAGAAGAAAGGAAACAATAGTATAGGAGTAGAAACCAGGTTTGGGAGGGGTAAGTTTCTTGGGAGAGAAGTGCAGGCATAACTCAACGAGAATAATAGTGGTTTCCCCTTGCCAACCTACATTAAGACTGGCCAAACTACCATTGAGAGAGTTCCATCAATTTCCACCCTGATTCATTAAATGCATAATGATTTTACTATTGTGTGGATCATCATTTTGAGAAAGTGTAGGATGTGTGGCGAGTTGGATGGCCATGCTTCCCACATGCTTCCCCCCTTGTTTGATTTTGGTGATGACAATGGAACCATCTCCTTCCATGCTTTACCCTTGTTTCTCATCCCATCCAAGAGTTATAAAGATTTATCCTTAAAATGAATGAAAATGATGGATGAATCAATGATGCAGGAGCATCAAGGGAATTTTTTATTTTGTAAATATGTTAAAAGGGGGTGTGATAATTTTTAATATTTTATTAATTAATTTGAATAAAATAGGAGAAGGTGAGGATTTTTGTAAATATCTTTTTATTTAATAAAAGGATATGAGGGAATTTAATTAGTTGAAGGATTTTGGGGATAAAGATCTATCCTTTAGGGATGTTAAGAGATTTAGGGGTTTGTTGAGGAATTGAAGGGATTGAGCATTTAATTAAATGATTTTTTAAAATTGTATAAATAGGAAGGGGTTTTAGAGAAAAATACATTGAGATTGTGAGAGAGTGTGTGATTGAGAGTAGGCTTAAACAACAAGGCTGTAAGCCTTCAGCAATTGTAAAGGGCCACAGAATTGAAATATCTAGGCAGAAAAAGTTGTAAGTCATTGTTTTGTTTCAGTTTATATACATTGATTGATTGTGGAAGTTATATTTATTTCTGGTTAACTGTATATATGTGATTGAGGTATCGATTGTTGGGAAGATTGACCAAAGGAAACCTGCAATAAAAGAAATTGTGAGATCGATTTATGTGTCCAAGCTAAAAGGATTGATATTAATATAACAATTGTTATCTGTGCATGAGCTTATGATTGGTTGTGCTATATCAATCTGAATTTGATTAATAGAAAATGAAAAGAGAAGAGCGCCATCATTTTAATACATTTTAAGTCTACAGTTTTGGAGTGAAGTCCTGTACGCAAAACTCTATTATGTCAGGCTTGTGTAATCCTGAGTGATCGATAGCAGAAATTGCTATTCGTTAGTGCGTTGAGAGCGTTTTTGCATTGAATGGTAAAGGAGTGTATATATTGAAACATGAATGGGTTCAAAAGACAGTTGAATATGTTGACTCTGTTATGTAGATGCCGTAGTCCGATTGCAGAAACAATCTTTGGCAAATGCGTGAAGCAACAAGTTATAGTCTTATGCATAACTGAATTAAAATGTTTGGAATACGAATGTATGGAATGTTGACTGTAATGAGGAGCATCGAAGAATTGTGAGATGGAACGTTTGTGTTTTTTTAACTGTTTTGAAACAGGGACAACGTTCAAATTAGAAGTAAGGCATTGGGAGAATCGATGGAAATAGAATAATTTAATCTGCCAGAGATTGGAATTTCTATGACACGCTGTGTATGCAGGTTTGGGCGGTATGCAGGTTTAAAATCATACTTATAAGATTTGTTGCAAATGCCAGTTATCTGTGGGTCGAAATAAAAGGAAGTTAACCATTCTTTATGAAAAACGCTTTAATTAAAGTCTGCGTTTGAATCCTGTGGTAGAATGCCGGCGCTGGAGAATTCAATGTATGATAGCGTTGAATTCCGAATTGATGATGCGTGTTGCAAGGAGAGGTAAGTTTATTTTTTAATTCAGAGTCTGGTTGAAACTTCAGAGTTTTGAATCGATTAACTAATGTATCGATGGGCACAGAAGAAACAATAGGAAGTCGATTTACAGAAAGGTATTGAAATTGAGAAGAGGCGGAATTGACAGTGTGGACAGAAGGTGGAAGACGCAGTTTTCCAGAGCACTTGTAAAGAAGTTGCAAGTGTTATGTTGGAAAACAGATGCCGTGTTGTGTGGGCCAGATTGACCACCGTGGAGGTAAGTTAAATCACATGAGAAGATTGTTGTTTATAAGCGCTGGCAGAGTAGTAAACTCTGTGAAAGATCGATTGCATAAATCAATTTTGCTTGGTGAATCTCCATACAAGAAAAGAGGTTTAACTGCGCTGAGGAATGGAGTTCATTTCCGGTCAAAAACGCAGATACAAAGGTATGAAAATTGGATTCATTATGTGGTCCTGAGCTTGGAGTAAGGCGATTATATAGATTGCAATTTTAAGTCCAAAGAATGTTGTTAAATTGCAATGAAATTTGTAAACATGAAATATGAGAAATTGTAATGCATTGGGTTAATGGAATTCCATTATGATAATGGTATTGAATTATGAAGACTGTGGCAAAATGAAGGGCGCATTTGGTTGATTGACTTCCAAATTGGGGTTTGAATAAATTTGTTAAGTTGTTAAGAAAACTCAAGGGCGCATTTGATTTTTGATTGAATCCAACACATGCAGGAAGAAATTGTGATGGTGTATAAACACATGAGGAATCTTGATGATGAAATGAATGAGGAAATTAAGGCATTGTTATGGTTTTATGAAGCATTTGAAAATTGATTGATAAAAAATTAGATGTTTGAGAAATGATTATTGTGAAAGGGTTTTATAACCATAAATATGAAAGAAAGCTTTCGCATAAAGAGTGAATTTGAAAGAGATTGAGATTAGGAGTTGGGAAAAATAGAGCATGTATGTTTATAAGCATAGACAATTTGAAGATTCTGGGAGTGCAGGCTATGCCTGCGTCATTTGGTATCAGAGCCTGGCTCTGTTGAAATAAAGATGTTTATTTTCTGAATAAGGACAAGAAGGTTTGTTGAACTGAAATGTATTTTTGAATGTGTGATGAATGATGAAGATCAGATTTTAAATCTGATATGCAGCAAACACAATTGCAAGTGAACAGGATGGCAGAAGTGAAAGGAGGACAAGATCATGCAAGATCTTAAAGGTGAGAAGATTTTTCTGATTTGAAATTTATGAATTGAAGTTTATGGTTGCAGAGAAGACGATGGCATTGAACCTGGCATTCAGCTAAAGGCTGAATAAAGAGGACAATTGCAGTGTCCTGAAGAAGAAGGTGAGTTGAAGAGATAGCCAGAGAGAGAGCAGAGGAAAGTGCTCAAAAGGTTCCAGAGGCAGTGAACCAAGTACTTACCAAAAGACTGAGTGAGGAGGGATTGGTGAGGTAAGTGGCAGCAGAAGAGATTGCTGTCGTAGAGGCTAGTGCAACTCATGGTGAGTGAAAAACTCATGGAGAAGATGATCATGGAGGATCAGAGAAGAGGTTCAGAAGAATGCCACAGAGGTAAGATGACTGATGAAGTCAGAGAAAGAGAGATTGCAGTAATGAAGGTACAATTGTAGGTACTAGAAGAATGGTTGCAAGAGCAGGAAAACCAGAATAGAGGATGGATCTTTCCACTGAAGGGAAAGAGAGTGATTTGGCGACAATTGCAGAGGAGGTTGAGGCAAATTGTGATTGCCTTGTTGAAAAAGGAACTTAGAGTTCTTGAGCCAGAGATGGAATTTGAAGATTCCACACGCAGATCCGTTCAGAGAAAAGTGTTGGAGGAAGCAGTCAAGACTGAAAAGTCTTGCAGTTTTAAAACTGACAAGTTGTGTATGTTTGTAGGTACAGCACAGTAAGATGAGCAAGCTTTAGAGTTTGTTCAGGGGAGAGAAGAGTTGAATCTGAAGGCTGTTCAGATCGATGATGAGATGGCAAGATCTCAGGAGGCAATGAAGACGAAGGAGTCTAATCAGGATGATGGTGCAGAGAGAGAAGGACCAGCTGATGATTGGTCACGAGCTGGTGAAGGTATGGAAAGTTGTGTGAAGTTTCCAAGTTCTACTCCTAATGAAATTGTTGAGTTGTATAGGAAACTAGATCTTCAGAGAAGAGAATTGGAGAGACAGAGGACTTATGTGCAGGATAATTTGCTGAGGAAGCAAGGCAGGAAAGTTTTCATAAAGGACAGTCATGAAGCAGATGATGGTAAGAAGGCGAGACTAGCTGACAGTCTCATGGTGAATGCAAATCAGCATACTGATGTGCTGACAGAGGAGTTGGAAAGGAACTCAGAGCAACATACTGAAGTGTTGCCAAAGAAAGCTGAAGAAAAAGCCAGTAAAGGTTTTCTGAGTCCTGAAGAAGACCTGGAGCTGTAGAGAGAAAACTTGGTGACTGAATCGACAAGTAAGTGTTATGATTTTGAAGCTGACGATTTGATTGTGTTTACAGGTGATGTAGAAGACAGTTCATCATTTGGGATTGTCTTGGAAGAAGAAGAACTGTTGCAGGTAGAAGATGAGACAATTAGGTCTCATAAGCAGAGGCTTGTTACCATGGGTGACAAGAAAGAGTTGGCTTGTCTGTATAGCCAAGAGAAGACTGGTATATGAAATTTTGAAGCTACTACAGTGACAGATGGTGAAGCTACAGTGTTTGCAAAACTTGATGATGATGGACGATTTCTGAAGATTATCGAAGGGGAAGATGGAGATTATGCTGGAGATAATTTGCAGCATGTTGATGAAACACTGAAATGTTTGCTGGAACCAGAGAAAGAAATTGCAGATGATGAGAAAAGGAATGTTGCATAGGGACAGGAAGTTTGGGAGGCCGCAACACCCATAGTGACAGCAAGAGCAACATGTTTTATTGAAGATGTTGGAAACAATCAGCGGACAGAGGACATACTAGACAAACAAAATTGAGTTGATAAGGAGGTTAATGATAAAAACATCTCAGAGAAAGACAGTAGCAAGAAAGAAAAGGAAAGACAACAAGAGAAAGACAGCGAAAGATTGCAAGAGCAGAGCAAGTGGAGTACTACAACACAAAATATGGTAACCTGGAAGACAACAGCAGATAGCAACAGCAGTAAAGCAATTGACAAGAAAGGAAAATAAAATTTGGGATCCAGGAGAAAATATCCAGACTTATGACCATGTGGTCATGAATTTTCTTACATGGGGAGTCTGATGCAGGAGAATCAAGGGCGTTTTTTATTTTGTAAATATGTTAAAAGGGGGTGTGATAATTTTTAATATTTTATTAATTAATTTGAATAAAATAGGAGAAGGTGAGGATTTTTGTAAATATCTTTTTATTTAATAAAAGGATACGAGGGAATTTAATTAGTTGAAGGATTTTAGGGATAAAGATCTATCCTTTAGGGATGTTAAGATATTTAGGGGTTTGTTGAGGAATTGAAGGGATTGAGCATTTAATTAAATTATTTTTTAAAATTGTATAAATAGGAAGGGGTTTTAGAGAAAAATACATTGAGATTGTGAGAGAGTGTGTGATTGAGAGTAGGCTTAAACAGCAAGGCTGTAAGCCTTCAGCAATTGTAAAGGGCCACAGAATTGAAATATCTAGCCAGAAAAAGTTGTAAGTCATTGTTTTGTTTCAGTTTATATACATTGATTGATTGTGGAAGTTATATTTATTTTTGGTTAACTTTATATATGTGATTGAGGTATCGATTGTTGGGAAGATTGACCAAAGGAAACCTGCAATAAAAGAAATTGTGAGATCGATTTATGTCTCCAAGCTAAAAGGATTGATATTAATATAACAATTGTTATCTGTGCATGAGCTTATGATTGGTTGTGCTATATCGATCTGAATTTGATTAATAGAAAATGAAAAGAGAAGAGCGCCATCATTTTAATACATTTTAAGTCTGCAGTTTTGGAGTGAAGTCCTGTACGCAAAACTCTATTATGTCAGGCTTGTGTAATCCTGAGTGATCGATAGCAGAAATTGCTATTCGTTAGTGCGTTGAGAGCACTGTTGCATTGAATGGTAAAGGAGTATATATATTGAAACGTGAATGGGTTCAAAAGACAGTTTAATATGTTGACTCTGTTATGCAGATGCCGTAGTCCAATTGCAGAAACAATCTTTGGCAAATGCGTGAAGCAACAAGTTATAGTCTTATGCATAACTGAATTAAAATGTTTGGAATACGAATGTATGGAATGTTGACTGTAATGAGGAGCATCGAAGAATTGTGAGATGGAACGTTTGTGTTTTTTTAATTGTTTTGAAACAGGGACAGCGTTCAAATTAGAAGTAAGGCATTGGGAGAATCGATGGAAATAGAATAATTTAATCTGCCAGAGATTGGAATTTCCATGACACGCTGTCTATGCAGGTTTGGGCGGTATGCAAGTTTAAAATCATACTTATAAGATCTGTTGCAAATTCCAGTTATCTGTGGGTCGAAATAAAAGGAAGTTAACCATTCTTTATGAAAAACGCTTTAATTAAAGTCTGCGTTTGAATCCTGTGGTAGAATGCCGGCGCTGGAGAATTCAATGTATGATAGCGTTGAATTCCGAATTGATGATGTGTGTTGCAAGGAGAGGTAAGTTTATTTTTTAATTCAGAGTCTGGTTGAAACTTCAGAGTTTTGAATCGATTAAATAATGTATCGATGGGCACAGAAGAAACAATAGGAAGTTGATTTACAGAAAGGTATTGAAATTGAGAAGAGGCGGAATTGACAGTGTGGACAGAAGGTGGAAGACGCAGTTTTCCAGAGCACTTGTAAAGAAGTTGCAAGTGGTATGTTGGAAAACGGATGTCGTGTTGCGTGGGCCAGATTGACCACCGTGGAGGTAAGTTAAATCACATGAGCAGATTGTTGTTTATAAGCGCTGGCAGAGTAGTAAACTCTGTGAAAGATCGATTGCATAAATCGATTTTGCTTGGTGAATCTCCATACAAGAAAAGAGGTTTAACTGCGCTGAGGAATGGAGTTCATTTCCGGTCAAAAACGCAGATACAAAGGTATGAAAATTGGATTCATTATGTGGTCCTGAGCTTGGAGTAAGGCGATTATATAGATTGCAATTTTAAGTCCAAAGAATGTTGTTAAATTGCAATGAAATTTGTAAACATGAAATATGAGAAATTGTAATGCATTGGGTTAATGGAATTCCATTATGATAATGGTATTGAATTATGAAGACTGTGGCAAAATGAAGGGCGCATTTGGTTGATTGACTTCCAAATTGGGGTTTGAATAACTTTGTTAAGTTGTTAAGAAAACTCAAGGGCGCATTTGATTTTTGATTGAATCCAACACATGCAGGAAGAAATTGTGATGGTGTATAAACACATGAGGAATCTTGATGATGAAATGAATGAGGAAATTAAGGCATTGTTATGGTTTTATGAAGCATTTGAAAATTGATTGATAAACAATTTGATGTTTTAGAAATGATTATTGTGAAAGGGTTTTATAACCATAAATATGAAAGAAAGCGTCCGCATAAAGAGTGAATTTGAAAGAGATTGAGATTAGGAGTTGGGCAAAATAGAGCATGTATGTTTATAAGCATAGACAATTTGAAGATTCTGGGAGTGCAGGCTATGCCTGCGTCAATCAATGTTACAGTACATGTTAGAATGAATGTTATTAATCTACTCAAGTTAAAAGAGACTTAACAATTAACAATAAATAAGACCGGTTTTTGGTTTTTGTCTTTTTTTCATGTAACCAAGTATTTTATAGAAACAATATACATGATATGAAGTAAGTATGTTATTTCTAAGGGATTTGGAGGATAAAAATCATTACTCTTAACTATTTGAAATAAATTCAATTAACAATAATTAACAATTAATATTATTATATTATTTGAAAAAATATTTAAGAGTAATTGATAAAATTTGAATAGTTTTGGAAATAAAAGTTTGTGATCCATGGTGGTAGTTGATTCCATTAAGAGGAGCTCTACAATCCAGAAATATGAAGATGTAGTGATTCATATGAAAAAAACATAATGTTGGCTCAATTGAAAAAGTAATAACAATAATAATTCCATTCGATTCAATTTATTATATTATTTGCAATAGAAATTCTCGGATTATCCATAGTGTAATAAGATTCATGTCAATGTTTCGAATCTTGAAGGGGATCGATCTTCAGGACTAATTGATAAATGATGGATTCAACAATTAGTCATAAAGATGGATCCACGTAGGGATTCAAAGCGTCGACATGATTCTTATCACACTATGGATAATCAGAGAATTTCTGTTATAAATGATAACCACAGAAGCCTAAAAACTAAAAATATTATATTATTATTTTTACCTAAATTTTTATTGGTATTACGTCAAAAAATCAAAACATAAAAATATAATTTTCATATTTTCATGATTTTATTGATTTCAATATAAGCAGACTCAATCTGCCACAAGGGAAACCATATATAATGGCCACTTATGGAGGATACAACCTGAGCAAGATACAAATAACTAATGGAATTGAACAAGCCTATTAATTACTTAATCACAAATATAAGTTCTATTGTAATACATGACATAAAATGAGGAGTTAGAGGAAATCACACGAGCATGATCCTTGGCACTGGTACCTGGAGGAGCTGGAGGATTTTCCTCACACTAGAGATGGATCTCCAAGTGGGCTATCCTGGCATTAGAAATCTCTAAGAACAAAATCTAATACCACTCGACATGCTTGATGTCATTCAGGGAAGAGAAAATTTTATATTTCTCCTCTTGTTTCTCCTTCATAACTCTGCGTAGGATGGTTTTCAACTGCAAATGAAGGGTAATGGAGTTAAAGTATATATTTTTTGTTCCCCAGTTGTGACTAGGGTCAGGAACCCAATGGGACACCTCCTCAAGGATGTCACAATCTATGAAAATTTGATGTTATTAAGTAGAGAGTGAATCGAGATCATGCATCTCAACACGAATGTATAAAAAGATAGATAATTGGTAGATGGTTGCAACCTATTGTGCATCTGTATGGGCATGAGTTCTTTATTGGGGTCTATGGCCATGCCCCTTCGGCAGTTGCACATGTAGTGCCAAGAAATGATGCTCAGGAGAAGAAAAATCCAAATACAAGGCTTAAGAATTGATACTCTAGGGGAAGAGTGGCAGAGATAGGGGATGCCAAGAAAAGCCTAAAATGATAATTGGAGGAAGGAAAACACAAAATAAAAGGGGGGGTGGGGGGGGGCGAAGGTCCTTGAGCAAGACAAAGATTAAAACCATTTCCTACACACCACAAGTCATGAATACAAAACCCAACAAACATTGAACAACAACCTAAACTATAACCAATGAATTCAAGACCAAAAGATATGTGAAAAGAGCCAAAAGTCTCAGAAAGTAACTCAATAAAAGCGTTCCAAAATGTCCCAACTTATGAAAGGTGCCAGACTGAATATGGAAAGGTGGCCAATACAATAGATTGTATCAATAAAGTTGGGGCCACATTAGTGAACAACTCCAAAAAATGGGCACAAGATATGCAAGGAAAGGAAATTGCTGGAAGTTGTTTACTTAGCTTGAAAATTAAAAGACCTAACGGTATGATATTTTGTCATATATATATATATATATATATATATATATATTATTTTCGATGAAATTATAATGTGTAAGATTAATTTTTTTTGTGAAGGTTCTATAAATTCAAGTTGGAATGAGTTCCAACGTATAAATTTAATGATGGCATGATATATTGTCCATGTCTTCAACACTTTATATTATTTTTATTTATGGCCAAAAAATATGACTTTTAATTAATTTGTAAATTTTTTAAAATAATTTACAAATTTCACCAAAGTTTCTATAAAATTAAATATTAAATTTATTATTTTGAAAATAAAAAACTAATTTTTGAATTTTAAAAAAAAATGAATTCTTATTTTTAATTAATGGCTGTACAAGAATTGACTAATTTTATGTGTTTTTAAATCAAATTGTCAAAAAAAAAATATGTTAAAAAAAAATATTCACATCACCAAGTGTCCAAAATAATTAATTATCCAACTTGATTTGACACATGAACTGATTGTTTACTTCTTGTATAATGATTTGGTATGTTTATGTATGGTATCAAAGGGAGAGAAGAAATATTTCCATCTCAGATAGAATGAGACATGACGAGTAGGGAAGGGGATGATTCCATGTAGATTTTTCCAATGCCAATTGTGGTTTCCAAGAAGTTTTTTTTGTAGATATTGGATGTCATTGAATGAAAAATATGAACAATATGTTAGAGCCTCAAAGCAATACTGCAATATTAACAGGCCTGGAGGGAAGAAATGCAGGGGAGAAACACGATGGGGAGCCAGGTTGTAGCATTTTGGAGAAGATCCCAATTTTCTTAAATCGTCAAAGTATAGGTTGTTTTTTCCAAGGACAAAATGATTGATTGAATTTGAGGTGGGAAGATCCTTCATCTCCTTTTCATCAATGGTTTCCATTGGTACATCATTGAAGGTTTCCTTATGCTTTAATGCTAATTTCTCGGGACTGATTTTTCTATTATATATTCTACACAGAACCTAATCATCCAACTACAACAAGAAGAGTAATTTTAATTAGTATAGAAAAAAAATGACAGAGAAAACATGGAAAATATAGAATTCTCTACGAAACAAATCTCAACACAGGTGTATAATCACACAAAACCCAACAAAGAGAAGACATAATTACTTACTCTGAAGTTGTCTTTCTTCCTTGAAGGAATCTTAATATTAGCAAGGCCACTACAAGGTATTTCCCGAAAGGGCTTGCATACACCCTTATATTTCCATATACTATACGTTGGATGCTTGAGAAAAGTTCCTTTTACACATACATTGACCATGACCATGTTTCGTGGGACTGGAATTCCTTGTCTTGTAGGAGTAAACAAAGAACCAACCTTAAGTGTCGTGTGACCACGCACGAAGGCGAGTGAGATCTTGGTCGTTGAATGCTGCAGAGTGTTAGAGACCCCCAGGTGTCTTGGAGGTTTGGAACCCTGGAGAATTCAATGGAAGACGGGGAAAATCCCTCCATAATTGAAATACTGGGACCTTGGTACTTTCGTAGGAGGCACCCATGTACTTTGTGAGGGAGCCTTGGGGAGAAATTATTTTGATTTAATCATTGGGGTGAGGCGGAAGTATTGGAGCCCCGAGCTTCCTACGTTAACCAATGGAATTGCGACACACTGAGGAGGGACCACCAGGGATCCACACATCCTAGAAGGTAGTCCCTGATATTTTCAACAAGCGTTTGTACTAGAACCCACTAGGATTCTATTACCAAGGTGACATGGCCATAACGTACCCAACACCTGCACACTATATATAATGTTATAGTTTGGGCCATGTGATCCATAGAGAGGGGTTAATTCATGGCCTAATATGAGTGGGTTGACAAGTTCCACATGGTATGACATGACGCATGGTGAAATAGCCACATGGTTTCCACGTGATAGGTTAAGTGACATGGCACTATATGATCGGCCAAACTTTAACCACACATATCTTTTGATCGAGGATCTGATTGAAACAAATTTCATATTGTTAGAAAGGTCTTGATGAAACAGATGTAACAATGGCATCCATTTTTAGTTGATGATATGGAGATCCACTTGGGCGCTAGGTGGAAGGGAACATGTCCATCCCACGCACCTGCACATGGTCGCCCAACGCATGATAAATATTGGAGCATGGGAATTTTATTTGCCACCCCCGCCAGCCTCCCATTGACCTCCTTCAACTGTAGCTCATTAAATTTGTCGTCCTGCCTTGGCCGACTCTCATGGCCCTTAAATGTGCCACCCCTGCTCCATCCTCCTCCATTCGTCTCTCCCTTATGCTTTGTGCAATTGCCTCCAGTGTCTCAGTCGCCCCTCAGCACCTCTACCATGTTCCTCTTTCCTGTGGTTGTTTCTCCATGAATTTTGGCACCTTAGATCATCTAGAGGTCGCTCCTCCTTAGAAATCCTCTCATTCCCTTGCCTCATCCATTCCGACAAGACATAGGATGAGATGTCACAAAGAAGGAGGGCGGGGCCTCCCATCCAGGCCTCCTACCTCAACCTCGACGGGAAGGGCGGTCAATCTCTCAATGGACTGGGAGGAGCCAGACATGTTCGACCCCGTCAATATCACTGCCCATTTGTCCCTCCAACTTCTGACCTATCCGCTTGAACCCTCTAGCTGAGGCCGCCACCCCAGAAAGCAACCCCATAAATCCACCATTCAGTCTGCTCCAGCCTTCTCTCCACGCAAATGAAGGCCTTGCCAGTACAAAGTGTTTCCAGCAACGGATGTGGTTCAAGCAGTAGTGCAGGTTCAAGCTCGAATTAGGATGGAAAGGACGTTGTCTCCAACACTCATGTAGACTCCTCCATTTCTCGAGATGCCCAAGTGTTGTTTCTCCCTCCATCAATGACCCACATGTCTAAGAAGGAGGAGGACGAGTCAAAATATGTATGCAGGAATGAGGAAGAGCCAACCATCCCTCCATAAAATAATTATAGGTCTCCATCAGTTAATTGTTGGGTGCTCGTCTCTTTTTCCAATTTTCTTTTGTTTTTTTCTAGATTTCTAGTGTTTTGGTACTATCTTCTGTTATGGTTCTATCCCAGACTTATAAATTGTCAAGCTGGTTTCACACTATGGGCACCTCATTATCATCTCTGCTCTTGGGCTGGTTTCCCCATTTGGGGCAGTCCCTTTTTTGAAGTCTTGCTTCTGATACTTCCCTCTGAAATTGGCCTGCCAACTCTGGAGGATGAGAAATGTAATTTTTGGACCTATATGATATAATATAAGTAGCCTAATTTAGAAAAAAAAAAAAAAAATGGCATCCATTTTAGGTTTTAAGAAGTTTTAAAAGGGTCACAAAATTTAGATCCCATTTCCATAACTGGACTTTGGAGGTTGGTTCAAATCTACCCTTGGTTGGGGCTAGGGATATTAGGGGATATGTTAGATTAACTATAGAGCTACACCCCGAGAGTGTCAAGAGAATTTAACTTGTAACCTATCAATAACAAAAGTTTTTTCATGATGGGGGCTCAACATATATGTGTGTGTGTGTGTGTTTCGGCCATGTGAGCCATAAAGAGGGTTTAATTCATGACCTAGTATGAATGGGTCGACAACTGCCACTTGGTATGACATGGTGCATGGTTAGATAACCACATGGCTGCCACATGGTAGGTTAGGTGATGTGGCAATCTCTGATTGGCCAAACTTTAACCAACCATATCTTTTGATCTAGGAGTCAGATTGAGAAAAAATTCATATTTTTAGAAAGGTCTTGACATAAAAAATGCAAATATGACATTCATTTTAAGTTTTCAGAAGGTTTTAAAAAGGTCAAAAAATTTAGATCCCATTTCAGTAACTAGAATTTGTAGGTTGGGTCAACTCTACCTTTATTTGGGGCTAGGGATAGTAGGGGGTATGTTACATTAACTATGGGGCTTGACCCTGAAAGTGTTAAGATAATTAAACTTGTGACCTCTCAATAGAAAAGGTGTTTTAAAGATGGGGACTCAAGAAATTGAGGTAACCCTTGCAACTCAAATTATTATTATTATAGATTATAAAAATATTTAATATATCACTTAAAAATATATACATTTAAAAAAAGATTTAACAAGAATCCACCATTCAGATTCACCTCTTTACCATGAATATTCTTGACATGTAAACAAGCTTTGTTACAATACCATAAGAATATTCTAAAATATATTATGGAGCTTAAATCCTTCATTCCACCTAATAATTATTGATTAATTAGCACAACCATATAATTTAAATGGCTAGTGTACACCTATACATGTCAAAACACTTACCTCATTATACATCTCACATTTCGAGATTGAAATAAATATATAACTAAATTATAAATTTATTGTAAATTATCAACCCCACCCTTGATAACCATAATTATCTCTCTGTGTTATCCAACAATAAGAAAAAAATGAACATCACTAAGATAAGAACTAATTCCCACGAGCTTCGGAGTGAGATGAGGCGATGGTCTATTCCCAAGACCCCTTCGAACGATAGACTCTGTCAGATTTTTGGATTATAAGCAGGTGGAAGATGAAAAACACTTCCTTTTAGAGTGCCCGACTCCTACTCACATTCACTCTCAATTCCCTACCATCTACCACACTTCCAATATTCTTGACCTATTAACCCAACCCACCTATAGCGATCTTGGAGCACTTATTTCCCTTCTCTTTGACCATAGAAACAAGATTATTTCTCCTCTCTTAAGGTCTGATAGACCACATTTTTCTTAATGGAGGATAACCACCATCATATATGTGTGTGTGTGTGTGTGTGTGTGTGTGTTTGTGTGTGTGTGGTAATCATATATACATTTAAAAGAACATGTAATGATTTTTTTAACTATGTAGATTCATCTTCACACTTTACAATGGAGTTAGTAACTTGTAAATAAGCATTGTTACAATACAATGGCTTACCAATCCCACATGCCCAAAAAACCATAAATAATGTTCATGACATTTTTTTTATTAATTTCAGAGAAAATGCATAACTACTTCTGAGATAAATCCTACCACCCACATAAATATTCTCTGGAAGTTAAATCCTACCACCCACATATTAATTATTAATAATTAACTTAAAATTATGATTTTTTTTTACAAAATTGACAAGCCTATGAACATAATTAAATGATAATTTTGGTCATCATTAATATATTCTAGTTAAATCCTTTAAGACCCACCATGAACCCTTGAAAGAAGTTTAAATTAGCCTCAAGAATTTATCACCCAGAATATATATATATATCATTGTTGAATTTAGCTTTAATTCCCAGTCAACCATCATGACTTTTAAAGTTTAACCATATTAAAATAAATCCCAACTTATAAAAAAACTTATTTATATTCAAATACTTAGTTATGGTTTATCCAAAAATTCTTAGAAACTAAAATATAAATAAAAGATCCATGTTAAAACTCTAGTATAATTGTTAAAAAAAACCATTAACATTTGACTTTATATTCAAAACACTTATTAATAGTGTATCACAAAATTCTTCAAAATTTAACAAAACAAAAAAACATTCTTAATATATTTGAGAAAAACTTTTAAACCGACCATGAAGTCGTTAAAGTAGCATGGATTAGCTCAAAAGAGTTTACTCGGTCAAGATGAATTGTAATTCAATATGGTAGAAATATTGTAATGTTTAATATTTTGATTAGGTTAAAATCAAATAAAAAATAAAATAATTAATAATTATAATTATCAATAAAACATTTTAACTCACTTAAATTAATAAAACCAAAAATAAAAATACAATAACATAAAAAATAGATATTTAATAATTATGATTATAATTAATAATTAAATTTCTAATCCTATCTTCAGGATTCAAATCTTTATAATATATATAGTAATAAAATCTCTTCATATGTAAATATATTTTATAACTTTTAGTATGAAAAGAGATTTGGCTACAAAAATTATATATATATAATAGTAATTGCACCTAGAGGTGCAAAGGAATAAAAAATATTGTTGAAGCTCTCGAAAACACCCTAAGTGGTTTTAATTTTATTCCATATGAATTGCTCAGGATGATGCAAAGATCTCAATGGGCTCAAGTAGGGTTCTTGGCCAAGGTGATCCTTTGCCACAATTTAGAATGGATTTGTTACAAACAAACCTAAGATTTGTATCCTTATGTTTGAGCCCCATACTGCTATGCTTGATCTAAAGTTCATCCAATTGCAATGGTATTTATCTCTTAGCCTCATTTTTTTCTAAATGAACATTGATGAGAAGGGATTTGATATTCTAGTAAATCTCAATGGTGTAGAGGTATTGGTTTTGGCATCATTAGGCATAAATTGGATTGGGGACCCATTCTACAATTTATTTTAATACTAATGTATTGTTGAATTTGTCCTTGTTTGCAAGAACCTTTGTTGTAGTGTGTTCAATTTCTTGTTGAATGTCATTAGGAGTTTGGATTTGATAGCAACGAGTTGCATTGTCGTCATGAAGTTGAGCTTGTGCGCTCCCTTCCACTCTACTACATGAGACATACTGGCTTGTGACCCTTTGATGTGGAGTTAGGGATGAGAAAATAAAAATGGGAGAGGATGAATGCATGAGAACTTCAGAATATCTGTAGGGATTTTCTGTGGTACGGGAGGCCATTGCAAGTTGTGATTGATGGGGTCATGCATCAGCTTTTAAAGATTCGGGATATATAAATTTTCCAAAAATGGTAGTGGCATGGGTGCCCCGGAATCTGTTCAAGGATGAGGTGGGTGACCTAAAGCACCTAGGGGTCCTCCCATCAAGGTATTTCCAACAAGATATGTGAGACTCGTATGATAATAATTTCCTTGTTGTCGTAGTGTAGGCATGTAAGGTGGCTATCCATAAGGGATGTTAGGCCCGAGGGAAAAAAACGGGTTTCCCCTAACATTGTAATTTCCCCCTTGGACCAAATGAGGTTGAGGGGTGCCCAAATGGATGCAACAGGACTCAGTCGGGGGATGTTTCTCGCCATATAATTGACAACTGGCACATGATCGACACCTGAAATTTGGCCACTAGGAGGAAGTAAATCAATAAGTGACAAACCAGCTTTTCCTATAGATGGTAAGGGTACGAAAATCCCCCCTACTAGTATATTTTTGTTAGGAAAATTTCCCCCAATAATTTGAGTCTGGGGATTCGAACTCAGCAAAGGGTTCCAACCAAAAGGGTTTTGGAAAGGGGTCGAGCTAGGAAAATTACTAGAAGGGACATCAGGAGGTCTAGGAGTAGACATGAGAGGGGTGGAAACTAAGAGGTACTAGACTCCACTCATAGCGGGTGTAACCAAGTTTCCTGGACTAGGCATACTCTAACTAATAGGGTGACCAATCATCAATTTAGAACTAAAAATAGGTGGGGGGAGTGGTGGTGGAGAAAAATTTTCCACAAATGACCATGACTCACTATTCGTCATGTGGATATTGGACGTGGGAATGTACAAAGACATTACAAAAAAGGGGGGATATGAAAAAAACCAATCAATCAAAACATATAATTACATAAAATCAGAACAAACTACAGAAAACTTGTTAGCCTAGGAATTCAGAGGAATCGGTGAATGTTAAGTTTTTGGCTGGATAATGCTTCTCGGGAGAGAAAGTGGAAAGTTAGAAGGTGGACTAATGGCCACATATGAAGGATACAACCTGAGAAAGGTAAAAAAAAAATGTAACTAAACAAGACTATTAGTTACTTAATCACAAATATAAGTTCTATTGTAATACATGACATAAAATCAGGAGTTAGAGGAAATCACAGGAGCATGATCCTTGGCACTGGTACCTAGAGGAGCTGGAGGATTTTCCTCACACTATAGATGGCTCTCCAAGTGGACTATCCTGGCATCCAAAATCTCAAAGAACAAATTCTAATATCGCTTGACATGCTTGATGTCATTTAGGGAAGAGAAAATTTTATACTGCTCCTCTTGTTTCTCCTTCATAACTTTTCCTAGGATGGTTTTCAACTGAAAATGAAGGGTAATGGAGTTAAAGTATAGTTTTTTTCTTCCCTTGTTGTGACTACGGTCAGGAACCCAATGGGATACCTGCTCAAGGATGTCACAATCTATGAAAAGTTGATGTTATTCAATAGAGAGGGAATCAATATCATGAATCTCAACATGAATGTATAAAGGGGTAAATAATTGGTAGATGGTTGCAGCCTCCTATTACTGTGTCCAGGATGAGTTCTACCTTGGGGTCTATGGCCACCCCCCTTCGGCAGTTGCACATGTAGTGCTAAGCCATGATGCTCAAGAGAAGACAAATCTGAGTATAAGGCTCAATAATTGATACTCTAGGGGAAGAGTAGTAGAGATAGGAGATGCAGAGAAAAGCCTAAAATGGCAATTGGAGGAAGGAAAAAACATAAAAAAGGGGGGAAGGGGGGAGCGCGGTGGGGAAGAAGAGGTCCTCGGGTAAGAATACAAAGCTTAAAACCATTTCCTACAAACCAAAAGTCATGAAGAAAAAAAATAACAAACACTAAACACCAACCTAGAATATAACCAACAAATTCAAGACCAAAAGATTAGTGAAAAGAACCAAAAGACTTAGAAAATACCTTAATAAAAGCATTCCACAATGTCCCAACCTCTAAAAGGTGCCATACTAAATATGGAAAGGTGGCAAATACAATAGATTGCATCAATAAATTTGGGGCCACATTAGTGAGCAAATCCAAAAAATGGGCATAAGATATGCAAGGAAAGGTATTGGCACACTCACTTGAAGGAACACAAAGATGTCCTAGGTGACATAAAAATGTATTTTGTAGGTGAAAATTTGGAACTTTATTACCTTCTAGGAGTGTCTGGTATGCGTTGCTGAATTCTAGATTTCTCTTGTAAAATGCAAGCACTCTGAAGTCTCGTGCCCATAAGAGTGGAGCACAATGGTCAGTACCATGACTGGAGGTTGGCTGAGGCAATATAAAACATTATTGGTGTTTCCCTTCTTGTTGTTGGCGGTTCCCATGTTTTGGACAGATTGGCAAGACCAAAAGATGAGACAACATCAGAACCACTTTTGGGCCCTAGGATCTAGCCCTCCTGGACCCGGAGAGGGATCTCTCCAATAAAGCAAAGAATGATGTATCTTTGAGTGCTCAAAATGAGATGTTAGGCTAGGTATGAAGCACAAAGGGGGTTTCAAATGATTTGGTTGGTTGGTTGCTGGGTTGGTCATGAGATCATAGACTGAGAAAGTAATGGGAGAAAGGAACAAGGCAGCAGGATATTTCAGTAGAGGGGATAGGCCAAGAAAGTGCCATCCATTGGGCTATGGAGTCATGAAAGGAAATTACATGCAACAACTAGCCAAGGCTTCCACAGGGAAAGTCATCTACACTAAAGGATCTTTTAGATAGATGATGGGATGGAACATTAAGGAAAGAAGGTGACAGAAGGAAAGACAACCAGATTTCTGTCTATAGATCAGGTCAGAGGTCATTTAACTCTAGAATTGCTTGGACATACTCAAAGGCAGCTCTCAAAGAGGGACAAAGGGGCTGCTTATAGATCGGACCAGAGGTCATTTAACTCCAAGTCTGCTTTAGCAAATCCAAGGGAAAAAACAGAGATAGATTTGACAAAGAAACATCCAAGCAGCAAACCCCTAAGTTCATACATCAGTCAGTAGGCAATAACATCCACCGCGCTGGTTAAACCACATGAATTCACTCTTAGATACACATAAAGAAGAAAACGTTAAAGGTAGGGAGAGCAGGAACATTGGGCACCTAACAAGGGTGAATCCTATGCTATACTTCTATTGCCTACCAGAAGAACATGAAACAGTATGAAAATGTAATAAACAGAGTTAGGAAAAACATCACCAATAGTAATAGACCAGGATCCTGTGAAATATGCTTTGATTAATTGGTGCAAAACCAGTCATGTATAGTAAGCTCAATGGCTAATACAATCCAAACTTTCTCCTCCTGGCCTATTACATACAAACTACTCTGTAACTCCCTTCCAAGACTATTCTAACAGTTAAGTTGAATCCCTCTAACAGCAACAGCCGAACAACTTAACAACAACCCTTTAAAATGTGTTCTTCTGGATTCTTATAGGAAAAAATAGAGCAGAAGATGGTAGGTGAAGAATTAAATGAAGAATTAACGCTCAGAAGAGGAGGAAGGCCGCAACCCATTCTGTTTTAAATCTGTACAATTACTTCTGGTACTCTGGCTGCAGAACTACTGCCATTCTTTGTTGACTAGACAAACTGGTGAAATAATGATGCTAGGGTATCCATACTGTGTAACAAATGCTTCTTGATGATGTAGGACTGCTGAAAGGGTGTAGATCTTCATTCGAGGCACAAAGTAGACTGAAAAATGATGTGTACCATGTCCTTTCATGGGAGAACGCTCTGCTGATATGGAAAACCTCATAATATTATCTCTCTGTGCATAGGACCGTCCAAGATATCCACAGGGTCTTCCAAACTGTACTTTTTCCTTCTGAAAGTCCTTGCAGAAGTCTCCTATTTATTGCCTCGAGCTCTCTACTATTCTTGTGCTGTCTCTGTCTGTGAATTTCGAGCTTCAATGGCGCCGGAGATTTGGTAGAGTTTAAACTCTGTCCGTTGATGAATTTATGGTGCAAGCAGCCCTCAGACGCTTCCTGTAACATTAAGCTCTAAATATAACCTCTGCACCTGGTCTTCATTGATCCCTCTGTCACTGTGACAGAGATCGCGCATCATGGCGGTCATTTACTGTTGAAAACCCTGCAACAACCCGATATCTGTGAAGAAAACAATGGATGGGCAATGAATGATGTGGACGGATGGAGGAGATGGCCATGCAGGAGTGATGGAGGTGAAACTTGCAGAGGAAACGGTGAGAATCACTCTGGTGGGGGTTGACGATCTGCAGAGCGAATATACGTGGAAAAAAAACGAAAACACATTAAAAACACGAAACGAACCGATTATACGTAATGGAATGGGCGCATGTACGGAGGATGCACAAGGGGTGACATGGCGTACGGTGAAGACACATGGACAGATGATGTGGAGGCCGGGGCAACGGTGGAATGGTCAACGGCAGGCAGACGAATCTGGACCGTTGATCGTGGCCGAGATCAACGGTGGAGGACGACGTACGGTGGGCCATGGCGTGAGTTATCGCGCATGCAGCTTCATTAGGCTTCGTGCATCTTGAGCGGGTGATGGCCGTTGGATGGCCCGTCCCAGATCGGAAGGTCTACAGCGATTTCGCTAGGCATTCGTGTCTGAAGGATAATGTGTGGGGGATGACTTTAACCGGCGGGAAAAGTGGTTTCAAAAATGTACAAGAGGACAGGTCGCGAAAGGTGAGTGGAATCGCCGGCCTTCGGGGAAAAACCACCAAGTGCGCGAGGGCGGTGCGGAATAAACCGGTGGTTTTGAACAGTGGAAGTAGGGAGCGGGACCACCGGATCGGGCGTGTTCTGCGCCGTTAGATCTGGGACAGAGCAATAGTGGAAAATGCACCCGAAGCGCTCTGGCTATGAACCGTCGATCCGCGGATTTAAACGGACGGTGGAGATGAAATGCGGGGGGCCAAGGTGTACGAGCACGGGAATTTTGGAGCGACCCCCCGTAGTGAATAACAACCATTGATTTGAGTCGTCCCATATTCCGAGGAGTCAACTGCGGGGGCTCCACGGTTTGACTCTACGGATAGAGAAAAACCCATGCAGGGAAAAAGCCTTGGTCACGGCGCCAGGCTATATGGAGCGGAAAGGCGCTGGGCTAGCTGAGAAGGGGGCTTAGGCCTATTATAAGATCGGAAGTGGGTTTTTAACCCCTTTCTAATGTATTTTGAGGCCCAAAGGGTAACGATAGGGAGATGAAGGGGGAAAATGGGGAAACAAAGGGTGCAGGGATTTTAGAGGGGATTTACGGGGGAAATAGAGGGGAGCAGAGACACTTTGACAGAAGGGGAAAAAAGGGAAAAGTGACATTTTGCAGGGGAAAAGGGGGTAAATGAAGGCTTTGAGCTAGGGAAACAACAGGGGGGATTTGTATAGGGCAAAGCACATAGAGACCTCAAGGATGATGTGTCTTCAAGGGAGATGCATTCCTTGAAGGTCTCCAAAATGACATAGCCCCCCAGCTTGCTTGTCAAGAATTTCATAGGGGGGGCTAACAGTGGCTCCACATGGGGATGGCTGCTCCTTCGAGGAGGCAAGAAACTAGAGATGATCTTTGGAGTAGGCCAGTTGCCTGCTGCTTGACACATCCCTTTCTTTGATCAGCTGCCACAATATGAACATGTTACATCAGCAGAAACATTCTTCCCAATCAGTCTACTTACCCACACTACAATCCTAGCATTTTTTTTTTCCTTAGGGTGCATTTGAGCTAGCAAACCCTTTACATCATTTTATTTTCAAACAAGAAAACAAACCTATTCTACTTCTACCCTTATTGCTCCATGAGACCAGATTAGACTGTTGGTCTCACATGTTTCTCTACCTACACTACTACCTGCTAGGATTAGACTGTCTAGCAGGTTTCGTCTCTACATTCTAAGACAGAAATTGAAACAACTAACTACCTGCTCATAGGCTGAGATTTATTGAGCTTTTCCTACCTACCCTACTCTACAGAAATATTTACAAGTCTAGCTTACAAACATTGTCTTCCAATGTAACCAGTCCATCAAATGATCTCATGGATGGTCCTTCTTGCTCAATTCCTTGAGCATGCTAGATAGGCAGGGCAGCTCCCACTCTTCTTGTTCCATAACAATAGCCTTGAAAAATGTTCTCTCTATTTGCAACATGCTGCTCAAAAAGACCCTTGATCCTTCTTCAAGTATATGCAGGAAATGTGCATAAGGATCATGAAATGATACCTGGTTATGAATATCTAGCAAGCATGATTCAACCAGGACTTCCTCTTCTTCCACTGGATCAAAGATAAAACACTCTTGAAGAAGAGAATCTCCTTCATCTGCTTCACTTTATGAACTGGAGGACTCATCATAGATTGCAGCACTGTCCTCCTAGAGCTCTAATATGTTCTGCTCTGATGTGCTGAGCTCAATGAAGAGATCGATGTATTCTTTAGCAGAGGTGTACTCCTTTGCTTCCTCTTTTTTGAGAGAAGGTTCTTTCCTTTCAACCCGCTCAAAAAAATCTTCTTTGCTTTCCTCCTCATCTTCCGAAAGGAAAGACTGCTGGTTTCCAACCTTACTGATGATCTGTGGTAGAGCAGAATGAAGATTCAAAGAATCTTCATCTACTGATATATTGTCACAGCTCTCCTCATCAGTGTCATAGATAGGCTGACTGGTTTCATTACCTCTCTGAAATTGCTGGCTCTAATTTTATTCCCATGAATCTAAGGATGATGGTCCTGCAAGCTCGGCTTCTCTTTGAAATCACTCACCCTCAAACAGATCATAAAAAGGAAAATCACAATTGTAAGTAATGTCACCCTCCAAACCTATCGGATTCTCAGCAGGTCCTTCTTCATTCTGATCCACAAAGGAGCCTTCTGAATCTGAATCATCAAACTCATAAGATGAATGGGCAAGAGTGCGTGCTCTATAGAAGGCCTCAGAGGTGGACTTTTGTTTTAATATCCGCTCTATCTCTTCTTCTGTCAAAAGAGGGGTTTCCCTTTCATCATGGACAGAAGCACAACAGTCCTCTTTCTCTTGTATTAGCTGATTTGGAGGCTGGATGTTTTCTTGAGCCTCATCTTCCACACTAGATTCTGCCTCTTCCATGTAGTCTTCTGCTTCCTCAAGGCAGCTTTCCTTATCAGCCTTTGCTAATAGGTCCTGATATTCTTTGGTCAGCATAACACAAGGCATGGGTAAGCAATCGGGCAGTTCCTAATCACTAACCTCCTTATCTTCCATAGATTCTTGAACACCATACATGTCTTGCTCATCTTCTCGGTATTGAGTTTGTTCTTGCTCTGAAAGATGCATAGGCTGCTCAAAATAGTCATCATTTGCATTCATATTATCCATATGCATTTCCAGCACTATACCAAAAATTTCAGTTATTTCACATAATTTATCATACAAAGCATCATACTTTGTATCTCTGTCCATGTTTGGATCTATATTTATGCAAAGAAGGCTACTGCTTCTTCTCAACCAGTTCAGTGTCCTTCACCAGTGGAGTCATTTGGTCTTTGGATCATAGGGAGTGTGGAGTCGCCAGGTGGATGAATTTGTCTGTTTGAAGCAGGCTAATGTCCACCATTAGCAATTAGGTAATGTCACCTTTCAGGAATAACCTCAAAACACAACAAACTCCAACCAGAGATTGACTAGGAGGGCGTTTACCAAATATGTCACCTCCGAAGAAGGTGAGATCCGGAGGCTACCTGACCCTTCCCAGGCTCTGTCTAAGAGTATGAGACACACAACGAACGGAGGATGATTCAAGAAAGGGATGAATTTCTGCCAATCTAACCAGAGATTCTGGGTTTGAATGCCTAGGGATGTTCAAAGTGTAATGCACTCAAATCTCCCTAGTGGAGTCGCCATTATGTTGGAGTTCCCATGTTTTGGCCAGATTGGCAAGACCAAAAGATGAGACAACATCAGAACCACTTTTGGGCCCTAGGATCTAGCCCTCCTGGACTCGGAGAGGGATCTCTCCTATAAAGCAAATAATGATGTATCTTTGAGAGCTCAAAATGAGATGTTAGGCTAGGTATGAAGCACAAAGGGGGTTTCAAATGATTTGGTTGGTTGGTTACTGGGTTGGTCATGAGATCATAGACTGAGAAAGTAATGGGAGAAAGGAACAAGGCAGAGGATATTTCAGCAGAGGGGATAGGCCAAGAAAGTGCCATCCATTGGGCTATGGAGTCATGAAAGGAAATTACATGCAACAACTAGCCAAGGCTTCCACATGGCAAGTCATCTACACTAAAGGATATTTTAGATAGATTATGGGATGAAACATTAAGGAAAGAAGGTGACAGAAGGAAAGACAACCATATTTCTGTCTATAGATCATGTCAGAGGTCATTTAACTCCAGAACTGCTTGGACATACTCAAAGGCAGCTCTCAAAGAGGGACAAAGGGGCTGCTTATAGATCGGACCAGAGGTCATTTAACTCCAGGTCTGCTTTAGCAACTCCAAGGGAAAAACATAGATAGATTTGACAAAGAAACATTCAAGCAGCAAACCCCTAATTTCATACATCATCTAGTAGGCAATAACATCCACTACGTTGGTTTAACCACATGAATTTACTCTTGGATACACATAAAGCAGAAAACGTTAAAGGTAGGGAGAGCAAGAACATTGGGCACCTAACAAGGGTGAATCCTATGCTATACTTCTGTTGCCTACCAAAAGAACATGAAACAGTATGAAAATGTAATAAACAGAGTTAGGAAAAACATCACCAATAGTAATAGACCAGGATCCTGTGAAATATGCTTTTATTAATTGGTGCAAAACCAGTCATGTACAGTAAGCTCAATGGCTAATACAATCCAAACTTTCTCCTCCTAGCCTATTACATACAAACTACTTTGTAACTCCCTTCCAAGACTGTTCTAACAGTCAAGCTGAATCCCTCTAACAGAAACAGCCGAACAACTTAACAACAACCCTTTACAATGTGTTCTTCTAGATTCTTATAGGAAAAAACAGAGCAGAAGATGGTAGGTGAAGAATTAAATGACGAATTAACGCTCAGAAGAGGAGGAAGGCCGCAACCCATTCTGCTTTAAATCTGTGCAATTACTTCTGGTACTCTGGCTGTAGAACTACTGCCATTCTCTGTTGATTGGACAAACTGGTGAAATAATGATGCTAGGGTATCCATACTGTGTAACAAATGCTTCTTGATGATGTAGGACTGCTGAAAGGGCGCAGATCTTCATTCGAGGCACAATGTAGACTGAAAAATGATGTGTACCTTGTCCTTTCATGGGAGAATGCTCTGTTGATATGGAAAACCTCATAATATTATCTCTCTGTGCATAGGACCGTCCAAGATATCCACGGGGTCTTCCAAACTGTACTTTTTCCTTCTAAAAGTCCATGTAGAAGTCTCCTATTTATTGCCTCGAGCTCTCTGTTGTTCCTGTGCTGTCTCTGTCTGTGAATTTCGAGCTTCAATGGCGCCGGAGGGTTGGTAGAGTTTAAACTCTGTCCGTTGATGAATTTATGGAGCAAGCAGCCCTCAGACGCTTCCTGTAACATTAAGCTCTGAATATAACCTCTGCACCTGGTCTTCATTGATCCCTCTGTCACTGTGACAGAGATCGCGCATCATGGCAGTCATTTACTGTTGAAAACCCTGCAAAAACCCGATATCTGTGAAGAAAACAATGGATGGGCAATGGATGATGTGGACAGATGGAGGAGATGGAAATGCAGGAGTGATGGAGGTGAAACTTTTAGAGGAAACGGTGAGAATCTCTCTGGCGGGGGTTGACGATCTGCAGAGCGAATATACGTGGAAAAAAAACGAAAACACATTAAAAACATGAAAAAAACTGATTATACGTAATGGAATGGGCGCATGTATGGAGGGTGCACGTGGGGTGACGTGGCGTACGGTGAAGACACATGGACGGATGATGTGGAGGCCGGGGCGACGGTGGAATGGTCAACGGCAGGCAGACAAATCTAGACCATTGATCATGGCCGATATCAACGGCGGAGGACGACGGACGGTGGGCCATGGCGTGAGCTATCACGCATGCAGCTTCATTAGGCTTCGTGCATCTTGAGCAGGTGATGGCCGTTGGATGGCTCGTCCCAGATCGGACGGTCTACAGTGATTTCGCTAGGCGTCTGTGTCTGAAGGATAATGCACGGGGGATGACTTTAACGGGCAGGAAAAGTGGTTTCAAAAACATACAAGAGGATAGGTGGCAAAAGGTGAGTGGAATCGTCGGCCTCCGGGGAAAAACCACCAAGCGCGTAAGGGTGGTGCGGAATAAATCGGTGGTTTTGAACAGTGGAAGTAGGGAGTGGGACCACCGGATCGGGCATGTTCTATGTTGTTAGATCTGGGATGGATCAACGGTGGAAAATGCGCCTGAAGCGCTCTGGCTATGAACCGTCGATCTGCGGATTTAAACGGAAGGTGGAGATGAACTGCGGGGGGCCAAGGTGTACGGGCACGGGAATTTTGGGGAATTTTGAAGAGACCCCCGTAGTGAATAACAACTGTTGATTTGAGTCATCCCATATCCCGAGGAGTCAGCTGCGGGGGATCCATGGTTTGACTCTACAGACAGAGAAGAAACCCCGCAAGGAAAAAGCCTTGGTCACAGCGCCAGGCTATATGGAGCGGAAAGTTGTTGGGCTAGCTGAGAAGGGGGCTTAGGCCTATTATAAGATCGGAAGTGGGTTTTTAACCCCTTTCTAATGTATTTTGAGGCCCAAAGGGTAACGATAGGGAGATGAAGGGGGAAAATGGGGAAACAAAGGGTGCAGGGATTTTAGAGGGGATTTACGGGGGAAATAGAGGGGAGAAGAGACACTTTGACAGAAGGGGAAAAAAGGGAAAAGTGAAATTTTGCAGGGGAACAAGGGGTAAATGAAGACTTTGAGCTAGGGAAACAGCAGGGGGGATTTGTATAGGGTAAAGCACATACAGACCTCAAGGATGATGTGTCTTCAAGGGAGATGCATTCCTTGAAGGTCTCCAAAATGACATAGCCCCCCAGCTTGCTTGTCAAGAATTTCATAGGGGGGGCTAACACTTGTACTTAATGTTCAAGTGGAACTTTTGCAGGTATGTTGACCATTTTTTATGCCGATTGTTCTACAACTTCCCTTGTGTCTGTATGAACTGTAGGGTTCAGTGGTCTATGTGGATGATTGTTTCCTTACCCATAATGTAATGCTTGCATTTTCGGCAAGCCTACACAATGGAATACATCTCTTTTTCATAGGTGGGATACTTTTGGACCATGTCACAATTTTTTTTTTCTTAATAGAGAAAATACATTGATGTAAAGTCTCTTATTTGGGCCAAAATCCATTAAATATCAAAAAGGTTTCTCTTACATGGAAATTAGAGAAGAGATAATTAACCTCAGGCAAGTTGACTGTCAAATCTAGCAGGTGGTTCATCTACTCCAAGATATAAGGACCAGGGAGATTGGGGGATTGTTCTAAATTTTTTTGTGGTTAAATTTTCCCTTTCACTACATCCTTGAAAGAGACTAGACCTTTGGAGCTAGATCTAGGACAACCTCCAAGAAGTCTCATGTTAAGGATGATGGTTGAATATCATACAATGCCATAGTACTCCAACTTATAGTCCTCTTGCAATGTTTTCCCTTCATAAATCAGATTTTGGAGTCCTACTGGAATACCCATATGTTCTTGAATCTTTTTCTTAAGCATTTGTACCCAATCCCAGATCCAGACCCTCATACACACATATTTCCCACTCAGCATTTTAATAAAAAAATTGAAGCGACACTTCTTCAAGCATATATAAGGATTGATATCCAAGATTCGTCCACTTATTCGACTCGACTAGTGAATTCAAGGGTGGATTGGGAATCGAAGAGAGGTTTTCTGAATACTAGTAAGGAGATGAGTTGAGAGCCTCCCTGTCATCGTAAACTCCAAAAATATAATCCGTATAGTTCCTGAAATCCCACAAATCTAAAAAACTCCATGCGCTAATAACTCAGTGAGGTCCTCGAGATCTATGACAGGAGGAGGATCTGTATTTTGTGACAAATATTCCTCAAAGATCAAAATCCTTTAACTGTGTTCTGGGCCCACATGCGATGAAGCCTTGGCTCTTTGATGTTGTAGAGTCCACCAATCAGTCTCATCATATGTATTCTGTAAATGAAAGATGCTACAAATCAATCCTCTTGTAGTAGTCACACACTCTTCATCCTCTTTCCAACAGATCCACCAGTTCATGCTCCCAGACCTTAGATCGATATGGAAAAGCAAGAAAACCAATCTCTGATATGCATTCCATCTCACTCTCAAGGTAATATGGCAATATCCAATAGAAAATAGTGTATTTATCCATAGATCCATTCTTTCAAAATCACTATCAGTCCCAAGAAGAGCAAGGGATTCATTATTTACCAAGTTCCCCCACCAGCTCTTCTTGATACTGAGAGATCTCTGCTTTCCCAAACCCCAATCCTTGAGTTCCCAAATGCGTAGGTTTGAATCTAAAAAATATCTTATTCTGTGATCATATCCGGCTTCATTGACGTCAATTTTCGCTGCATGCGATGTTGCAAGTGGAATGGACTTGAAAATAGTAACTGGATCTAGCTTCCACGTTTCCTCCCCCTGGTAATAGGGAGAAATGAAATTTACATGAGGGAGATCGAAACAGATGTCGGTGATAGAGGGGTTAACTCTCGCACATTCTGTCACAACAATTCCATCCTCATCACTTCCATTCACCATAAAAACCAGTCCATCGAAATATTGACATTTGGATATAAGATCTATCTGATAGAGCCATTGTTGTCAATATCTGCATCCATGAGGTCTCGAATGGCCATCTCCCTCTGCAGCACCCATTTGGCGATGGTGTGGTTTCTGAAATCGCTCTTGAGCTCTGTATCTAACAACCTCTCTCGCCTAACTCATATATATATATATACAAACATTAGCATAATTTTATTTAAGTTAAGCTAAGTTAAAACTAAAAATTGTTCTACAATTAAGGAAACTGCCAAAATTTTTAAAATGTGCTATTAAGGAAACTGAAAAAATGAAAGAAACAATGGTGAGATTCCAAGTGGAGTAGGTCAGTGGCTATCAACAGCCACTTGGATTAGTCCTCCTCCCTTAGGAAACAATGGTCCCCATTTCGTTGAGTGCCTCCATAATATGGGGAAACTTCTACTGAACTTGGTGCCTAGTGAGCCACTTGCCTTGGTGCAGGAGTTTGCCAACTTTGATAACCCGATACAGTTGAATATTCTGCTGGAAAGTGTTCTTGATCTGCATGTCCATGATCCAATCATTTTTTGTTTGTTCCATGCAGTCAGGGTTTAGATCTGTTGGTGTGAGTTGTTTTGCAACGTCGAATGTGTCAAGTAATGGTGGAAAGTATGGCCGAAGGTGGTCCACATTGAACACTGGGTGCAGGTCAAGGAATGGTGGAATCTTGAGCTTGAAAGAATTGTCCCCTAAAAACTTGGTGATGGTGTATGGCTAGTATCGGAGCAAACAAAGATTACGGTGGGGGCTAATGAGGCACTCCTTCTACAAATGTAGCCAAACATTTTTGCCCACCTGGAACTTGTGTGGCACCCTATGCTGATCATGTTGTTGCTTGTACTCAGCATTTTTTTTTCCAATATGTCATGAACCTGTTGCTGACTGTGCTGGATTCACTCAATGAATATGTTAGCGCTGTTGCTTTTAGATTGGACATGGGTCGAAGTTTCCTCAGTAGTTGCAAATGGTATGACCACATCAATGGGACATAGTGGTTGGAATCCCAATCCCACTTGAAAGGGGCTTGGCTAGTTGAGCCATGGAGAGCTCTGTTGTAGCTGTGTTGGTCATAGGGGAGGCTTTCATCCCATGTACTAAGATGCTTCAAGTTTTACATGCGCATAATATGTACAATCATCTTATTGACGACCTCTATTTGGCCATTAGTTTGGGGGTGGAAATTCGTGGACTTAATGAGCTTGGCATCCAACATCGACTAGAGACTTGACCAAAATGTACTTAGGAACCTGTTGTATCGATCTAATATAATGGATCGTGGAAGCCCAAAGTGTACCTACACTCATTCAAAGAAGATATTAGCAATGGCTTCTAATGCGATACTCTTCTTACATGCCGCCAGAATGGCCATATTAGAGAATCTATCCACGACCACGAAAACGTAGTCATTGCCATGCTTAAACGTCGAAGGGATGCCCGAAATGTAATCCATTAAGATGGATTCCCACGGTCGACTAGGAGTAGGTAGAGAATTATATAGGCCTTTCTTTTTATGGTCGGTTTGTCAATGGTGTAAGTAGTGCAGGAACTGATGTAATTCCCAACACTGTTTAGAAGGTTCGACCAATAAAAATAATTCTGTAGCACTACCATTATCCTCTCTAATATAAAGTGTCTAGCAACCTGACTATAGAATTCTTCCAAAATAATCTTGGCACACTCGCTTGAAGGAACACAAAGATGTCCTAGGTGACATAACAATGTATTTTGTAGGTGAAAATTCTGAACTTTCATACCTTCTAGTAGTGTCTGGTATGTGTTGTCGAATTCTAGATCACTCTTGTACATATGCGAGCACTCTGAAGTCTCGTGCCCATAAGAGTGGAGCACAATGGTCAGTACCATGACTGGATGTCAGATGAGGCAGTATACAACATTATTGGTGATGCCCTTCTTGTATTTAATGTTCAAGAGGAACTTTTGCAGGTATGTCGACCATTTCTTATGGCAGTAATTCTGCAACTTCACTTGTGTCTGTATGAACTGTAGGGTTCAGAGGTCTATGTGAATCATTATTTCCTTCCCCATAATGTAATGCTTTAATTTTTGGCAAGCCTACACAATGGAATGAATCTCTTTGTCATAGGTGGGATACTTTTGGACCGTGTCACAAATTTTTTGTCTGAGTAGAGAAAATACATTGATGTAAAGTCTCTTATTTGGGCCAAAATCCATTAAATCTGCAAAAAATTGTTCTTGCATGGAAATCAGAGAGGATATAATTAACCTCGAGTAGGTTGATTGTCAAATCTCGCAGGTGGTTCATCTGCTCCAGGATATAAGGACCAGGGAGATTGGGGGATTGTTCTAAATTTTTTTGTGGTTCAATCTTCCCTTTCACTGCATCCTTGAAAGAGACTGGACCTTTAGAGCTAGATCTAGGCCAACCTCCAAGAAGTCTCACGTTAAGGATGATGGTTGAATATCGTACAAGGCCATAGTACTACAACTTATAGTCCTCTTGCAATGTTTTCCCTTAATAAATAAGATTTTGGAGTCCTACTGGAATACCCATCTGTTCTTGAATATTTTTCTTAATCATTTGTACCCAATCCCAGATCTAGTCCCTCATACACACATATTTCCCACTCAGCATTTTAATAAAAAATTGAAGCAGCACTTCTTGAAGCATATCTAAGGATTGATATCCAAGATTCGTCCACTTATTGGACTCGACTAGTGAATTCAAGGGTGGATTGGGAATCCAAGAGAGCTTTTTCGAATACTAGTAAGGAGAGGAGTTGAGAGCCTCCCTGTCATCGTAAACTCCAAAAATCTAATCCATATAGTTCCCGAAATCCCACAGATCTAAAAAAACTCCATGAGCTAATAACTCAGCGAGGTCCTCAAGATCTATGACACGAGGAGGATCTGTATTTTGTGACCAAGATTCCTCAAAGATCAAAATCCTTTAACTGAGTTCTCAGCCCCCATGCGATGAAGCCTTGGCTCTTTGATGTTGGAGAGTCCACCAATCGATCTCATCATATGCAGTATGTGAATGAAATATGCTGCAAATCAGTCCTCATATAGTAGTCACACGCTCTTCATCATCTTTCCAATAGATCCACAAGTTCATGCTCCCAGACCTTAGATCAATATGGAAAAGCGAGAAAACCAATCTCTAAGATGCATTCCATCTCACTCTCAAGGTAACATGGCCAGATCCAATAGAAAATAGTGTATTTATCCATAGATCCACTCTTTCAAAATCACTATCAGTCCCAAGAAGAGCAAGGGCTTCATTATTTACCAAGTTCCCCCATGAGCTCTTCTTGATGCCGAGAGATCTCTGCTTTCCCAAACCACACTCTTTGAGTTCCCAAATGCGTAGGTTTGAATCTAAAAAATCTCTTATGCTGTGATCATATCCGGCTTCATCGGCGTCAATTTTGGTTGCATGCGATGTTGCAAGGGGAATGGACTTGAAAATAATAACTAGATCTAGCTTTCGAGCTTCCTCCCCCTGGTGATAGGGAGAAATGAAATTGACTTTAGGGAGATCGAAACAGATGTCGGTGATAGAGGGATTAACTCTTGCACATTCCGTCACAACAATTCCATCCTCATCGCTGACGCTCACCATAAAAACCAGTTCGTCGAAATCTTGACATTTGGATAGAAGATTTGTCTGATAGAGCCATTGTTGTCAATATCTGCATCCATGAGGTCTCCCATGGCCATCTCCCTCTGCAACATCCATTTGGTGATGGTGTGGTTTTTGCAATCGCTCCTGAACTTTGTATCTGACAACCTCTTTCACCTTCCTCTCTCTCACACACACAGATATATATATATATATATATGTATATACAAACATTAGCATAATTTGATTTAAGTTAAGCTAAGTTAACCTTTAGCATCATTGAATTTATTTTTAACTTCAAGTCAGCTATCATGAATTTTAAAGTTTAACCATCTTAAAATAAATCCCAAGTAAAAAAAAATGACATTATATTCAAAATACTTATTTATAACTTATAACAAAACTCTTTGAAATTTGAATAAAAATAAAAATCCCTTCCGTAAAACCCTTTTAAAAAAACTTTAATCTTTGACTTTATAATTAAAATACTTATTTATAACTTATTACACTCTTCAAAATTAAAAAATAACTAAAAAATCCATAACTAACTTATAACTAAACTCTTGGTTAGTAAAACTACTTGAAACCAAATATTAATATTTCATTTTATATTCAAAAAATTTATTTAAAGCTTATCACAAAACTTCTGGAAATTAAAAAATAATTAAAAAATATATGGTTAACTTATAACTAAACTTTTCGGAAAAAAAAACCCTTAAGATCAACCATTAAAATTTAAATTCATATTTATTTATAGCTTATCCCACAACTTTTGGGAAATAAAAAAATTAAAATTAAAATAAAAGATAAAATAAAAAATTTGAAGGTATTGCAAAAAACCTTTAAACTTACGAGAAACTTTTAAAAAATGTATGAATCAGTTTTAAGGAATTTATTGCGTCCAAAAGCATTCTTGGTAAATATGTTGTAATGTTTAACATTTTTATTGGGTTAAAATCAAATAAAAATAAAATAAAATAATTATCAATAAAATATTTTAAGTTAATTAAATTAATAAAACAAAAAATAAATATAAAATTAATAATTAAACAAGGGTGGTTTCATTTAACTTTGGAGGGTGAAAATTTGAATGGACCGTTAAAATCTGGCCTACGTCAGCAATCCATGGGGCCAGAGATCAGCGAAGAGGAAAGACACTCCACTCCCTATATAATGAAATGGCTTCAGGGTTTCATTTTCCATAGGTCGTGTTTACTTTTCACAGATATTGTCACCCGGAGTCTTGTCTGTGGTCTCAGGTTCGAATCACGATAGTGGCATCAATGGCTCCGCCGAAGGCAGAGAAAAGGCCTGTGGCTGGGAAAAAACCCATGGCGGAGAAATCCCCTTTAACAGAAAGGAAGCCGAAGCCTTCGAAGTCTGAGAATAAGCTACCAAAGGAAGGAGACAAAAAGAGCAAGAAGCATAAGAAAAGTGTGGAGACTTACAAGATCTATCTTTTCAAGGTTCTGAAGCAGGTCCATCCGGAAATGGGTATTTCCAGCAATGCCATGGGAATCATGAACAGTTTTATCAATGATTTATTTGAGAAATTAGCGAGCGACTCTTTGAAACTCGCTCACTACAGCAAGAAGCCAACTATTACTTCCCGGGAGATCCAGACAGCCGTAAAACTCGTTATTCCTGGGGAGTTGGCCAAGCACGCCGTGTCTGAGAGTACTAAGGCCGTTACAAAATTCACCAGCGCTTAGAGTCCGGTACTCTTTTGGGGATTTCTTTTAAATAGGTCTAGGGTTTTATTATTTTATTATAACTAGCATCTGATCTGATCCGGGGAATCGCATTTTGGTGCGTCTGCATCACAATTTTTGCATTTTCCATTCTTTTTCTTTTCTCTTTTTCTCAGTCTTTTTCTTTTGAATTGAGCTTCCACATGTTCCTTTAAAGGTTGAAGTTGATATAGTATCTTTCTTTGATATACAGAATTGGTACATGTAGCATATGTTGTTCAGCAGTGCGCATCTTTCTTTGGATTTGAAGCTGATACAATAAATTTATTTTCTGGTTATCTGAAAAATTTGCAGTATCTTTCATTGATATACAGAATTGGTACATGTAGCATATGTTGTTCAGCCGTGCACATCTTTTTTTGGATTTGAAGCTGATGTAATAGATTTATTTTCTGGTTATCTGAAAAACTTGTCGTATCTTTCTTTGATATACAGAATTGGTACATGTAGCATATGTTGTTCAGCCTTGCGCATCAAGGCCCTGGTTATAGGAGGATATTTTTATAATAATTGTTGGAATTATTGGAAATTCCAAGCAAACAGTGGAGAGAATGAAACTCTCCTCTACAACACAGAGATGTTCAAAAGAATAAAATTTCGATTTGCAGACAGAGATGGCATGAAAATGCTTTCTTCTATATCATTAAACAGAATAAACAAAAAACTGTTACAAATTTCTTCCTCAACAGTGAGGGATTCACATAATATGACTGGGACTGCTACTGACACAGTGCACCAAACAAATCTTCTCTCTGTCTCTCTTCAAGAACATACTAACAATGCTTTCGTTCTTCTTGTTGTGTTTTCTTTGCCTGCGGGCTCTCACAGCGGTCACACTGACAATACACTCTACACTACAATGTACGCGGGCCTTTTCTTCCTTTTATATGGCGCGGCGGATACAACATCCATAAAACTTTGAATATGGTGTGACGTACGAGTGGGGACGACTACATAGTCGGCCAAATTGCGATTTGCGATATTGCGACGTGCGATGTGCGATGGCACAACATCGCATCACAACAAATTGCGATAACATATATGGAATGGGCGAAACAATCAATGCGACATGCGATATTGCGACGGTGCGATGGCGCGTCCGTCGCATATCACAATTTCAACCTTTTGCGATGGCAGATGGAAATGACTCTTTTGAAATATGCAATGTGCGATGTTGCGATGGCGCACATCGCACATCGCAGATTCCACATCTGCAAGACATTTGACATTTCCAAAAAGTGAAATCTGCGCTTTTGCGCTCAAGTGGTAGGGACCACTTGTCCTTCCGCTTCATAAGTGACTTCCGCCTGTTCAATCAATTTTACTTCAATTTGGTTGTTGAAAGCTTTTACGCCCGACTTGACTATTTTAATTAATCCTGCTCCTCCGTATACAAAATCTTCATTTCTCTGCTGAAGTAACTTCTCCCATAACACAAAATTAATTCTTCTCTGCTGTCTATGGTTGCGGCCCATACAAGATTTAATTTCATCCTTACGGATCTTCCATTCTTCTTAAATACAGAGTCCTGCTCACTCAATCTTCTGCTGCCTTGTACTTTGTTCTTCCTGTCACTGCCCAAGGCACGGCAGGTGACTTTAATATTTCTAACACTCCCCCTTAAAGTCAGCTGATGGGTTATCAATAATACCCAAACATTTTCTCAAAAATTCAAATGTTTTCTGTGCCAATGGCTTTGTCAAAATATCTGCATATTGTTCCTCTGTTTTACAATGTTGTAAAACAATTTCACCATTGTTCACCAATTCTCTGATATAATGAAAATTTGTGTCTATGTGCTTCGTTCTTTTATGAAACACAGAATTCTTTGACAATGCAATAGCTGAGCTATTGTCACAATAAATCACAGTGCCCTTTACCTGTTCTTGGCACAAACTTCTCAACATTCTTCTCATCCAAATTGCTTGACATGCTGCTGCTGTAGCTGCCACATATTCTGCCTCTGCTGTAGACAATGCTACAATAGGCTGTTTCTTGGAAGCCCATGAAATGGCTCCTGAACCCATATGAAAAACATAACCGGAAGTACTCTTCCGATCATCTACACTTCCAGCCCAATCACTGTCAGTGTATCCAACTAATTCTGAATTTTCTGAAGTAGTATATAAAATACCAAATCCTTTTGTTCCTTTCACATACCTCAGAATTCTCTTTGCTGCTTGCCAATGTGCCTCTTTTGGCTTCTCCATAAATCTGGAAATTAAACTAACAACATGCATAATATCTGGCCTAGTTGCAGTCAAATACATGAGGCTGCCAACTATGCTTTTATACAAACTTGGATCAACATCCTTGCTGTTGTCATCTTTTCTCAACTTCAATCCCATTACTGTGGGAGTAATTGCAGCTTTGCACTCCTGCATATTAAATCTTTCTAAAACTTGATTCACATACTTTGCTTGAGATATAAAAATACCTTTTTCATTTTGCTCTACTTCTATTCCCAAGAAGTATCTTAACAAACCCATGTCAGTCATTTCAATATCATCCTTCATGACTGTTTTAAAATTTTCAACAAGGTAATCATCATTACCTGTAAAAATTAAATCATCAACATATAAAACAACAATCAATATCTTACCATCATTTTCTTTGATGTAGAGGGTGGGTTCTCCCTCACATTTTTCAAATCCATTTTCCAGTAGATAGGAGTCTATCCTACTGTACCATGCTCTTGGCGCTTGCTTCAGCCCATAAAGAGCTTTCTTCAATTTGCAGACCTTATGCTCTTGGTCTTTCTTCTCATATCCGAGAGGTTGTTCCACATATACCTCTTCCATTAAAACTCCATTTAAAAATGCAGATTTTATATCCATCTGATATACTTTCCATTTGTTTTGTGCTGCTATGGACAACACTGCTCTCACGGTTTCCATTCTTGCAACTGGTGCAAAAGTTTCTTCATAATCTATACCATGCTTCTGCTTATATCCTTTGACAACAAGTCTAGCCTTGTGTCTTTCTATCTTTCCTTCAGCATTGCTCTTGGTCTTATAGACCCATTTAACTCCAATGACTTCTTTACCTTCTGGGAGATCAACCAGCTCCCATGTTTTTTTCTTCTCTATGGCATTAATTTCTTCATCGATAGCTTCTATCCATTTTCTATCTTTAATTGCATCTTCAAAATGAATAGGATCATCAACTTGAAAATACAAAGCAAATAAGGAATTCATACCTTCGTTTGCTTCTCCTTGCTCATAAATTTCTCTAAGGCTTCTGAATCTTGTTCCTCTTTCACTTGGTGTAGCCGTGCTTGATGAAGCACTCATTTCTGCTCCATGTGGTGTGCTTGGAGATGCACTCCCGCTTCTTCTCAAGGGTGTTCTTGCTGCTGCCTGAGGTGTCCCTTGGTGTCCTTGTGCTGGTGGAGGTTGTGCTACCGGTGGGTTATTAATTTCAACCACATCTTCCTCATCTTCATCATGAGACAAACAACTTTTAACATTGATTGTTTTCTCAATGCTTCCATCCCACGCTTCTTCTTCAATGAATTGCACATCTCTGCTTATCACAAACTTCTTTGTGGATGGGTTATACAATCTGTATCCTTTGGAATCTTCACAGTATCCAAGGAAAATGCACTTCTCCCCCTTACTATCCAACTTCTTTCTCAATTTGTCTGGAATATGTACATATGCCACACATCCAAAGACTCTCATGTGGGTGACTCCTTGTTTTCTGCCACTCCACGCTTCTTCTGGAACTTTGTTCATCACTGCTTTTGTAGGGCATCTATTCAAAATATACGCAACACAGTTTGCTGCTTCTGCCCAATACTCATTCGGAAAATGTTTTGCCTTTAGCATACTTCTCACCATTTCCATTATGGTTCGATTCTTTCTTTCAACAACTCCATTCTGTTGCGGCATGTACCTTGTAGTAAACTGCTTGTGTATGCCGTTCTCTCTGCAAAAACGCAGAAATTCCTTTGAGATATATTCTCCTCCTCTGTCAGTTCTGAGGACTTTAATGTACAGCCCACTCTGTTTCTCTACTAGAGCTTTAAAGTGGCAAAACTTCTGAAAGACTTCACTCTTATATTTTAAGAAATAAACCCACACTTTTCTTGTGAAATCATCTATGAAGGTCAGCATGTAATTGCTGCCTGAAACTGATGCTGTTTGCATCGGCCCACATAAGTCTGAATGAATTATTTCTAGGGGTGCTTTTGCCCTTATGCTTTTCCCTGAAGGAAAACTTTCTCTGTGTTGTTTTCCCAAGATGCAGCCTTCACATAGGCTGTCAGGCTTTTCAATCAATGGTAAACCTCTTACCATTCCTTTTCTATGCAAAAAATTTAATCCTCCGAAATTGAGATGTCCAAATCTCAGATGCCATAACCAATTTTCATCCTTTGCTTCCTTCTGAAAGGATTCTTGAGTTACAGCTGCTATGATTTTCCCTTTTCCCTTCAAGTCAATGTTGAGCTTGAGTGGAAACATTCTATTGCTGGTCATTTGGATTTCAGCAATAATTTTCTTGCTTGGAGGAATATCTTTTATTGTGCACACATCATCCTTAAAAACTACATTGTAACCTTTGTTTATGAGCTGCCCAACGCTCAAAATATTACATTTCAGACCTGGAACATAATACACATCAGGGACAAATTTCTGCTCCCCATTTCTTGCTCTAATACTCACTCTTCCTTTTCCTTTAACAAAGATCTTAGTATCAGTCCCTGTGGTCACTTCAGATTTTACTTCTTCATCTAGATTGGCAAACACTACTTTGTTGCCAGTCATGTGATTACTACAACCTGAATCTAAGAACCAAACATCATCTTCTTTATTCTGTGCTACATTACAAGCTAATAGCACATTACTTGGGTTCTTTTCTTCTTTTGCTACATTAGCATTCTGCCTATTTTTCATGTCATTTTGCTTCTTTCTACATTCATTGGCATAGTGCCCATATTTCTTGCAATAATGACACTGGACATTGGATTTGTCATACCTTTGTCCATGAGCATGTTGGTGTTGATGTCCACTTTTTTGGCTGTTGCATTGGCCGTGGCTCTGACTTTCACTGTTGCTCCTTCCATGTGAATGTGAAGGGCTTTTCCTTCCACCTCTATTCTGGCTTCTGCCTCTTCCTCTTCCTTTACCTTGACCTCTTCCTCTTCCTGAAGGCATCTGGGTCTTGAAGGCGTGCTCAAGAGATGATTTTTCATCTCTACTCAATCTCTGTTCATGAGTTATCAACGAGGCATGAAGTTCATCTACTGTGAACTGTGAGAGATCTTTGGTCTCTTCTATGGTGGTTACAATAACATCAAACTTTGAGGGTAAGCATCTCAAAAGTTTCTCCACTATCCTTCTTTCTTCAAGAGTTTCTCCATCGGATCTTATCTGATTTACAATCCCAATCACATGTGTAAAAAATGTGTCTACACTATCTAACTCTTTCATACAAAGAGTTTCAAAATCTCTTCTCAGCAATTGAAGTTTTGCTGTCTTAACTTTCTCCATACCTTGATAGGCAACTTTCAGAGTTTCCCATGCCTCCTTGGATTTCTTAACTGCTGCTATCCTTGGAAGCACACTCTCATTTACAGCTTGATACAAACAGAAGAGAGCTTTAGCATCCTTCTTCCTATTATTTTTCAACACATCCTTCTCTGCTTGAGTTAAGGCATTAAAAGCCTGCTCATCAGCTGGTTCTGTGAAGCCATCTTCTACTAGTTCCCACAAGTCTTGTGAGACAAACAGGGCTCTCATGGTAATGGCCCAATAATCATAGTTATTTCCATTAAACTGTGGAAGTTGAACATTTCCAAGACTCATACCAGTAGTTGGTCCAGCCATTGCTCTTGAACTGAACTATGAATTTAAATAGACTGTCTTTCCTTCTTTGAAAGAAAAAACTTTTCAAACAAAATAACAACTCTGTTATCTTTGAGAAATACCTGACTTTTCGACTTCTGTTGGGCTTTTCACACTGCTAGAGAAAATGCTGCAACAAGTCTTCTTCTTCAGCTTCTTTGAAATCTTAAAAGAGCCTAAACTAGCTCCGATACCATGTTGGAATTATTGGAAATTCCAAGCAAACAGTGGAGAGAATGAAACTCTCCTCTACAACACAGAGATGTTCAAAAGAATAAAATTTCGATTTGCAGACAGAGATGGCATGAAAATGCTTTCTTCTATATCATTAAATAGAACAACAAAAAACTGTTACAAATTTCTTCCTCAACAGTGAGGGATTCACATAATATGACTGGGACTGCTACTAACACAGTGCACCAAACAAATATTCTCTCTGTCTCTCTTCAAGAACATACTAACAGTGCTTTCGTTCTTCTTGCTGTGTTTTCTTTTCCTGCGGGCTCTCACAGCGGTCACATTGACAATACACTCTACACTACAATGTACGCGGGCCTTTTCTTCCTTTTATATGGCGCGGCAGATACAACATCCATAAAACTTTGAATATGGTGCGACATACGAGTGGGGACCACTACATATTCGGCCAAATTGTGATTTGCGATATTGCGACGTGCGATGTGCGATGGTGCAACATCGCATCACAACAAATTGTGATAACATATATGGAATGGGCGGAACAATCAATGCGACATGCGATATTGCGACGGTGCGATGGCGCGTCCGTCGCATATCACAATTTCAACCTTTTGCGATGGCGGATGGCAATGAATCTTTTGAAATATGCGATGTGCGATGTTGCGATGGCGCACATCGCACATCGCAGATTCCACATCTGCAAGACATTTGACATTTCCAAAAAGTGCGATCTGCGCTTTTGCGCTCAAGTGGTAGGGACCACTTGTCCTTCCGCTTCATAAGTGACTTCCGCCTGTTCAATCAATTTTACTTCAATTTGGTTGTTGAAAGCTTTTACGCCCGACTTGACTATTTTAATTAATCCTGCTCCTCCATATACAAAATCTTCATTTCTCTGCTGAAGTAACTTCTCCCATAACACAAAATTAATTCTTCTCTGCTGTCTGTGGCTGCGGCCCATACAAGATTTAATTTCATCCTTACGGATCTTCCATTCCTCTTAAATACAGAGTCCTGCTCACTCAATCTTCTGCTGCCTTGTACTTTGTTCTTCCTGTCACTGCCCAAGGCACTGCAGGTGACTTTAATATTTCTAACAATAATTCTTAGGGTTATAGTGTAGAACTGGTAAGAGGATTGGTCTGCTGACCGGCATCCATTTCCTCTTTTTAAACCTATATTGTAACAAGAAACCATATGTTAGTCTCAGTACTGTAGATGCTCAGAAGCGTGGATAATTTGGAAGAAATACATACATTCAATATGGTCAGAGGTTTTCCAAGTGACTCGACTTGGATACAGAGAACTGTAGGAATTTGGCAGTAGATAATTGAGTTTGTAATTTGATTATGTTTGGTTTTCAATTTGATTGGGAGATCTCAAAGACTTCTAAATAATGTTTTCAGATGTTTGGAATTGAGTAATTTTGGTACAGCTGAATATGAAAATTTTGAATTACGACTGCAAAATGACAACCAGGTATAAACTTTTTCACAATTATTGATCATTGTAATGAGATATTATTTCGAATATTAAAGTCTTTACAATTAGTTATTACTAGAGTGAGTTTTTTAAATAGAGATTTTCAATTTGAACATAAGTTTTTAAGGGTAAACATTTTAACTCAAATAGAGGTTATCTTGTGCAAATATAAAGGAAAAAGTAAATTGGAAAGTATATTTAATTTAGTTAATAAATATTATTTTCACATTTTTATTTCTTTAATATAGTATAAATTTATTTTAAGTTTGGATCTTAATTCAAGGGTGGGTTTAGGAGAGTTTATCAAAACTGGAAGTTATTGGAGAGTTTGTTAAAGCTTTTTAATGTTTTGTTTCTTTGTTTTTTTAATTTGTTTTGTTTGTATTTTTAAGAGAATTTGTATAACAAGAAATTTGATTTTTTTATTGTATTTGATAAATCTAAAGTTAAAATAGATTTTTAATGGGTGATTATCTTCTATGTAATTATAAAAAAATTAAAAGAAAAAATTGTTTGAAATAGTTTAATAAAAATATTTAGAAATAATTTAATAATTGAAAAAAAAAATATTACTTTTTTAATTGGACATTGTTATTATCTATCTTAATCTTCAAGTCTTATTAGCAAAATCAGTTGAGGATGGGTATCGTTAGCAAGGGACCCAGAATTAAACCTCATTGGAGGTGGTTGTGCTGTGTGCTAGGGGGAAGAGACATGCTAAAAAATCCAGTCAGCTTAGGGTTGGTGTGGCCCAGGCCGAGTGTGATCATTCGGTGAATTTGACATATTAGAGTTGCAGGCTAGTGTTGGAAATATTGTCATTGATGGCAAAGGAGGCAGCACTCAGGCAAAAGAGGCAGCGCTGTAGCAAAGGAAGGCAAAAGAGGCACAGCAAAAGCAATAGAGGCAGCAAGAAGAAAGTCAAAATGTAACAGTCATAGAAGCACAATGAAGAACCGTTATCGGAAGATAGAGACAGAGGCAGAGTGATAGAAGTAGAGACAGAGGTAGAGTGACAGAAGCAGAGACAGAGGCAGAGAGCAATTACAAAATTCCGGGAATCACACTCTCCAACCGGCGGAGCAGAGGAGAGACAGAGGCAGAGAGCAGTTACAAAATTTCGAGAATCGCCCAACCCGGAGGACAGATATAAAATTCTGAGAATCGCCCAAGCCGACAGATACAGTCGTATGTATAATTCCGAGAATCGCCCAACCCGGAGGACAGATATAAAATTCCAAGAATCGCCCAAACCGGCAGATACAGTCGTATGTATAATTCCGAGAATCGCCCAACCCGGAGGACAGATATAAAATTCCGAGAATCACCCAACCCGGTAGATACAGTCGTATGTATAATTTCGAGAATCGCCCAACCCGAAGGATAGATATAAAATTACGAGAATCGCCCAAGCCGGTAGATACAGTCGTATGTATAATTCCGAGAATCATTACCCGATGGGCGTTACATATAACATATAAACCATATTCCGGGAATCGCTTAACCCTTTGGAAAAGTATACATATATGTCTGTTATATTATGGAGTGCACAAAATGAAGTTTTAGATGGTGGGACCTCTCCCCAATCGCAATCGGAGATCGCAAGGGCAGCGGAACATCGCAACAGAAAGTTGCGATTGCGATTGAAGTGGCGGACCCGATCCAGTTTTAAGCGGGAGTTGATATATGCAAATCGCATCCGGAATCTCAATCGCAATCGGAACTATACGATTGATCGCACGACTTTGTAAAACGCTACGATTGAAGTGGCGGACCCGATCCAGTTATAAGTGGGAGTTGATATATGCAAATCGCATACGTGTTCTGATCGCAATCGGAACTTTTCTATTATGCGCCCCGATTGCATTTGATTGAAGCCCGGACCCGATGGGCTTATTAACTATGATTAACAAGTGTTTGAGTTCCAGTTCTAATCGCAAACGGAAATTTGTGAAGGCGTTGTTATATATAAATATATATATATATAAAGTTGTTGCGATTGTATTGAAAAGTGCCACGTGGTTTGTGGACCCACGGGCCTCAGCTTAAGGTGGAGGGCGATTGTTTATATAAAATAATTGCTGTGAGATATATAAAACATGGTTGCAGTTGTATTAAAACATGCCGCATGGTCTGTAGACCCACGGGCCTCAGCTTAACGGGAGGGCGATTATTAATGTAATACAATTGTAATATATGTATGTTCCGGCCTGCGGAACTCGCCACATCAACAAGACACTTGCTGCGTGTAAAGGGTTGAATTACAGTCAGCAGATTCATTTATATATAAAGCGCTGGTATAAAAATAAAATAAAAATGCAGTTCATAAATTCAGGAGTTACGCAGCAGCCATAAACAGGAAGGCATACAGAGAAGAGAAAGGGACAAAGAGACAGTTAGAGAAAAGACAAATGCGCAGCAAGCCAAGAGACAAAATGAGTGAGCTGGAGTTCACATTGTAATTCGAATGTAAATGTTTTAATTGTTTTTATTGTTTGTGATGCATTGGCAAGTCTCCAAGAGAAAACAAAATCCCACTGTAATGTTAAAATTGACACCTACAGTTATAATTTCTGAGTAAGCTGATAAAAGGAGTAAGAAGGCAGAAGGCAAAGAGACATGACTTTCCATTTCGAATTCCAAGCAGAATACAAATAGTCATGTGAGAAAATCTATAAATAATATCATCTTGATATTCAAAAAGAGGGAGAGAGTAAATCGAGAGAAGGCAGAATATAGAAGAATAAGACAGAGAAGATTAATAAAAGCAGAACAGAAGGAGAAGCTACAGAACAGAGCTGATATCTGAGGTAAATCAGCAAACTTTCAGTTTGATAAATTGAGAAAGTTGGAGCTTCCCTATCAAGTTGCAGCTTGATAGTCGTCAGTTGTAGCTGACTGAGGTTGGAGCCTCCTGTAGGTTGGTGCCTGCAGAAAACTGAAGGGAGTTGGTGCTTCCTTGCAAGTTGTAGCTTGCAGAATTGAGGTAGGAGCCTCCTGTAGGTTGGTGCCTGCAGAAAAACAGTGGTGAGAGGGAGTTTGAGCTTGCCTTTGCATCACAACAATAATAAGATGTGGTTTTCTCCCTTTATGGGTTTCCACTTATATCTGGTGTCTCTGTGCATGATATTTATGTATTGGTCTGATATGTATCATTTGCTTAATACCTGCTACTCTCAAATTAAGTCTACTGCTCTATTAAACTAATACTTTCAGATTACATTCTAAGATTACTCTCACATTAAATAGAGTTTGAAATGAAGGTGTAAATAAGTTTATTGAAAAGTTTAAAAGATCAGGAATGTATTAAACTGATTCACCCCCCCCCCCCTCTCAGTTTAATTAGAGATTCAAAAATTGGTATCAGAGCCGGTTCCTTTGTACAAGTCTAAAAACTGAAAGGAGATCCTAGGTTCCCAAGATGGCTAGTAAAGAAGGATGCTCAACCAATAAAGCCCCTTTCTTCACCGGTGAAAATTATGCTTTCTGGAAAATCAGAATGAAGACATACATAATGTCTCTAGGAATAGAAGTCTGGGCTGCTGTGGAATTAGGATATGCCCCGAAGGCAACTGACTCAGAAAAGGACGCAAAACAAGATTTTGTGGCTAATGCAAAAGCCATGAATGCCATCCCGAATGGATTATGTGAAGCAGAGTTTATTAAAGTAATGCACAAAGACACCACCAAGAAAATATGGGATACTCTTGAAGACATACATGAGGGAGACCAGAAAGTAAAAACTGCCAAACTTCAAGTATATAGAGCCCAGTTTGAAAACTTAAAAATGAATGATGATGAAGATGTTGGCAGCTTCTTCTTAAAAGTTGCAGAAATTGTTAACAATATGAAAGCTCTTAGAGAAACCATACCAGAAAGTATAGTTGTGCAAAAGATTCTAAGATCACTCCCATCTAGATTTAATCCCAAGGTATCTGCAATAGAAGAGACAGCGGATTGGGGGACTCTGACCATGAACCAGATACTTGGAAATCTAACAGCCTATGAAATGAGGCTCCCACAGAAGAAGCCAAGTACAAGAGAAGCAGCATTCAAAACAGAAAAGAAGAAAGAAGAAAAGGAAGAAATATGCTCTTGCTCTGATGAAGAAGAGGCTAAATTTGTCAAGAAATTGGATAGAGGCTCAGGTAGATACAAAGGTAAACTTCCCTTCAAATGCTTTAACTGTGGAAGAGTTGGACATTATGCCGCTAAATGTCCTCACAAGAAAGTAAGAAATCAAGCTCAAGAATCAGAGAAAGACACATCAAAGTTCTGGCAGAAAGGAAAGAAATTCAGCAGAAAATCCTTCTATGCTCAGCAAGACTGCAGTGCATCTGAAGACTCAGATGAACCCTCAAGTGAAGAAGGAACCTCAAAATTTTTATTGATGGCCATAGAAGATCTTGAGGGACTCCTACTAGAATATGAAGAAGAAGAAGGGGAAGTAGACCTTGAGGGGGAGCTAAGAAGTGCTCTGGAGGAGATTGACAGACTCAAACTAAAATGCAGAAAACAAAAAGAGATTCTCCTAAAATGTGTGGAAGAAGAACAAAATTCATAAGTCCTCATGCAGCTGAAGGTAAAGCTTGAAGAAGCCAAGAAGATAGAAGATATGTTACTTCATCAAATCAAAGATAAATCTCGAGAACAAGAGAAGATGGAAGAAGAAATTATGTGTCTGAGAAAGAAATTAGAAAATGCTCAACAGAAAGTTTCTATATACCCTTCTCAAACAACAAGCTCTATTAAGTTGAATGAAATTTTGGTTGCTCAAAGATCCCCTATGATAAAGACTGGAATAGGCTACGAAGGAGAATCAGGTAAAGGAAAAGAAAAGGTTGACAGAGAGATTATTTTTGTAAAAGCAAAGAAGGATGAGGAAGTAGCTCAAATAATTCCAACAAAAGAAGAAATCTGCAATAAGAGAGACAAAGAGCAGAAGAAACCTCTAGTAACAAAGAATATAATGAATACTAAGATGGCAGAGAAAGAATCATATGCCCCTATGTATATCAAATTTGGAAGTCATCAGAGGAATTCTTCCCTCCTATGAAGAATGCCACCTGCTATGTCTGCCACAAGCCAGGACACATTGCTGCATATTGTTATGCAAGGAAGAGTAATTCAGACCTGAAAAAGATGCAAACACTGAAGAGGCTATCTCAAACAAACAAATGGAGAAAACAACCTTACATCAGGTATGCAAATAATTTCTATGGTTATTGTTTTTATTGTAAGGAATTTGGCCATAAAATTATTGAATGTAGAAAGTATAGACAAAGACTGATGTTCAATACCTTAAGGAGGTTTATGAGTCAACGCAATTTTGTTCATGCTCACAATTCTGCAAAAACTATAATCAAATGTTCAAAAGGGGGCCTCCAGTGGATAAAGAAGGTGAATAACTGTGACCTGGCTCTAACTGCTCAAGATCTGAAAAGCCAGTGGTACTTGGACAGTGGCTGCTCCAAACACATGATTGGAGACAGAAGCAAGTTTATAACTCTTGATGAAAAGAAATATGGCAATGTTATTTTTGGTAATGATAAATCAGAAAGATCAAGGGACAAGGCTCAGTCAGCATAGACAATGGCAGAGGAAAAGCCCAAGAGGTACTATTTGTGGATGGACTGAAAGAAAATTTACTGAGTGTCAGTCAGATGTGTGACAAAGGCTGTGAAGTTCATTTTAGAGCACAAGATTGTGTAGTCAGGTCAAGCACAACAGGAAAGACTCTGCTCAAAGGTGTTCGAACAGAGAACAATGTATACATTAGTGAAAGAGGAAGATGAAGCCTGCCATCTTAGCAAACTTGAGGAGTCATGGTTGTGGCATAGAAGATTGGGACATCTCAGCCTTGACCATATCATCAAATTGAGCAAGAAGAAAGTTGTCAAAGACATGCCAGAAATAAAAAGGCCTTCAAGTACTATATGCAAATCTTGTCAATTAGGGAAACAGACTCGCACATCCTTTAAATCTAAAGAGGAGTTGTCAACAAGAAGACCACTCCAGCTTGTGCACATGGACCTGTGTGGTCCTGCTAGAACTAGAACACCAAGTGGAGAATCCTATTTCATGCCGATAATAGATGACTTCTCCAGAATGACATGGGTTGCCTTTCTCAAAAATAAATCAGAAGCATTGGAAAAATTTAAGATATTCAGAGCATTAGCAGAAAATCAAACCGGATGCAAGCTGAAATGTATCAGATCAGACAGAGGAGGAGAATTCACAGATTATGACTTTGCAGACCTATGTAATGAACATGGAATAAAGCAACAATTTACTATTGCAGGGACACCTCAACAGAATGGAGTAGCAGAGAGACAAAACAGGTCTGTACAACAAATAGCCAGAGCTATGATGCAAGAGAATAATATTGCTCAAACCTTCTGGGCAGAAGCAGTACACACAGTAGTACATATCCTTAATAAAGCTCACTTAAGGCCAAGCAGTGACAAGACTCCATATGAACTATAGCATGGAAAGCCAGCTTCAATAAAACATTTCAGAGTCTTTGGTAGCAAGTGTTACATAAAGAATAATGATGAAAACCTTGGGAAATTTGATGCAAGAGCAGATGAAGGGATTTTTCTAGGATATGCTTCCAAAAGCAAAGGGTATAGGTGCTACAACAAGATCCTTCGGAAGATAGTTGAAAGTATTGATGTGAGATTTGATGAAGAACTTCCAAACAATACAAGAAATACAGACTGTTGCAGTCCATCAGACAACCATGAAGAGGAAGAAAAGGATGATGATGAAACAAGCAAGACAACAGATGATGCAGATCTGAGCTCGAAAACCCCCTCAAGATACACTCAGAAGAATCATCCTGAAGATCAGATCATAGGAGACAAGAAAGCAGGAGTCCAGACAAGAAGGCAGCTAACAGAACAAACAGAAGAAGTATACATAGCCATGTTATCACAAATAGAGCTAAAGAAATTTGAAGAAGCCAACAAGGACAAGTATTGGATAAAAGCAATGAATGAAGAATTGGACCAAATTGAGAAGAACAATACCTGGGAACTAGTTCCTAGACCTATTGAGAAAAATATCATTGGTTCAAAATGGGTATTCAAAAACAAAATGAATGAGCAAGGACAAGTAATCAAGAATAAAGCAAGGCTGGTCTGCAAAGGATACTCACAAATAGAAGGACTTGATTATGATGAAACATTTGCCCCTGTAGCTAGAATGGAAGCTATCAGAATGTTCCTGGCATTTGCATGCTATCAAGACTTCAAGGTATATCAAATGGATGTAAAGTCTGCTTTTCTTAATGGAGATCTAGAAGAAGAAGTGTATATGGAACAACCAGAAGGCTTCTCATTGACAGACAAAGAAGACCATGTGTGCAGACTGAAGAAGGCCCTATATGGACTGAAACAGGCTCCTCGTGCTTGGTACTCAAGACTGGACAAATATTTGCAAAAACAGGGTTTTAAGAGAGGTGGAGTAGACATCAATCTATACATAAAAGCGCATGAAAATGAACTCCTAATTGTTGTTGTATATGTTGATGACATTATGTTTGGAAGCAACAAAGATGATCTAGCAAAAGGGTTTGCTGATGAGATGAAAACAGAGTTTGAAATGTCTATGATTGGAGAACTCAGTTTCTACTTGGGACTGCAAATTCAGCAAAAGAACACAGACACATTCATTTCTCAAGAAAAATACTTAAAAGAAATGCTGAAAAAATTCAAAATGGAGAACTGCAAACCAATGACAACCCCCATGATCACGGGATTCAAGCTGTGTGCTGATGATAGGTTTGCAGATGTAGATCAAAAACTCTACAGATCCATGATAGGAAGCCTGCTGTACTTGACAGCTTCAAGACCAGACATCATGCTAGCAGTAGGACTAGTGGCAAGATATCAAGCAACACCAAAACAAAACCATCTTCTGGCAGTAAAAAGAATACTCAGATATCTACAAGGAACTGCACAATATGGGCTTTGGTATCCTAAAGGCAAAAGCTTCACCTTGACAGCATACACAGATGCAGATTGGGCCAGCTTTGTGGATGATAGGAAGAGTACAAGTGGAGGTGCATTCTATCTAGGAGAAAGTCTGGTGGCATGGCTAAGCAAGAAACAAACATCCATCTCTCTGTCTACAGCTGAAGCAGAATATATAGCAGCAACAACATGTTGCACACAAGTCATGTGGATGAAGCAGACACTTCAAGACATGAAGGTAAGCATTAATGAACCTATCTCAATCAAATGTGATAATACAAGTGCTATAAGTATATCTAAAAATCCCGTGCTTCATTCAAAAACTAAACATATACCAATCAAGTATCATTTTCTCCGAGAACAAGTGGCTCAGAAGATAGTTAAACTGGACTATGTATCAACGAAAGAAAAGATAGCAGATATATTTACCAAACCACTTGCCAGAGAACCATTCGAATACTTGAGAGACAAACTAGGGGTAGTATCTATAGATACTATTCTCTAATATGAAGAGAAAGTATAGTCTCAGGGGGAGAACAAAATGAAGATATCATTCCAGGGGGAGAACAACCAGCAAGATAAGCATAAAACAAGTCCACAGGATCAACATTATCAATATTATCAGCATTCAGAAGCAACAAGAACCTTTCAATCGTAAAATGCATAATCTCTGTCTGCAATCTAGCACATATTACAGGCACTACAAATGAAACACAACATAGTCCAATTTCGGCAGAAGAGGACCTAAACGTAACTCAGAGAAAGGAAATACAACAACAGAACCCATACAGAGGGATGAGGAGTCATCCTTTGCCATTGATGTCAAAGGGGGAGGAAGAACAAATAGCAAACAGGAAGAGCAAGCAACAAGAGAAAGAGAAAACAAACAGAGAAAGTGGATTGCCATCAATGCCAAAGGGGGAGACTGTTGGAAATATTGTCATTGATGGCAAAGGAGGCAGCACTCAGGCAAAGGCGGCAGTGATGTAGCAAAGGAAGGCAAAAGAGGCACATCGAAAGAAATAGAAGAAGAAAGTCAAAATGTAACAGTCATAGAAGCACAGTGAAGAACCGTTATCGGAAGATAGAGACAGAGGCAGAGTGACAGAAGTAGAGACAGAGGCAGAGTGACAGAAGCAGAGACAGAGGCAGAGAGCAGTTACAAAATTCCATGAATCGCACTCTCCAACCGGCGGAGCAGAGGAGAGACAAAGGCAGAGAGCAGTTACAAAATTCCGAGAATCGCCCAACCCGGAGGACAGATATAAAATTCCGAGAATCGCCCAAGCCAGCAGATATAGTCGTATGTATAATTCCGAGAATCGCCCAACCCGGAGGACAGATATAAAATTCCGAGAATCGCCCAAGCCGGCAGATACAGTCGTATGTATAATTCCGAGAATCGCCCAACCCGGAGGACAGATATAAAATTCCGAGAATCGCCCAAGCTGGCAGATACAGTCGTATGTATAATTCCGAGAATCACCCAACCCGGAGGACAGATATAAAATCCGAGAATCGCCCAAGCCGACAGATACAGTCGTATGTATAATTCCGAGAATCATTACCCGATGGGCGTTACATATAACATATAAACCATATTCCGGGAATCGCTTAACCCTTTGGCAAAGTATACATATATGTCTGTTATATTATGGAGCGCACAAAAAGAATTTTTAGATGGTGGGACCTCTCCCAAATCGCAATCGGAGATCGCAAGGGCAGCGGAACATCGCAACAGAAAGTTGTGATTGCGATTGAAGTGGCAGACCCGATCCAGTTATAAGCGGGAGTTGATATATGCAAATCGCATCCAGAATCTCAATCGCAATTAGAACTCTACGATTGATCGCACTACTTTGTAAAACGCTGCGATTGAAGTGGCGGACCCGATCCAGTTATAAGCGGGAGTTGATATATGCAAATCGCATCCGGAATCTCAATCGCAATCGGAACTATACGATTGATCGCATGACTTTGTAAAACGCTGTGATTGAAGTGGCAGACCCGATCCAGTTATAAGCGGGAGTTGATATATGCAAATCGCATCCGTGTTCTGATCGCAATCGGAACTTTTCTATTATGCGCCCCGATTGCATTTGATTGAAGCCCGGACCCGATGGGCTTATTAACTATGATTAACAAGTGTTTGAGTTCCAGTTCTAATCGCAAATGGAAATTTGTGAAGGCGCTGTTATATATAAATATATATATATAAAAAGTTGTTGCGATTGTATTGAAAAGTGCCGCGTGGTCTGTGGACCCACGGGCCTCGGCTTAAGGTGGAGGGCGATTGTTTATATAAAATAATTGCTATGAGATATATAAAACATGGTTGCGGTTGTATTAAAACATGCCGCGTGGTCTGTAGACCCACAGGCCTCAGCTTAACGGGAGGGCAATTATTAATGTAATACAATTGTAATATATGTATGTTCCGGCTTGCGGAACTCGCCACATCAACAAGACACTTGCTGCGTGTAAAGGATTGAATTACAGTCAGTAGATTCATTTATATATAAAGCGCCGGTATAAAAATAAAATAAAAATGCAGTTCATAAATTTAGGAGTTACGCAGCAGCCATAAATAGAAAGGCATACAGAGAAGAGAAAGCGACAAAGAGACAGTTAGAGAAAAGAAAAATACGCAGCAAGCCAAGAGACAAAATGAGTGAGCTGGAGTTCACATTGTTATTCGAATGTAAATGTTTTAATTGTTTTTATTGTTTGTGATGCATTGGCAAGTCTCCGAGAGAAAACAAACTCCCACTGTAATGTTAAAATTGACACCTACAGTTATAATTTCTGAGTAAGCTGATAAAAGGAGTGAGAAGTCAGAAGGCAAAGAGACATGACTTTCCATTTCGAATTCCAAGCAGAATACAAACAGTCAAGTGAGGAAATCTATAAATAATATCATCTTGATATTCAAAAAAAAGGAGAGAGTAAATCAAGAGAAGGCATAATATAGAAGAGTGAGGCAGAGAAGATTAAGAAAGGCATAACAGAAGGAGAAGCTACAGAACAGGGCTGATATCTGAGGTAAATCAACAAACTTTCAGTTTGATAAATTGAGGAAGTTGGAGCTTCCCTATCAAGTTGCAGCTTGAGAGTCGTCAGTTGTAGCTGACTGAGGTTGGAGCCTCCTGTAGGTTGGTGCCTGCAGAAAACTGAAGGGAGTTGGTGCTTCCTTGCAAGTTGTAGCTTGCAAAATTGAGGTAGGAGCCTCCTGTAGGTTGGTGCCTGCAGAAAAACAATGGTGAGAGGGAGTTGGAGCTTGCCTTTGCATCACAACAATAATAAGATGTGGTTTTCTCCCTTTATGGGTTTCCACTTATATCTGGTGTCTCTGTGCATGATATTTATGTATTTATCTGATATGTATCATTTGCTTAATACCTGCTGCTCTCAAATTAAGTCTACTGCTCTATTAAACTAATACTTTCAGAGTACATTCTAAGATTACTCTCACATTAAATAGAGTTTGAAATGAAGGTGTAAATAAGTTTATTGAAAATTTTAAAAGATCAGGAATGTATTAAACTGATTCACCCCCCCCTCTCAGTTTAATTAGAGATTCAACAGCTAGGTGTGTTCCCTGGGTGAATTCGACGGATTAATTTGAACAGTTTTTTGGGTTACATAGAAATTTTTTATTTTGTAAATATAAAAGAAAAATTAATTAGGTAAGGGTATTTAATTTAGTTTTAATATTATTTTGATTTTTTTTAATTAGTATAGATTTATTTTACTTTTGGATCTCATAAAAGATTAGTGAGTTTATAAAGTGCTTTTGTTTCTAGTTTTGTATTTTCAAAGGGATTTGTCTTGTAGGAAATTTGATTTTTTCTGTGTTTCATAAATCTAAATTTAAAATATATTTAGATTGGTATGACTTTAGTCCACACATTATGTTTAATCATAAAAAATCCAAAAAGAAAAATTAATTTAAATATTTTAATAAAAATATTTAGAAATAATATAGTGATTTAAAATATATTCATATGACGCATATCAAATTATTAGAAAAAAACATTTTATAGTGGCATTTGGTTTAACATATTATATATATATAATCAATCTTTTATTTGTTGGAAACTAGGTCACTACTAAGAGGGGGTTGTGGGAAGGGGATAGGGGTAGCAAATATAACTTTTAAAAACTTTTCACCAATATATTAGATGATCAATAAAGGGGGAGGGGATAGTGGTAGCAAATATACAACATTTAAAAACTTTTCACCCATATATTAAACGATCAATAAATCTACATATAAGTGGTAAATATGAACAAAAATTTCATTAATAATCAACACATAAAAGCCATGACACATGAAGCAATCAACGCACAATCACACACAAATATTTTTTCTGGAAACCCAAAGGGACAAAACCACCATGTTGCTATTGTTTTGCTTCTCTTCTTTTATTATATATTTATTACAATTTATTGACAACCACTAGCTAGGAAGCTCAAACTCCTTATCAATTCTTTGTTGGCTACTAATAGTAAGGAGCTACCACTCCTATCTTTGCAAGCCACCACTTGTTGAAGGCCCCAACCTCCACAAATCACTAGGGTCACATTTCAAAATGTTTCAGACTAGACCCCAAATACAACATCAACATTAACACATCACTACACAAATCAACATGTACAAATATTTCAACCTTATGCTTCCACTTTGTCTCCCTACTATGTGTATTCAATACTCTACCTCTTTGTAATGTAAATGGGATATGCATTAATACGTCCCTTCAAAACACTTCTTACATACGCAATGATTATATACTCCAACTCTGTTCTCATAGTAACCCATCACTAGTTATGCAAACGAAACTAGCTATAATCTTGTCATTTCACTCTACAGGGTTTATATGCAATATTAGGTAGGGGAATGTGTTCCAACCATTAACCAACCAATTTTCCAACACTTGGATATAAATAGATATGTCCTGATGTTCTAGATCAATCCAAGAAAATGATCAATGTGTGAATAAATCAACCACTTACTTCGAAGCTTCTTTGAAATACCATGGGAAATCCATTTGTTTTTCCAATTTTGTTTTTCATTTTCTCTTCTTACAGACTATAGCACACCTTATCTTTTCAGGAAGTTCTTTATAATGCACCCTAGGCAATGATTACATGAATTATAATTCTCTGTGGCCATCTATTCACCCGCATTACTAGTATTTTTTGTCTAGATCTTCACTTGCAAGCATCTCCAAACTGCGTCAGACCTCCTGCAACTTCTCCAGACCTTGTCCAACCTCTTGCAACTCCTCTGCAACCATCATAAAGCACTAGTTTACGAAACACATCTACATCAAGTCAATGGTAACTCATATCTAGTAGATCTTCATTTTGACCACAAACCATTAGGATCATGTCGGCCACCACCAACAGGTTGAAATCAATGCCAACAAACAAACCTTCCATAATGCCAACATTGTCACCCTAGCAGGAAACTAGACTAGCGGTAGAAGAAGAGAGATATTTTCTATGAATTTTAACAAAAAACAAGCATTATTTGAACCGATTGTTGTTAAGTCTACTAACATCTACATTGCTTATAACATATGAATTATTATGTCAAAAAGAAAAATTGAATTGTGACTTCCCAAATATTTAAATTGATAACATATAATCATGTGCCTGAGATATCAAACCAATAATAATGTGGGCCATATGAATTACTCAGGACGAGGTAGAGATGTCAATGGGCTCAACTACGGTTCTTATCGAAGTTGGTCCTTTGCCACAATTTAGAATGGATTTGTTATAAACCCACCTAAGATTTGTATCCATATGTTCAAGTCCCATATTGCTATGCTCAGTTTCAATTTCATCCAATTGCAATGGTATTTATCACTTAGCCTCATTGTGTTCTAGAAGAACATTGTTGAGAAGGGATTTGAAAATTTTCTAGTAAAGATCAATGGTGTAAAGGTATTGCTTTTGGCATCCTTAAATATTACTTGGATTTGGGACCCATTCTAAAATTTATGTTAATCCCTATGTATTGTTGAGTTTTTCCTTGTTTGCAAGAACCTTTGTTGTAGCATGTTCAATTTTTTGTTTAATGTCATTAGGATTTTGGATTTCATACCAAAAATTTGTATTGTGGGCACGAAAGTGAGCTTGTGCACTCCCTTCCACTATGGTTGATGAGACATAGTGGCTTGTGACCCTTTGTTGTGAATGGGTTAGGGATGAGAAAAGACAACTGGGAGAGGATGGATTCATGACAAAAACATGTAAAAGAACGATGAAAAAGAGACAACGCAACGAAATACCCGAGAGAGAAAAGACGAAGGGTGGTGCAACAAGAGTTTAGAGCTATGAGAAAAACTTCTCTGGGAAATGAAGGTGTAGGAAGTGCACCTTAAATGGGGGAAGATAAAATTTTAGAGAATTAAAAACACATCCAAAGAAAAAACCAATAAACTCATATCCAAGGTGCAAATTGTCCAGGAGAAGATCTCGTGTGATATAGGACTAGGAGTAGGAAAACCACCATTTTAGAAAAAAAAAACCTTCAAGGTGGCAAGACTTTTAAACTAACACATAAAACCAACAATTTTAAAATTCAATGCAACAAAAAATAATTTTAAGAGATACTTGAGTGTAGACTCATGTTAATATGCCCAACACTATGGTTGGGGGTACGAATACCTCACAACCCATCCAACCCAACCAACGTTAGGTCATTCCACACCAATAGAATCGAACCTCCACTCAAAGAAAGTAAAGCATTTCCCAAAATCTAGCCTTTGTAAATTCTCCTCAATTTTTTTAAGTATACTAGGAAAGAGCCAAATAATAGCCACAATGGAGGAGACTAGATCTAGAGGACTTGGTCCTACCCTCATTAGAATAAACGAAACAATAGTATAGGAGTAGAAACCAAGTTTGGGAGGGGTAAGTTTCTTGGGAGAGAAGTGCATGCATAACTCAAGGAAAATAATAGTGGTTTCCCCTTGCCAACCTACATTAAGACTGGCCAAACTACCAGTGAGAGAGTTCCATCAATTTCCACCTTGATTCATTAAATGCATAATGATTTTACTATTGTGTGGATCATAATTTTGAGAAAGTATAGGATCTGTGGCGAGTTGAATGGCCATGCTTCCCCCCTTGTTTGAGTTGGGTGATGACAATGGAACCATCTCCTTCCACACTTTACCCTTGTTTCTCATCCCATTCGAGAGTTATAAATATCTATCCTTAAAAAAATGAAAATGATGGATGAATCAATGTTACAGTACATGTTAGAATGAATATTATTAATCTACTCAGGTTAAAAGAGACTTGACAACTAACAATAAATAAGACATTTTTTTGGTTTTTGTCTTTTTTTCATGTAACCAAGTATTTTATAACAACAATATACATGATATGAATCAAGTATGTTATTTCTAAGGGATTTAGAGGATACAATCATTACTCTTAACTATTTGAAATAAATTCAATTGACAATAATTAACAATTAATATTATTAGATTATTTGAAAAAATATTTAAGAGTAATTGATCAAATTTGAATAGTTTTGGAAATAAAAGTTTGTGATCCATGGTGGTAGTTGATTCCATTAAGAGGAGCTCTACAATCCAGAAATAGGAAGATGTAGTGATTCATATGAAAAAAGCATAATGTTGGCTCAATTGAAAAAGTAATAACAATAATAATTCCATTCAATTCAATTTATTATATTATTTGTAACAGAAATTCTCAGATTATCCACAGTTTAATAAGATTCATGTTGATGTTTCGAATCCCAATGGGGATCCATCTTCAGGACTAATTTATAAATGATGGATTCAACAATTAGTCCTAAATACGGATCCACGTAGGGATTCAAAACGTCGACATGATTCTTATCACACTATGGATAATTCAAGAATTTCTCTTATAAATGATAACCACAGAAGCCTAAAAACTAACAATATTATATTATTATTTTTTAGCTAAATTTATATTGGTATTACCTCAAAAAATAAAAACATCAAAATATAATTGTCATATGTTCATGATTTTATTGATTTCACTATAAGCGGACTCAATCTGCCATAAGGGAAACCATATATAATGGCCACCTTTGGAGGATACAACCTGAGCAAGATACAAATAACTAATGGAACTAAACAAGCCTATTAGTTACTTAATCACAAATATAAGTTCTATTGTAATACATGACATAAAATGAGGAGTTAGAGGAAATAACACGAGCATGATCCTTGGCACTGGTACCTAGAGGAGCTGGAGGATTTTCCTCACACTAGAGATGGCTCTCAAATTGGGCTATCCCGACATCAGAAATCTATAAGAAAAAATATAATACCGCTCAACATTCTTGATTTCATTTAGGGAAGAGAAAATATTATACTGCTCCTCTTGTTTCTCCTTCATAACTCTGCCTAGGATCATTTTCAACTGCAAATGAAGGGTAATGGAGTTAAAGTATATAATTTTTCTTCCCCAGTTGTGACTAGGGTCAAGAACCCAATGGGATACCTCCTCAAGGATGTCACAATCTAGGAAAATTTGATGTTATTCAATAGAGAGGGAATCAAGATCATGCATCTCAACATGAATGTATAAAAGGATAGATAACTGGTAGATGGTTGCAACCTCTTGTGCATCTGTATAGGAATGAGTTCTTACTTGGGGTCTATGGCCACCCCCCTTCGACATTTTCACATGCAGTGCCAAGAAATGATGCTCAAGAGAAGAAAATTCCAAATACAAGGCTCAAGAATTGATACTCTAGGCAAAGAGTGGTAGAGATAGGGGATGCCAAGAAAAGCCTAAAATGATAATTTGAGGAAGGAAAACACAAAACAAAAGGGAGGGGGGGTGGGTCGGGGGAGGAAGACAAAGCTTAAAGCCATTTCCTACATGCCACATGTCATGAAGACAAAACCCAACGAACATTGAAAAACAACATAAACTATAACCAATGAATTCAAGACCAAAAGATATGTGAAAAGAGCCAAAAGTCTCAGAAAGTACCTCAATAAAAGCGTTCCACAATGTCCCAACTTATGAAAGGTGCCATACTGAATATGGAAAGGTGGCCAATACAAGATATTTTATCAATAAATTTGGGGCCATATTAGTGAACAACTCCAAAAAATAGGCACAAGATATGCAAGGAAAGGAAATTGCTGGAAGTTGTTTACTTAGCTTGAAAATTCAAAGACCTAAGGGTATGATATTTTGTCATATATATATATATATATATATATATATATATATATATATATATATATATATATATATATATTATTTTCGATGAAGTTATAATGTGTAAGATAAAATTTGTTTGTGAAAGTTCTATAAATTCAAGTTGGAATGAGTTCCAGCGTATAAATTTAATGATGGGATGATATATTGTCCATGTCTTCAACACTTTATATTATTTTCATTTATGGCCAAAAAATATGACTTTTAATTAATTTGTAAAATTTTTAAAATAATTTACAAATTACACCAAAGTTTCTATAAAATTAAATATTAAATTTATTATTTTTAGAATAAAAAATTAATTTTTGAATTTAAAAAAAATGATTTCTTATTTTTAATTAATGGATGTACATGAATTGACTAATTTTATTTGTTTTTAAATCAAATTGTCAAAAAAAAAATGTTAAAAAAAAAAAAAAATTCTTCACACCACCAAGTGTCCAATATAATTAATTATCCAACTTGATTTGACACATGCATTGATTATTTACTTCTTGTATAATGATTTGGTATGTTTATGTATGGTATTAAAGGGAGAGAAACAACATTTCCATCTCAGATAGAATGAGACATGACGAGTAGGGAAGGGGATGATTCCTTGTAGATTTTTCCAATGCCAATTGTGGTTTCCAAGAAGTTTTGTTTGTAGATATTGGATGTCATCGAATGAAAAATATGAACAATATGTCAGAGCCTCAGGGCAGTACTAGAATATTAACAGGCCTACGGGGAAGAAATACAAGGGAGAAACACGATGGGGAGCCCCGTTGTCTCATTTTGGAGAAGATCCCAATTTTCTTAAATCGTCAAAGGATGGGTTGTTTTGTCCAAGGAAAAAATGATTGATTGAATTTGTGGTGGGATGATCCTTCATCTCCTTTTCATCAATGGTTTCCATTGGTACATCATTTAAGGTTTCCTTATGCTTTAATGCTAATTTATCAGGACTGATTTTTCTATTATATATTCTACACAGAACCCAATCATCCAACTATAAGAAGAAGAGTAATTTTAATTAGTACAAAAACAAAATGACAGAGAAAACATGGAAAATATAGAATTCTCTATGGAACAAATCTCAAAACAGGTGTATAATCACACAAAACCCAATAATGAGAAGACATAATTACTTTTAAGTTGTCTTTCTTCCCTGAAGGACTGTTAATATCAGCAAGGCCACTATAGGGTATTTCCCGAAAGGGCTTGCATACACCCTTATATTTCCATATACTATAAGTTGGATGCTTGACCAAAGTTCCTTTTACATATACATTGACCATGGCCATGTTTCGTGGGACTGGAAGTCCTTGGCTTGTAGGAGTAAAAAGAGAACCAGCCTTAACTGTCATGTGACCAGGCACGAAGGTGAGTGAGATCTTGGTTGTTGAATGCTACAAATTGTTAGAGCCCCCAGGTGTCTTGGAGGTTTGGAACCCTGGAGAATTTGATGGAATATGGGGAAAATCCCTCCATAATTGAAATACAGGGACCTCGGTACTTTTGCAGGAGGCACCCATGTACTTTGTGAGGGAACCTTGGGGAGAAATTATTTTGATTTAATCATCGGGGTGAGGCGGAAGTATTGGAGCCCCGAGCTTTCTACGCTAGCCAATGGAATTGCGATGCACTGAGGAGGGACCACCAGGGATCCACACAGCCTGGAAGGTAGTCCCTGGTAGTTTCAACGAGGGTTTGTGCTAGAACCCACTAGGATTCTATTACCAAGGTGACATGGCCATAACGTACCCAACACCCACACACTATATATAATGTTATATTTTGGGCCATGTGATCCATAGAGAGGGGTTAATTCATGGCCTAGTATGAGTGAGTTGACAAGTCCCACATGGTATCACATGACGCATGGTGAAATAGCCACATGGTTTCCATGTGGTAGATTAAGTGAAATGGCACTATATGATCGGCCAAACTTTAACCACACATATCTTTTGATCAAGGATCTGATTGAGACAAATTTCATATTGTTAGAAAGGTCTTGATGAAAGAGATGTAACAATGGCATCCATTTTTAGTTGACGACGTGGAGATCCACTTGGGCACTAGGTGGAAGGGCACTTTTCCATCCCACGCATCTGCACATGGTCGCCCAACGCATGATAAATACTGGAGCTTGGTACATTTATTCGCCACCCCCGCCAGCCTCCCATCGACATCCTTCGACTGCAGCTCATTAACTCTATTCGTCTTGCCTTGGTCGACTCCCATGGCCCTTAAATGCACCACCCCTGCTCCATCCTCCTCAATTCATCTCTCCCTTATGCTCTGTGTAGTTGCCTCCAGTGTCTTAATCACCCCTCAGCCCCTCTACCCTGTTCCTCTTCCATGTGGTTGTTTCTCCATGAATTTTGGCACCTCGGATCATCCACAGGTCGCTGATTCTCCTCGAAGCTCCTCTCATTCCCTTGCCTCAGCGACGCTGAGAAGACATAGGATGAGATGTCGTAAAGCAGGAGGGAGGGGCCTCACATCTAGGCCTCCTACCTCGACCTTTATGGGCAGGGCAGTGAATCTCTTAGTGTACTGGGAGGAGCCAGATGTGTTGGACCCCGTCAATATTACTTCCCATTTGTCCCTCCAACTTCCGACATATCCGCCTAAACCCTCTAGCTGAGGCCGCTACCCGAGAAAGAGACCCCGTAAATCCACCATTCAGTCTGCTCCAGCCTTCTCTCCACACAAAATGAAGGCCTTTTCGGTGCAGAGCGCTTCCAGCAAAGGACGTTGTCTCCAACACTCATGTAGACTCCTCCATTTCACCAGAAGCCCAAGTGTTGTTTCTCCCTCCGTCAACAACCCACGTGTCTAAGAAGGAGGAGGACGAGTCAAAATATGCATGCAGGATTGAGGAAGAGCCACCCATCCCTCCATAAAAAAATTATAGATCTCCATCAGTTAATTGTTGGGTGCTCGTCTCTTTTTCCAGTTTTCTTTTGGTTTTTTGTAGATTTCTAGTGTTTTGGTACTATCTTTTGTTATGGTTCTATCCTAGACTTATAACTTGTCAAGCTGGTTTCCCGTTATGGGCACCTCATTATCATCTCTTCTCTTGGGTTGGTTTCCCCATTTGGGGCAGTCCCTTTTTTGAATTCTTTCTTCTGATACTTCGCTCCGAAATTGGCCTGCCAACTCTCGAGGATGAGAAATGTAATTTTTGGACCTATATGATATAATATAAGTAGCCTAATTTAGAAAAAAAAAACAATGGCATCCATTTTAGGTTTTAAGAAGGTTTAAAACGGTCACAAAATTTAGATTCCATTTCCATAACTAGACTTTGGAGGTTGGTTCAAATCTACCCTTGGTTGGGGTTAGGGATATTAGGGGATATGTTAGATTAACTATAGAGCTTGACCCCGAGAGTGTCAAGAGAATTTAACGTGTAACCTATCAATAACAAAAGTGTTTTAATGATTGGGGCTCAATGTGTATATATATATATATATATATATATATATATATATATATATATATATATATATATATATATATATACATATATATGCATATACTTATATATGTTTCGGCCATGTTAGCCATAAAGGGGGTTTAATTCATGACCTAGTATGAATGGGTCGACAAGTGCCACCTAGTATGACATGGTGCATTGTTAGATAACCACATGGCTGCCACATGGTAGGTTAGGTGATGTGGCAATCTCTGATTGGCCAACCTTTAACCAACCATATCTTTTGATCTAGGAGTCAGATTGAGACAAATTTCATATTTTTAGAAAGGTCTTGACATAGAAAATGCAAATATTACATCCATTTTAAGTTTTCAGAAGGTTTTAAAAAGGTCAAAAAATTTAGACCTCATTTCCGTAACTGGACTTTGTAGGTTGGGTCAACTCTACCTTTAGTTGGGGCTAGGGATAGTAGGGGGTATGTTACATCAACTATGGGGCTTGACCCCGAAAGTGTTGAGATAATTAAACTTGTGACCTCTCAATAGAAAAGGTGTTTTAAAGATGGGGACTCAAGAAATTGAGGTAACCCTTGCAACTCAAATTATTATTATTATAGATTATAAAAATATTTAATATATCACTTAAAAAAATATACATTTAAAAAAAGATTTAAATAGATTCCACCATTGAGATTCACCTCTTTACCATGAATATTCTCAACATGTAAACAAGCTTTCTTACAATACCATAAGAATATTCTAAAATATATTATGGAGCTTAAATCCTTCATTCCACCTAATAATTATTGATTAATTAGCACAACCATATAATTTAAATGGCTAGTGTACACCTATACATGTCAAAACACTTACCTCATTATACATCTCACATTTTGAGATTGAAATAAATATATAACTAAATTATAAATTTATTGTAAATTCTCAACCCCACCCTTGATAACCATAATTATCTCTCTGTGTTGTCCAACAATAAGAAAAAAATTAACATCTCTAAGATAAGAACTAATTCCCATGATATTTGGAGAGAGACGAGGTGATGGTCTATTCCCAAGACCCCTTGGAACGATAAAATCTGTTAGATTTGGGATTATAAGCAGGTGGAAGATGAAAAACATTTCCTTTTAGAGACATTTTTCTTAATGGAGGATAACCACCATCATATGTGTGTGTGTGTGTGTGTGTGTGTATGTGTGTTAGTTTGTGTGTGGTAATCATATATACATTTAAAAGAACATGTAATGATTTTTTTAACTATGCAGATTCATCTTCACACTTTACAATGGAGTTAGTAACTTGTAAATAGGCATTGTTACAATACCATGGCTTACCAATCCCACATGCCCAAAAAACCATAAATAATGTTCATGACATTTTTTTATTAATTATAGAGAAAATGCATAACTAATTCTGAGATAAATCCTACCACCCACATAAATATTCTCTCGAAGTTAAATCCTACCACCCACATATTAATTATTAATAATTAAATTAAAATTATGATTTTTTTTTACAAAATAGACAAACCTATGAACATAATTAAATGATAATTTTGATCATCATTAATATATTCCAGTAAAACCCTTTAAGACCCACCATGAACCCTTGAAAGAAGTTTAAATTAGCCTCAAAAATTTATCACCCAGAATATATATATGTGTGTGTGTGTGTGTGTGTGTGTGTGTGTGTATATATATGTGTATATATATATGTATATATATATATATATATATATATATATATATATATATATATATATATATATATATATATATATATATATATATATATATATATATATATATATGTATATATATATATATATATATATATATATATATATATATATATATATATATATATATATATATATATATATATATATATATATATATTTAATATCATGGTTAAAATTTGAAAAATTAGTATCATTGTTGAATTTAACTTTAATTCACACTCAACTATCATGAATTTTAAAGTTTAACCATATTAAAATAAATCCCAACTAACAAAATTTGATATTCTAATCAAAATATTTATTTATAACTTATAACAAAACTTTTTGAAATTTGAAAAAAAAAATGTGCTTAAAACTCTTTAAAACCTAGCACTAACATTTGACTTCATATTGAAAATTCTTATTTATAACTTATCATAAAACTCTTGGAGATTTAAAAATAGATAAAAAAATCTATCATTAAATTATAACTAATCTCTTACAAATTTGAAAAAAAATAAAAATTTTCATAAAATTAATTAAAACTAAGCATTTACATTTCACTTTATATTCAAATATTTATTTATGGCTTATCCCAAATTCTTAGAAACTAAAATATAAATAAAAAATCCATGTTAAAACTCTAGTAAAATTGTTAAAAACAACCATTGACATTGGACTTTATATTCAAAACACTTATTAATAGTGTATCATAAAATTCTTCAAAATTTAACAAAACAAAAAAACATCCTTAATATATTTGAGAAAAACTTTTAAACCGACCATGAAGCCCTTAAAGTAGCATGGATTAGCTCAAAAGAGTTTAGTGGGTCATGGTGAATTGTAATTCAATATGGTAGAAATATTGTAATGTTTAACATTTTGATTAGGTTAAAATAAAATAAAAAATAAAATAATTAATAATTATAATTATCAATAAAACATTTTAACTTAAATAAATAAAACAAATAAAAATAAAATAACATAAAAAGTAGATAATTAATAATTATCATTATAATTAATAATTAAATTTCTAATCGTATTTTTAGGATTCAAATCTCTATAATATATATATAGTAATAAAATTTCTTCATACGTAAATATATTTTATAAGTTTTAGTATGAAAAGAGATTTGGCTACAAAAATAATATATATATATAGAAATTGCACCTAGAGGTGCAAAGGAATAAAAAATATTGTTGAAGCTCTCGAAAACACCCTAAGTGGTTTTAATTTTATTCCATATGAATTGATCAGGATGAGGCGAAGATCTCAATGGGCTCAAGTAGGGTTCTTGTCCAAGGTGATCCTTTGCCACAATTTAGAATGGATTTGTTACAAACAAGCCTAAGAGTTGTATCCTTATGTTTGAGTCCCATATTGCTATGCTCGATCTAAAGTTCATCCAATTGCAATGGTATTTATCTCTTAGCCTCATTTTTTTCTAGATGAACATTGATGAGAAGGGATTTTATATTCTAGTAAATCTCAATGGTGTAGAGATATTGGTTTTGGAATCCTTAGGCATAACTTGGATTGGGGAATCATTCTACAATTTATTTTAATACTAATGTATTGTTGAGTTCGTCCTTGTTTGAAAGAACCTTTGTTGTAGTGTGTTCAATTTCTTGTTGAATGTCATTAGGAGTTTGGATTTGATAGCAACGAGTTGCATTTTCATCATGAAGTTGAGCTTGTGCGCTCCCTTCCACTCTGCTAGATGAGACATACTGGCTTGTGACCCTTTGACGTGAAGGAGTTAGGGATGAGAAAATAAAAATGGGAGAGGATGGATGCATGAGAATTTCAGAATATCTACAGGGGTTTTGTGTGGTATGGGAGGCCATTGCAGGCTGTGATTAATTGGGTCATTCATCATCTTTTAAAGATCTAGGATATATAAATTTTCCAAAAATGGTAGTGGCATGGGTGCTCCCGAATCTGGTCAAGGCCGAGGTGGGTGACCTAAAGCACCTAGGAGTCCTCCCATCAAGGTGTTTCCAACAAGATATGTGAGACTCATTTGATAATAATTTCCTTGTTGTTGTAGTGTAGGCATGTAAGGGATGTTAGGCCCGAGGGAAAAAAACAGGTTTCCCCTAACATTGTAATTTCCCCCTTGGACCAACTGAGGTTGATGGGGTGCCCAAATGGATGCAACAGGACTCAGTTGGGGGATGTTTCTGGCCATATAATTGACAACTGGCACATGATCGACACCCAGAATTTGGCCACTAAAAGGAAGTAAATCAATAAGTGACAAACCAGGTTTTCCTATAGATGGTAAAGGTACAAAAATCCCTCCTACTAGTATATTTGTGTTAGGAACATTTCCCCCAAGAATTTGAGCCTGGGGATTCGAGCTCAACAAAGGGTTCCAACCAAAAGGGTTTCTGAAAGGGGTTGAGCTAGGAACGTTACTAGGAGGGACATCAGGAGGTCTAGGAGTAGACACGAAAGGGGTGGGAACTAAGAGGTACTAGACTCCACTCATAGAGGGTGTAACCAAGATGCCTGGACTAGGCATACTCTAACTAACAGGGTGACCAATCACCGATGTAGAACTGAAAATAGGTGGGGGAAGTGGTGGTGGAGAAATATTTTCCACAAATGACTATGACTCGTTATTCGTCTCTGGATATTGGACCTGGGAATGTACAAAGCCATTACAAAAAAGGGGGGGTATGAAAAAAACCAATCAATCACAACATATAATTACATAAAATCAGAACAGACTATAGGCAACTTGTTACCTCAGGAATTCAGAGGACTGGGTGAATTTTAAGGTTTTTGCTGGATAATTCTTCTCGGGAGAGAAAGTAGAGCATTAGAAGGTGGACTAATGGCCACATATGAAGGATACAACCTGAGCAAGATAAAACAAGACTATTAGTTACTTAATCACAAATATAAGTGTTATTGTAATACATGACATAAAATCAGGAGTTAGAGGAAATCACAGAAGCATGCTCCTTGGCACTGGTACCTAGAGGAGCTGGAGGATTTTCCTCACACTATAGATGGCTCTCCAAGTGGGCTATCCCAACATCCAAAATCTCAAATAACAAATTCTAATACTGCTCAACATGCTTGATGTCATTTAGGGAAGAGAAAATTTTACGTTGCTCCTCTTGTTTCTCCTTCATAACTTTGCCTAGGATGGTTTTCAACTGAAAATGAAGGGTAATGGAGTTAAAGTATAGTTTTTTTCTTTCGCTGTTGTGACTACGGTCAGGAACCCAATGGGATATCTCCTAAAGGATGTCATAATCTATGAAAATTTGATGTCATTCAATAGAGAGGGAATCAATATCATGAATCTCAACATGAATGTATAAAGGGGTAAATAATTGGTAGATGGTTGCAGCCTCCTTTGCCTGTGTCTAGGGATTAGTTCTACCTTGGGGTTTATGGCCACCCCCCTTTGGCAGTTGCAAATGCAGTGCCAAGGCATGATGCTCAAGAGAAGACAAATCCCAATACAAGGCTCAATAATTGATACTCTAGGGGAAAAGTAGTAGAGATAGGAGATGCAAAGAAAAGCCTAAAATGATAATTGGAGGAAGGAAAAAATAGAAAAAAGGGGGAGAGGGGGGGAGCACGGAGGGGAGGAAGAGGTCCTTGGGTAAGAGTACAAAGCTTAAAACCATTTCCTACACACCAAAAGTCATGAAGACAAAAACTAACAAACACTAAACACCAACCTAGAATATAACCAACGAATTCAAGACCGAAAGATTAGTGAAAAGAGCCAAAAGTCCTAGAATATACCTTAATAAAAGCGTTCTGCAATGTCCCAACCTCTAAAAGGTGCCATACTAAATACAGAAAGGTGGCCAATACAAGAGATTGTATCAATAAAGTTTGGGCCACATTAGTGAACAACTCCAAAAAATGTGCATAAGAATAAGATATGCAAGGAAAGGTATTGGCACACTCGCTTGAAGCAACACAAAGATGTCCTAGGTGACATAACAATGTATTTTGTAGGTGAAAATTTGGAACTTTCTTACCTTCTAGGAGTGTCTGGTATGTGTTGCTGATTTCTAGATTTCTCTTGTAAAATGTGAGCACTGTGAAGTCTCGTGCCCATAAGAGTGGAGCACAATGGTCAGTACCATGACTGCAGGTCGGTTGAGGTAGTATACAACATTATTGGTGTTTCCCTTCTTGTACTTAATGTTCAAGTGGAACTTTTGCAGGTATGTTGACCATTTTTTCTGGCGATTGTTCTACAACTTCCCTTATGTCTATATGAACTGTAGGGTTCAGTGGTCTATGTGGATGATTGTTTCCTTCCTCATAATGTAATGCTTCCATTTTCGGCAAGCCTACACATTGGAATACATCTCTTTTTCATAGGTGGGATACTTTTGGACTGTGTCACAATTTGTTTTCTTCGTAGAGAAAATACATTGATGTAAAGTCTCTTATTTGGGCCAAAATCCATTAAATATGAAAAAAAATTCTCTTGCATGGAAATCAGAGAAGAGATAATTATCCTCGGGCAAGCTGACTATCAAATCTAGCAAGTGGTTCATTTGCTTCAGGATATAAGGACCAAGGAGATTGGGGAATTGTTCTGAATTTTTTTGTGGATCAATCGTCCCTTCCACTACATCCTTGAAAGGGACTGGACCTTTGGAGCTAGATATAGGACAACCTCCAAGAAGTCTCATGTTAAGGATGATGGTTGAATATCGTACAAGGCCATAGTGCTCCAACTGATAGTCCTTTTGCAATGTTTTCCCTTCATAAATCAGATTTTGGAGTCCTACTGGAATACCCATCTGTTCTTGAATCTTTTGCTTAAGAATTTGTACCCGATCGCAGATCCAGACCCTCATACACACATATTTCCCACTTAGCATTTTAATAAAAAATTGAAGCAACACTTCTTCAAGCATATCTAAGGATTGATATCCAAGATTCGTCCACTTATTGGACTCGACTAGTGAATTCAAGGGTGGATTGGGAATCCAAGAGAGGTTTTCTGAATACTAGTAAGGAGATGAGTTGAGAGCATCCCGATCATCATAAACTCCAAAACTCTAATCCATATAGTTCCTGAAATCCCACAGATCTAAAAAAACCCATGTGCTAATAACTCAGTGAGGTCCTCGAGATCTATGACAGGAGGACGATCTGTATTTTGTGACAAAGATTCCTCGAAGATCAAAATCCTTTAACTGTGTTTTGGACCCACATGCAATGAAGCCTTGGCTCTTTGATGTTGCAGAGTCCACCAATCGGTCTCATCATATGTAGTATGTGAACGAAAGATGCTACAAATCGGTCCTCTTGTAGCAGTCACACACTCTTCAATCTCTTTCCAACAAATCCACCAGTTCATGCTCCCAGACCTTAGATCGATATGGAAAAGAAAGAAAACCAATCTCTGAGATGCATTCCATCTCACTCTCGAGGTAATATGGCTAGATCCAATAGAAAACAGTGTATTTATCCATAGATCCACTCTTTCATAATCACTATCAGTCCCAAGAAGAGAAAAGGATTCATATTTACCAAGTTCCCCCACCAGCTCTTCTTGATACTGAGAGATATCTTCTTTCCCAAACCCCGATCCTTGAGTTCCCAAATGCATAGGTTTGAATCTAAAAAATATCTTATTATGTGATCATATCCAGCTTCATCGGCATCAATTTTCACTACATGCAATGTTGCAAGTGAAATGGAATTGAAAATAATAACTGGATCTAGCTTCTGCGTTTCCTCCCCCTGGTAATAGGGAGAAATGAAATTGACATGAGGGAGATAGAAACAGATGTCGGTGATAGAGGGGTTAACTCTCACACATTCTGTCACAACAATTCCATCCTTGTCGCTGACGTTCACCATAAAAACTAGTCCGTCGAAATATTGACATTTGGACAAAAAATCTATCTAATAGAGTCATTGTTGTCAATATCTGCATCCATGAGGTCTCCAATGGCCATCTCCCTTTGCAAAACCCAGTTGGCGATGGCGTGGTTTCTGCAATTACTCTTAAACTCTGTATATGACAACCTCTCTCACCTACCTCAGATATATATATATATATATATATATACAAACATTAGCATAATTTTATTTAAGTTAAGCTAAGTTAAAACTGAAAATTGTGTTACAATTAAGGAAACTGCCAAAAACTATAAATTGTGCTACAAATAAGGAAACTGAAAAAATGAAAGAAATTATAGTGAGAGTCCAAGTGGAGTAGGTCAGTGGCTATCAATAGCCACCCGGATCAATCCTCGTCCCTTAGGAAGCAATGGTCCCCATTTTTTTGAGTGCCTCCATAAGATGGGGAAACTTCTACTGAACTTGGTGCCTAGAGAGCCACTTGCCTTGGTGCAGGAGTTTTCCAACTTTGACAACCCGATACAGTTGAATATTTTGCTGGAAAGTGATCTTGATTCGCATGTCCATGATCCGATCAATTTTTTACTATTCCATGCAGTCAGGGTTTAGATCTGTTGGTGTGAGTTGATTTGCAATGTTAGATGTGTCAAGTAATGGTGGAAAGTATGGCCGAAGGTGGTCCACATTGAAAACTGGGTGTAGGTCAAGGAACGGTGGAGTCTTGAGCTCAAAAGCATTGTCCCCTACAAACTTGGTGATGGTGTATGGCCAATATCAGAGCAGCCGAAGATTACGGTGGGGGCCAATGAGGCACTGCTTCTACAAATGTAGCCAAACATTTCTACCCACTTGGAACTTGTGTGGCACCCTATGCTGATCATGTTGTTGCTTATACTTAGCATTGTTTTTTTCCAATATGTCATGGATCTGTGGGCGACTGTGTTGGACTTACTCAATGAAGATGTTAGCATTGTTGCTTTTATACTGGACATGGGTCAAAGTTTCCTCAATTGTTGTAAATGGTATGACCACTTCAATGGGACATAGTGGTTGGAATCCAAATCCCACCTGAAAGGGGCTTGGCTAGTTGAGCTATGGAGAGCTCTATTGTAGCTGTGTTGGTCATAGGGGAGGCTTTCATCACATGTGCTAGGATGCTTCGAGTTGTACATGAGCATAATATGTACGATCATCCTATTGACGACCTCTATTTGGCCATCAGTTTGGGGGTGGAAATTCGTGGACTTAGTGAGCTTGGCATCCAACATCGACTAGAGACTTGACCAAAATTTACTTAGGAACCTATTTTCTCGATATAATATGATGGATCGTGGAAGCCAAAAGTGTACCCACACTCATTCAAAGAAGAGCTTAGCAATGGCTTATAATGTGATACTCTTCTTGCAGGCCGCCAGAGTGGCCATAATAGATAATCTGTCCATGACCACGAAAACATAGTCATTTCCATGCTTAGACATCGAAGGGAGGCCCAAAATGTAATCCATTAAGATGGTTTCCCACAGTTGACTAGGAGTAGGCAGAGAATTATATAGGCCTTGCTTTTTATGTTCGATTTGTCAATGGCGTAAGTAGTGCAGGATTTGATGTAATTCCCAACACTATTTCGAAGGTTTGACCAATAAAATAAATTCTGTAGCACTACCATTATCCTCCCTAATATAAAGTGTCTAGCAACCTGACTATAGCGTGCTTCCCAAATAATATTGGCACACTCGCTTGAAGGAACACAAAGATGTCCCAGGTGACATAACAATGTATTTTGTAGGTGAAAATTTGGAACTTTCATACCTTATAGTAGTGTCTGGTATGTGTTGTCGAATTCTAGATCGCTCTTGTACATATGCGGGCACTCTGAAGTCTCGTGCCCATAAGAGTGGAGCACAATGGTCAGTACCATGACTAGAGGTCGGCTGAGGCGATATACAACATTATTGGTGCTGCCCTTCTTGTACTTAATGTTCAAGTGGAACTTTTGCAGGTATGTCAACCATTTATTATGGAGATAATTTTGCAACTTCACTTGTGTCTGTATGAACTGTAGGGCTCAGTGGTCTATGTGAATGATTGTTTCCTTCCCCATAATGTAATGCTTTCATTTTCGGTAAGCCTACACAATGGAATGAATCTCTTTTTCATAGGTGGGATACTTTTGGATTATGTCACAAATTTTTTGTCTAAGTAGAAAAAATATATTGATGTAAAGTCTCTTATCTGTGCCAAAATCCATTAAATCTGCAAAAAATTGTTCTTGCATGGAAATTAGAGAGGAGATAATTAACCGCAAGTAGGGTGACTGTCAAATCTAGCAGGTGGTTCATCTTCTCCGGGATATAAGGACCAGGGAGATTGGGGGATTGTTCTAAACTCTTTTGTGGATCGATCTTCCCTTTCACTGCATCCTTGAAAGAGACTGGACCTTTGGAGCTAGATCTAGGACAACCTCCAAGAAGTCTCATGTTAAGGATGATGGTTGAATATTGTACAAGGCCATAGTACTACAACTTATAGTCCTATTGCAATGTTTTCCCCTCATAAATAAGATTTTGGAGTCCTATTGGAATACCCATCTCTTCTTGAATCTTTTCCTTAATCATTTTTACCCGATCCCAGATCCAGTCCCTCATACACACATATTTCCCACTCAACATTTTAATAAAAAATTGAAGCGGCACTTCTTGAAGCATATCTAAGGATTGATATCCAAGATTCGTCCACTTATTGGACTTGATTAGTGAATTCAAGCGTGGATTGGGAATCCAAGAGAGGTTTTCCAGATACTAGTAAGGAGAGGAGTTGTGAGCCTCCCTGTCATCATAAACTCCAAAAATCTAATCCATATAGTTCCCAAAATCCCACAGATCTAAAAAAATTCCATGAGATAATAACTCAGCGAGGTCCCCAAGATCTATGACACGAGGAGGGTCTATATTTTGTGACCATCAAAATCCTTTAACTGAGTTCTGGGCCCCCATACGAAGAATCCTTGGATCTTTGATGTTGTAGAGTCCACCAATCGGTCTCATCATACGCAATATGTGAACGAAAGATGCTGCAAATCGGTCCTCCTGTAGTAGTCACACGCTCTTCATCATATTTCCAATAGATCCACAATTTCATGCTCCCAGACCTTAGATCGATATGGAAAAGCGAGAAAACCAATCTCTAAGATGCATTCCATCTCACTCTCAAGGTAACATGGCTAGATCCAATAGAAAAAAATGTATTTATCCATAGAGCCACTCTTTCAAAATCATTATCAGTCCCAAGAAGAACAAGGGCTTCATTATTTACCAAGTTCCCCCACCATCTCTTCTTGATTCCGAGAGATCTCTTCTTTCCCAAACCCCACTCCTTGAGTTCCCAAATGCGTAGGTTTGAAACTAAAAAATCTCTTATTTTTTTATCAGATCTGGCTTCATCGACGTCAATTTTGGCTACATGTGATGTTGCAAGTGGAATGGACTTGAAAATAATAACTAGATCTAGATTTTGAGCTTCCTCTCCCTGGTGATAGGGAGAAATTAAATTGACGCGAGGAAGATCGAAACATATGTCAGTGATAAAGGGGTTAACGCTCGCACATTCTGTCACAACAATTCCATCCTTGTCGCTGACGCTCACCATAAAAACTAGTTCGTCGAAATATTGACATTTGGATAGAAGATCTGTCTGATAGAGCCATTGTTGTCAATATCTGCATCCATGAGGTCTCCCATGGCCATATCCCTCTGCAACACCCATTTGGCGATGGTGTGGTTTCTGCAATCGCTCTTGAACTCTGTAATTGACAACCTCTCTCACGTGCCTCTCACACAGACACACAGACACACACAGATATGTGTAAATTTTTATATATATATATATATATATATATATATATATATATATATATATATATATATATATACAAACATTAGCATAATTTCACTTAAGTTAAGCTAAGTTAACCTTTAGCATCATTAAATTTATTTTTAACTTCAAGTCATCTATCATGAATTTTAAAGTTTAACCATCTTAAAATAAATCCCAAGTAAAAAAAATTGACATTATATTCAAAATACTTATTTATAACTTATAACAAAACTTTTTGAAATTTGAAAAAAAATAAAAATCCCTTCCGTAAAACCCTTTAAAAAAAACTTTAGTCTTTGACTTTGTAATTAAAATACTTATTTATAACTTATTACACTCTTCAAAATTAAAAAATAACTAAAAAATCCATCACTAACTTATAACTAAACTCTTGGTTAGTAAAACTAGTTGAAACCAAATATTAATATTTCATTTTATATTCAAAATATTTATTTAAAGCTTATCACAAAATCTCTGGAAATTAAAAAAATATATGGTTAACTTATAACTAAACTTTTCGGAAAAAGAAAAAAAAAAACCCTTAAGATCAACCATTAACATTTAACTTCATATTTATTTATAGCTTATCCCACAACTTTTGGGAAATAAAAAATAAAAAATAAAATAAAAGATAAAATAAAAAATTTCAAGGTATTGCAAAAAACCTTTAAACTGACGAGGAACTTTTAAAAAATGTATGGATCAGTTTTAAGGAATTTATTGCGTCCAAAGACATTCTTGGTAAATATGTTGTAATGTTTAACATTTTGATTGAGTTAAAATGAAATAAAAATAAAATAAAATAATTATCAATAAAATATTTTAAGTTAATTAAATTAATAAAACTAAAAATAAATATAAAATTAATAATTAAACAAGGGTGGTTTCATTTAACCTTGGAGGGTGAAAATTTGAATGGACCGTTAAAATCTGGCCTACGTCAGCAATCCATGGACCCATAGATCAGCCAATAGGAAAGACACTCCACTCCCTATATAATGAAATGGCTTCAGGGTTTCATTTTCCATAGGTCGTGTTTACTTTTCATAGATATTGTCACCCAGATTTTTTTCTGTGGTCTCAGGCTCGAGTCATGATAGTGGCATCAATGGCTCTACCAAAGGCAGAGAAAAGGCCCGTGGCTGGGAAAAAACCCATGGCGGAGAAATCCCCTTTAACAGAAAGGAAGCCGAATGTTGAAAATATTAAAGTGACCTTCATGCCCTAAGGAGGTAGAAAAAGAGTACAAAGGGGCAGAAGATGGTTGAGTGCACAGCACCGTGTATTCAAGAATAATGGATAAAATCGTAAGGATGAAATCAATGTTGATGGGCAGTAGCTGAGTTTGCAGAGATGAAGTTAATGTTTGATGGGTGTAGGTGTTTCTGCAGAGGAATGAAGACTTTCGTGGTTCCAAACCACGAAAGAACAAAGTTTTAATGAAAATAGTCATTTCGGGCTTTTAAGCCCTCAACAACCAAAATTGATGAAAATGTGTTTAAATGGCGAAAGACTTTAAGTTTTTGAAATGGCACGACAAAGTGGTCCCCACCACTTAAGCACTAATTGGAATCGAAATTTTTTTTTGCAAGTGTCTTGTGTATATGTATTATTTTGATGTGATGCGATCATCACAATCGCAAAGGAACGAAGTACCACATATATATGAATGTTGCGATGTGATGCGATGTGGTCCCACCACAATCGCAATCACAATCACTTGTTACAAGTGTTCCGCCCATCTCATATGTTATCCACCGATTAAAAGACACGATGCGATCACAATCGCAATCACATTCACCACTCTGCCATCCGTCATATGTATGTTCCGCCATTGCAATGTGTAATCACCAATGCGATCGCCGATGGTGCTAATCGCACATCGCAATCGCAAAGGTCATGCCGTTTGTGTTATCCGCTTAAGTCATCTGCCGATGCCAATGGTGCGATGTGATCCAATCGCAATCACAACATCGCATGTCTATTGTTCAACCGTTTCATTTGTTTCATTGCCGATTGCCGATTACTGAGGATGCTCAATCACACATCGCCAATCACAATCGCAACATTGCAATTGTGCTATTCAAACCATTCCTCTTGTTCCACCGATCAACAATTGCTGATTGCGATGTGGGCTCTACTCGCATATCGCGCTAAAGAAAGATTTAGGTTAAAGTTTATGTTTTCGTAGTGTAGTTTTCATTTTTATTGGTTTTATGTTTTTACACCGCAGCATATAAAAAGTGAAAAGCCCGTGTATATTTTATGTATGGTATTGCATTGTAATGTATTGTAAGTGTTTTGTATCGCTGTGAGAGCCCGAAGGCAAGAAAAGAAAAAAAACACAGTGTAGACCACAGGAGCACTGTTGGGTGCGTTTTGAGAGACAGAGAGATTTTGAGAGCACTGCGTCTGTAGTAGTCAATTCATATTTTGTTATATCTTAACAAAGGAAGACTTTTGTAATAGTTTTTAGTTTGATTAATGGAATAGAAAGCATTTTCATGTCATCTCTGTCTGTAAGAAAATTTTGTTTTAACTTCTCTGTGTTAAGAGGAGAGCATTATTCTCTCTGAATATTGTTCTGGAATTATCAGAAATTCCAACATGGGTATCAGAGCTAGTTAGGGCTCTTTGAAGGTTTCAAGAAGGTACAGAAGAATAAGACTTGTTTCATCTTTTCTCCAGCAGCGTGAAAGCTCAGCAGAAGACAAAGTTCAGGTATTTCTCAAAGAAAACAGAGTTGTTGTTTTTGTTTAATAGAGTTTGTTTAAGTTCAGAGTTCAGTTTAAAAGCAATGGCTGGACCAAGCACTGGTATGAGTATTGGAAATGCTTAGCATCCACAATTTAATGGGAAAAACTATGATTATTGGGCCATTACCATGAGAGCCATGTTTGCCTCACAAGACTTATGGGAACTTGTAGATGGTTATGATGAACCAGCTGATGAGCAGGCTTTTAATGCCTTAACTCAAGCAGAGAAGGATATATTGAAGAGAAAAATAAAGAAGGACTCTAAAGTCCTCTTCTATTTGTATCAAGCAGTAAATGAGAGTGTGTTTCCAAGGATAGAAGCAGCTAAGAGATCCAAGGATGCATGGGATACTGTCAAGGTAGCATACCAAGGTATGGAGAAAGTGAAGACATCAAAACTACAGTTGCTGAGGAGAGATTTTGAAACTCTATGCATGAACGAGTCAGATAATATAGACTCATTTTTTACACGTGATTGGGATGGTAAATCAGATAAGGTCCCATGGAGAAACTCTTGAAGAAAGAAGGATTTTGAAGAAACTTTTGAGGATCTTACCCTCAAGGTTTGATGTTATAGTTACCCCCATAGAAGAGACCAAGGATCTCTCAAAGTTCATAGTGGATGAACTTCATGCTTCATTGATGACTCATGAATAGAGATTGGAAAGAACAGTGAATCCATCTCTAGAGCATACCTTCAAGACCCAGATGCCTTTAGGAAGAGGAAGAGGTCAAGGTAGAGGAAGAGGAAGAGGCAGAAGCCAAAAAAGAGGTGAAAGGAACAACCCTTCACATTCACATGGAATGAGAAATAGTCAGAATCAAAGTGTTAGTATGTATTCTTCGTCGAAGTGTACGAAAAAGAACCACTTTAGCTACGCATAACTAATAGCCCTAACAACAGCCATAATCAGAGGCCGCCAAACATCTTCAACGATCTCTGCGATTAGTAGTTAAAATGCTGCAACAAACAGATCTATAAATGGAAAGACATTAAGCAGTAAAGTAAAGAGTTTGCTCCATGCATCCAATAGACAAGACAAGAACACGATTTTTGAATGAATTTTTATATTACAGGGCACCTGGGAGGAAAACAAGAAGGTGTATTTAGATCTCCTCAATGGGATGGGTTCTTTGTAGTCCTCATCACTTCAGATCTAAGCTTTCTCTCTCTTATAGATGTAGAAAACCCAATGCAGAAAATAGAGCTCAATGGGAGCAAATGATAGAAATGAGACCAAGTGTATAGATCCAGAGTGATCTAATAGGCAACAAAAGGTGAAGAATGATGGGGAAAACCCTCCTATTTATAACAAAATATTGGTTCATTCTAGATCTTGGTGCATGATTAAAATAATGTTAACCAAATCTAGATCCACCTCTATGGAATATTTTATTATATTTGTTGGAGGGAAAGGGTGTTTGACTTGGGTCAAATCCCTTGATTAGTGAAAAGTAAATAAATAAATGATTTATTTATCTTTTTAAGGAAGTGGTTGGGAGATAATCAAATAAATAATGATTTATTTGATTAATGGTGGGTGATTTGGTCATATTTAACAAGGAATATTATCTAAATAAGATTTATATAATTATTCCTAGAAAATAACAAGATAACTAAGGGTTTATCTCATTAATTTCTTTGTTTTTGGGTTAAACATGACTCGGAATAATAATTAAATTATGGTTTAATTAATTATTCCATGAGGAAAATCAAACAAATATAGGTTTGTTTAATATTTCCTTTTGGGGTTTCCTATTTTAACATAGTGAAAGCAGTTTTACTTAGGGTAAAACTGGTCTTACATGGTGTACTTGGGTCCATCTAATGATAAAAGGTTAGATGACCAAAAAATGGTGTAACAGATTGCCCCCCAGCGTGCGAGTGTCAGGAGCAAATCGTATGACCGAAGTACGCTGTAAGAATACAATCACTAGACAACAAAAGGGGATGTCAGAGAGAGAAATGTGAGGTAGATAGTGTGCTGAAGGACTAGACCTGGAGGAGACGAGACTCGCAGGTGCAACAAGTCTCTTTTTATGAGAGGGTACCTGTGCTGAAGGCGGCGGGGGAGGCATACCTATGCCCGCCGAGACAAAGGACAAAAGAATAGTGTGTCCAGAAAACAAGGGACCGAACTATAAGATACAGCTGGCATAATCAGGAGCCAGATAAAAATACAATAAGGAATCCCACATACATGCTGTGCCTGGGATAACAGCCAGGACTGGTACAATAATATCTGAGTACATGAGATACAAATACAACCCAAATTCCCCCTGTGAATGGGGAAGGGCTCACAAAATCTAACTGATACATGCAAATCGAAAGAGGCGCTGCAAGTGGCGACAACCAACATCATCAAATATCTGGAGCTGCATCGAAGGCTGCAAGGAGGAGGTCATCCGGGCATGAGGGGAGCTACCTGCAGGGCCACCCCCTCATGAGGGCTGAGACATCTCACACACACCCAGGAATCATCAAGAGCTGCTGCTGGATCACTGAACCATCGAGTATACAGATCTCGACCATGCTGAAAGGAGCTGGAGAAACAATCAAGTCAAAGGGGAAGAAGGGATCCCTTTGCCTGATCCGAGGCACCGAACAATAGTGGAAGCTGGAACCAAGGTACACCGCCCTCTAGACCTGGCTTCTGGAATGAATGAGCTGATGTCGACAGAAGGAGGTCCGCCATAGGTGAGGCAATGAGAGATCCTCAACTAAGGCACGAGAGAAAATAGTAGAGCGACGGACAGACTGACACTAATGATGATGGTGGAATGGAAAGGATGGGGTGGCAAATGGACGACTTCCCTTGTTAGAGCATAAAGGGCATGAATGACATGGCAGCGACCGACACAATATCAGAAGGGATAGGGGATAGTGAGGCTGAAGGTCATGATATGCGACACAAGAGAGGAACCAAGCAATAACAGAAGGAGGGTTATGGTGGGGTACAAAGGTACGCAGGATAGACTCCATGAATGCGATGATGACTCAACTTGGATGCTCTAAACAAGGGCGACACGATAGTGCTGCCACACAGTAAAGGCCCCAATGGGGGACCATGGAAACATGAGTACAAGGTGGGCACTCATGACGAAAATCGACACGAACGTGGACAAGTAAGGGAGCAATAAGGTGCCCCAAGTACAAGTGTCGTAAGTGAGGAAATTCGATTTTAAGGAGCGGTAAAGTGACCCTTCTTGGAAAAACTGTGTCCGGGTGAAGTATCAAATCACCAAAAACTAATAGAAACCCATTTGAGAGCTCGGTGAGATCTTTCCAGCGGTGCTGACGGTTCGTCGAACGGGGCTACGTTGTGGTCGCAGCGGTCGAAAGAAGAAACAGGGGTTCTCTTTTAATAAGGCAGTTTTCCCTCCAAAATCATTCATTTGCTATTGTTGCTGTGGTGAATGTGGAGAGGAGGGAAGGCCCTAAATCTTGCGGCAAACGTAGCGGACAAACCGACCGTTGGAATCGAGATCTGTCAGTTGGAGGTAAGAGGCCTAACCTTGCTCTTGCATTTTGATGGATTACATTTGCAGTTTAGGGCCCAGACTCCCGGAAACAACCCCTCCTTCACCTCTACGGTCGGGTCGCACTTTTTGGGGAAAAAAGTGCGACCCAGGACGCAGGTATCAGGGCAAAAAGTGCGACCTGGTCCAGAAAATGGCAGAAAACTGCGACCTGGGAGATGAGGGAGTTTTGGTGTTGTTTTATGGCTGGGAGCTGGATTTTAGTGTTTGGTTATGGTTTTCCCGATCTGTACCCTGACAAAGATGATATGTTTGTACAGGTATGGCAGATTTGCGGGTCAGCTGGAGAGAGAGAGATCTGGGAATGCTTCGAACAGAGATCCAGGCGGATCAGGGCGTCCGTCGTGTATTGGCCAGATTTGGGGTTCTCAAGTTTTTGGAGAACCCGTTGATGAGAGCAGGGGAACCGTTACTGGCCCGGATTATCAGTTATTGGGATCCAGATCAGGAGATCTTTGTAGTGCAAGGGCACAGGATCGAACTGACGGTCCAGGACGTGTACTTCCTGACCGGCCTCCCACCACTGGGGATGGTGGGAAACACACAGCTAGTGCTGCCGCGGGTGCGGCATATCATGGAGTTCGTGGAACGCCATTGTCGACCGGGTCTCCAAGTCAAGGGGACTCTAATATCGATCGGGGATCTAGAGAGGCTAGAAACCCGTGCAGTGGCCGCAGCTGTGCTGCGAATCCTGGGCAGCCAGGCGTTCCATCACATCACCGGTGGGCAGATGACGATAGTGGAGAGTGTGTTGGGTGGGACCTACTTTGGGTGGGCCCAAATGATGCTGGTGTCACTAAAGCGACAGTTGTCGCTATGCAGGCGGCAGGTGAATCATGATTGCTCATATGGGACTTTATTGTGCGCCTTCTTCTTTGAGAAGATCCCGACCTTGAGGCCTCATGTGCAGCTTCCAGATGGGGGCCCGAGAGAGCCCAGGATGCGTCGTTGGGGACGACTACTCTGCAGGGGAGGAGGAGGGGCGGTCGGGCGAGTGTTTCGACCGGAGTTTTTTGCCCATTGGGATCAGATGCCGCTGTACATAGACGACTACCCTTATAGTGGGATGAGCTACTGTGGGGATCCGGATCTGCCACTTCCGCCTGGTCGAGTCTGGGGGCCCGATGGTAAGTGACAAATTTCTATTCTTATATGGGCATGTTTAAAGTTTTTTGAATAGTAAATAATGATACTGATTCATGGACTTTTGGTATGCAGATATAGCACCGGTAAAACCGGCCGGATATATGGGACGACCGGCAGCGTCTGGAGCTACGGGTCCGAGTGGATCGAGAACAGCGCAGAATGATGGTGCAGCCGCCCTACTGGAGGACATCCGCCGTAGATGTGAGCAGTTGTTGACCGGAGTATCAGAGCGCGGGTGGCAAGATTTAGACGACCAGTACATAGAGCCATGTGTTGGTCTCCCCTCGGAGTGGCGAGGTATCATGCGGCGCATGGCGATGGCCGGTCAGGCTATGCGTGATCTACATGCTGCAGGGGCAGAGCCATTGGCCCGGGAGCCTCCAGATAGTGATTAGGGGTAGGGGCATGTGGTGCCCCCTTTGATGTATGTAGGGGCAGGTGGTGCCCCCTATGATGTATGTAGGGGCAAGTGGTGCCCCCAATTTTTGGCTTTTTTCTTGTAACATGCTATGGGCATGTCGTATGTATCAGAGTATATGGACTCTAAATGTATGCTTTGCGACACATATTATGGATATGTATTGTCTTTTGATGGTTGATTTAATGTTATTGTCTTGTATGAAATGTGTGTGATAAATGCCAATCTAGAACATGGTTTGAAATACTATCTACATAGTGATTCTGGTCTCGGGGTACATGGTTGAAAGTTATGGTTTCAAACGCACGTATTAAGACTTTCACTCGTAAATAGCGTCTAAATAGCACAGGGTTATGCACACGATAAACACCATTTAGTTGCATTACAAGAAGCAGGGAATCCAAACGAACGTGCAGATGGAGGATGCGATGAAAGAGGGCATCAGCTAAAAGGCCACGCACTGCATCATATTCGGCCTGATTGTTGGTGGCAGAACCAATGAATACCCCGTTAGAAAGAACAAGGTCATGCAAGGGGGTGAAGATGGCCCAACCTGCCGAGGCGAGATTCCTGGAGTAGCGAATTGCACCATCGGCGTAACCGATAAAGGGTGTGGACGGGGGGTCCTGCAGAATGGTGTGACAAGACAATAAATGAGGGGATGAAAGGAAATGATGGCAGCGTGAGGGTACAGAAGTCATCGGGCGGCAACAGCGGGAGGAGGGGGAAGTGGCAGGATGATCGAGACTCAAACAAGGTGGTGTATGAGAGCCATCGGAAACATGGTGAAGACTCGGGCTGCGGAGGTCAACAGAGACACAAGTGGAGTGATCTCGAGTATGAGGGGGAATAGGGTAATCAAGGGACACAACAGGGGAGGATGCAGATGGGCTAGGCTCCGAGTGTCGTGCAAAGGAGGATAGGTAAAGGATGGTGACCGTAGACTCCGTCATCTGAACATCAGGGGGGGGAATGTCGATGGGAGCGGAGGGATCCTCAGGCTGGCCTGAAGCATACTGCGCGAGAATAGGAGAGGCGGACTGATTTTGTTCAACCTCATACTCGCGGACCACCTCTAGGGAGGCGCGGTAATGCGTCAGGTGAGGACAATGGTGGGAGTAGTGGCCATGAACACCGCACAAGGCACAGGGTTTGTTGGTGCGGAGAGTCTTGGGGTTCTTGGGAACGGATGCAGAAGGAGTGGGGGCTTCAGGGACCGTAGCGTCGGGGAACGCGACTTTAACCATGGGCCGGATACGGGGTAACTCGGGACAAGCATGAGTGGCATGACTAGTGACATCACATAAGGCGCAAGGCTTCGCGGGCGGAGAAGGAGCCGGGTCGGTTGTGGTGGTCTGGTCCTTGGTTGCCCCCTTGCGGGCTTTTCCTTTCTTCCCGGGAGCCGTCACAACAGGAGAAGGGTCCTGTGGAGGTGCTGGGGGCACAGTGGCTATGGAGGAAGCGAGGGGAACCGGTTGAACCGGTGTCAAAGCCATGTAAGGTTTGGGGTGGCCAGGAGGGGTGGCGGCTGGGGGATCAAGGTACCAGACCGGAATTCCCAAGGTCAAGTTAGGGAGGGAGAGGGTGGCCATGACGGGGACTACGCCGGGAGGGGGAACTAGGAAGGGGATCTGTCCAGCAGGGAAATGACCAGGAGGGACGACTTCAAGATGGTGAAGGCCAGGAGGAACCGATCCGGGAGGATAAAGAGGTTCAGGGATACCAGCTGTAGGGGGAGGGCCAGAAGGAGGAGGTCCGGCTGGCTGAGATGAATGGCTAGGAGCGGGTTGCGGAGGGTGGGGGGGAGGTTGCTGACTAGCCGAGGCAGGCCGCTTATGGGTAGCCTGAGACGATTGCATCATGCAAACATTCGACAAGCTGGGATCAGTGACAAGAGGAGGGGGAAGATGAGGAAAAGTACCAAGCAGGGTGGAATCTTTATAGACGCCGGGGGAGACACTGGTCAAAGAATCGACGGTTTGCTTGTTGGCTACAGACGAGATGGTCGTCTCGGAGGAGGTCTGAGACGGCGGCTCCTGATAAGATAGCTGGTCGATGGTGACTATCTTCCCATTATGTGGGAAAGACATCTTGCGGAAAACCGCGGATGGGACAGCAGACATGGCATAGGTGTAGCTTCGCCCCAATAGAATGTTGTAGTCTAGAGGGGCGTCAATGACTTCGACGTCGACGCAAACGGTCTTACCAGCGAGGGTGATGGGACAGTTACGAAACAGGCCAATGGGCTGGGAGGCATGACCGTCCCACGCTCGAAGAGTTATCGTGGACGGGGCCAGCTCAGGGGATTCGAGTTGCTTCCAAACCGAAGCGGACATCACGCAGGTGGATGCCCCCTCATCAATTATACACCGGGATACAGTGGCGTTCCGGATTTTGACTGGGATTTGGAAAGCGACGGAAGGAGGAAGAGGGGGATGGTCCGATTGAGTGGCGTCGAAAACAATCATTTGATCATCAGCAGGATCGACAGCGCCCACGGCAGATAGTAGAGCCTTCTTTTGGGAAGGGCACGACTGGAGGAGTTCCAGTGTGGAAATGGCAGCAGGGGATTGCGCCAAATCGTCTACTATACTATACGACTGAGCGGCTCGACCGGAAGCAGCATTTCGGCGTAATGGGCCCTTTGGAATATTTGGATGGACCTCAACTTTGGGTTGAGGGATGTGTAAGGGGCCACTGGATGTCGAAAGAGGCTCTGTAGAACCTGAAGAGGGAGGCTCGGGAGCAGACTGAGCAGGAGGCTTGGGGTACTGGCGAGACCGAGTTTGAAGGTGAAGATCGACGGATGGGGAAGGATCGGAGTGCATCATAAGGATCTGGTAATCAGAGGAACCAGAAATGGAAGGGGGGGCGACTACCTGGCTGTCGGGTGGTTGGGTAGCCACGAATCCTTGTTGAGGGAAAGGATCAGTGAACACAGCTGGCTGGGTAGTGGCCACATTAGGAGGAGCATGAGGGGAGGCGTGTTGTCCGCGCAATGTGGCTTGAAACTCCCACATCTACCGCATCTGGGGTAAGAGAGGACAATCGTGAGTGTAATGACCGTAAACACCGCAGCACGAACATGGCTTATTTGTGCGAAGCGGCCTGTCCGGCTTGGGCGGAAGGCCCTGTGGCTGGTTGCTAGTGTTATGGTCCACACCAGAATTGGGTCCTCGGTTACCAGGGGCAGATTGGTTCTGGTTGCCTCTCCGCCTTCTTTGAGAAGAAGGGGTATTAATCGCGCCCTGCTGTGCAAATACTTGCCCTGGAGGGGGTTGTAAGTGTTGTTGCGGGTTGTGAGGAGGCAAGGGAGGCGGAAGCGCATATGCTGGAGGAGCTGGCGCACCAGGCTGTGGATAAAGGTAAGGGTTGGGTTGGGCGACATTGAGGTAAGCATGAGGTTGGGAAAAAGGAGGAGGCATGCCGTATCCTGGATACATGTTGCCAGGAGGGGGAAGAGTACTTGAGGTGCTGGCCCCTCCCTGGGGGAGACCATAGCCCATAGGAGGGTGAGCAGATGGATGGGAAAGAGATCCAACGATACCGTCGGCTGAATGAGATGCCCCCGGGGCGTTAGCGCCACCGGGCCTGGGGATGTCAGGAAGGACGGTGTACACATAACCAGATTGAGCGTAGATCAGGTCATATTTTAAGGCTATTTGAAGGGCGGCTTCTTCAGTCTGAGGAAAGTGAGAGGCGACATCTTTGCCGATGGGAGACGGAAGGGTGCGAAGGAACCAGTCCATGTAAACCCGATCTTCAAAGGGAGGGGCTCGACATAAGCTCCGTCTTTGTCACCATTCCTGAACATGGGCAGAAAGGCGTGTGGAAGAGGGTTGCTTAAAGGAAGTCAAGAGCTCCGTGCCAGTGTCGTATCGGAGAGGGAGCTGGAAGTATGACAAAAAGGCTTGGGCAAGAGTCTCGAACGTGGTATGGGAAGAGGTGGCTTGTTCGACATACCATTTAGAAGCTTCGCCGGTAAGCGTGCGTTGGAAAAAACGAAGACGGATGGAGTCATTGGTAATGGAATTGGAGGAACACCACATGTGGAAAGACCGGACGTGATTGGTTGGATCTTCTCCATTAAGGCCCTCGAACTTAGGGATATCAGAGGGCAGCTTGGTGGGCATAGCGGGCCAGGTAGCATTGTGGTGAATGGGGTCATTAATCAACCGATGGAAATCGATCAACCGATGGAAATCAGGGAGGCCGAGGCCTACAATGTACGGTGAGGCCTACAATGTACGTCAGCACAGGGGTGGTCGTGGTAGTGGTCATGGCTACCCGCTAGAAGTAGGGCCGCATCACCTTCTCTGGAGAATCCATGCATAGCCCCCGGACCCCATGGTGAAGGTAACAGGGGGAGAACCAGAAGGAGAAGGGGGACCCGATGAATCAGGAGAGGAGTCGGAGTGCGGACTCAAAGGTGGACTGGCTCGACGACGGCGGTGCAGAGCAGGTCGATCAACCGGAAACTGAGGGTGAAGGCCAAGAAGTCTCCGGGAAAGGCGCCTTGGGGGCGCAATGATGACAGGAAGAAGGAAACCGACAAAAGCAGAAAGGGACAGAATCAAGAAAGGTCAAGGGCAGATAAGGTGCAGTGACAATTGATTTTAGAGTCTTTGCCAGGCGGTGTTAACCAGGCGCTTCTTCACTTAGGGTCAGTGTGTGGCGTGCGTTAATTTTAATTTTTAAACCCTTTCCGTTGTTGAGAGCAAGAAAAAGTGTGTTGCGTAGCTGAAAATAAACCTACAGAGAACAGAGTATAATGCTGAAATAACAGAAAAATAACAGCTACGTATGCATCTATCTAACCCAAGAAGGTGGGTCTCTCACAACTATGCTGAAAAGAAAGGGAAAACTATGTAAAACACACACAAAGGAAGCTCAACAGATCTAGGGTCAAAAGGGACAGAGATCTGGAGGATAAAGCTGCAGAAAAGGGGTGCAGATCACAGCCAAGAGACAGAGGCAAGGTGGCTGGAAAAGGGAAATCAGCAAAAAACCGGGGGGGCAAGGCGGAGGCCTTCAGAGGAGGTCCAAACAAAACGACAAGAGGTGATTTGAAAGGAAAAGAGGCTGATTTCAATGGATCTGAAAGGGAGGTAACAGATCTGGAAAAGAGGGGGCTGAAGCTCTGAAACCGACGGCTGAAACAGCGAAAACTCTTCCACAAAAAGTGGAGGGTACTAAAGCCCTAAGGGGCTGGGTTCCCACTTAGATGAGTAAAAACAGATCAGATCTTGGTCAAGGCGGGCTGAGACAGAGGCTGGAAGACCCTGGCAGAAGCTGCAGCAGAACCCAGAAAAATTGCAGAAAAATCACTGAAAAACTGGCAGTTTCTGACCTGTTTTCAGTGCAGGTCGCAGAAAATGGGCAGAAAAGTGCGACCTGGAGCTCTAGGTCGCAGGTTATGGGCCAAAAAGTGCGACCCCCCGTTCCGGTTGTCTCGGCGGCAGATTTTCAAAAAAGTTGCCGTCTCAGTTGCGGCTGGTGTCGCTTACCTGTGCAATAGGGCCAGAAACACACAGAAGTTAGAAATTTTAAAATTTTAGGGTTTTAGGTGAGAAAAATGACATAAAAAGAGGAAAAATAAGCAGCTGAAAAGAAGCCCTAGGGCCTGAAGTAGCTGGATATGCAGGAATATGGAAAACGACAGTGGTCGTAATTTAAAACCCGTGTGGAGTCGCCATTTGTTAGTATGAATTCTTCGTCGAAGTGTACGAAAAAGAACCACTTTAGCTACGCATAACTAATAGCCCTAACAATGATAGAGGCTGCCAAACATCTTCAGATCTGCGATTAGTAGTTAAAATGCTGCAACAAACAGATCTATAAATGGAAAGACATTAAGCAGTAAAGTAAAGAGTTTGCTCCATGCATCCAACAGACAAGACAAGAAGACGATTTTTGAATGAATTTTTATATTACAGGGCACCTGGGAGGAAAACAAGAAGGTGTATCCAGATCTCCTCAATGGGATGGGTTCTTTGTAGTCCTCAGCACTTCAGATCTAAGTCTTCTCTCTCTTGTAGATGTAGAAAACCCAATGCATAAAATAGAGCTCAATGGGAGCAAATGATAGAAATGAGACCAAGTGTATAGATCCAGAGTGATCTAATAGGCAAAAAAAGGTGAAGAATGATGGGGAAAACCCTCCTATTTATAACAAAATATTGGGTCATTCTAGATCTTGGTGCATGATTAAAATAATGTTAACCAAATCTAGATCCACCTTTATGGAATATTTTATTATATTTGTTGGAGGAAAGGGTGTTTGACTTGGGTCAAATCCCTTGATTACTGAAAAATAAATAAATAAATGATTTATTTATCTTTTTAAGGAAGTGGTTGTGAGATAATCAAATAAATAATGATTTATTTGATTAATGGTGGGTGATTTGGTCATATTTAACAAGGAATATTATCTAAATAAGATTTAAATAATTATTCCTAGAAAATAACAAGATAAATGAAGGGTTTATCTCTATTAATTTTTGTTTTTAAGTTAACATGATCAATGACAATTAAACATAGTTTTAATTAATTATCTTACAGAATCAAAATAAATATAGGTTTGTTTAATATTTCTTTGGGTTTCCTATTTTAACATAGTGAAAGTATTTACTTAGGGAAATCCATTTTACATGGTGTACTTGGGTCCATCTAATGATAAAAGGTTAGATGACCAAAAAATGGTGTGCAATACAAAAAGCCATGGCCAATGCAAGCACCAACAAGGAGGACACCAACACCAACATGCTCATGGACAAGTTGCATGACAAATCCAATGTCCAATGTCATTATTAAAGAAATATGGGCACTATGCCAATGAATGTAGGAAAAAGAAAATGACATGAAAAATAGCGTAATGCTAATGTAGCAAAAGAAGAAAAGAACCAAATAACACAAGTTGTTGACTGTAATGTAGCACAAGATAGAGAAGATGATGTTTGGTTCTCTAGATTCAGATGTAGTAATCATATGACCGGAAACAGCAATGTTCAATCTAGACAACAGTTAAACTCATATAATCACAGGAACATATACTAAGATCTCTCAGAAGAAAGGAAAGAGTTAGTATTCGAGCAAGAAATGGTGAGAAAAAATTTGTTCCGTATATTATGTTCCGTGTTTGAAGTGTAATAATATTTGAGCATTGGGCAACTCATAAACAAAGGTTACAATGCAATTTTCAAGGATGATTTTAAAGGCTTAAAGATATGACTTCCAAGCAAGAAAAATCATTATGAAATAAAAATAACCAAAGCATTAGAATGTTTCCACTCAAGTTCAACTCTACCTGAAGGGAAAAGGGAAGAGTGGGAAGGCTTAATACAAAGAAGTCTTTCAAAAGGCAGTGATGAAATCTCAACATACACCCAGTGACTTGGACATCTCAGCTTTCGGAGAATCAACAAAAGCATATAAAAGGTATGGTAAGAGGTTTACCATTGATTGAGAAGCCCTGCTACCCTATGCGAAGGTCGCATCTTGGGAAAGCAACACAGAAAATTTTCTCAGGAAAAGCATAAGGGCGAAGGCACCCAGAGATCATTCACTCGTATTTATGTGAGTCGATGCAAACAAAGACGCTCAAAGTGTGAATGAGATGCTAACCTTCATTGATGATTTTACAAGGAAAGTGTGGGGCTTATTTCTTGGAATATAGAGTGAATTTGTCGTAAATTTTGCCACTTTAAAGCTCTTTATAAAATGAGTGGTTGTATATCAAAGTCTTTAACCGATAGATGAGAAGAATATATCTCAAAGGAGTCTCTGCTTCGGCAGAGAGAACGGCATACACAGTAGTTTACCACAGCAGGCACACACCGCAACATAATGGAGTTGTCAAAGGAAGAATTGAAACTCATAATGGAAATGGTGAGAAGTATCTTTAAAGGCAAAACACTTCTTCGAATGAGTATCGTGCAGAAGCAAGAAATTGTGCTTTGTATATTTTAAATAGATGGCCCATAAAAGCCGTATTGAAATAAACAGTTCCGGTACATGGGAGGGCAGAGAACAGTGGAGTCACCACATGAGAGTTTTTGGATGTGTAGCTTATGCACACATTCCAAAAAAAAGTTGAGGAAGAAGTTGACAGTAAGGGGGAGAAGTGGCATTTTCCTTGATATTGTGGAAGATCAAGGATACAGATTGTATAAACTATCCACAAAGAAGTTTGGTACAAAAGATGTGGCAGTTTTTTGAAGAGGAAGACATGGGATGGAAGCATTGAGAAAACAACAATGTTAAAAGTTTTTTATCTCACGATGAGGATGAGGAAGATGTGGTTGAAATTAATACCTCATTTGTAGCTCAACCTCCACCAACCCAAGGACAGTAAGGGACACCTCAAGCTGAAGAGAACACCCTTGAGAAGAAATGGAGTGCTTCTCCAAGCATACCACATGAAGTGCATTTGAGTGCTTCTTCAAGCATGACTACACCAAATGAAAGAGGAACAAAGTTCAAGTATTAATGAAATTTATGAGTATGAAGCAGCAAAATGAAGGTATGAACTCCTTATTTTCTTTGTATTGTGATGTTGATGATCTTATTCATTTTGAAGATGCTATTAAATATAGAAAATGGATATAAGCTATGGACGATGAAATTAATGCCATAGAGAAGAACAAAACATCAGAGTTGGTTGATTCCCTAGAAGGTAAAGAAGTCACTGGAGCAAATGGGTCTACAAGACCAAAAGCAATGTTGAAGGTAAGATAGAAAGACACAATGCTGCATTTGCTATCAAGGGATATAAGCAGCAACATGAAGAGACTATGAACAAAATTTTGCACTAGTTGCAAGAATGGAGACAAAGAGCAAATGGTTTCATAGCAAAGACAAAACAAATGGGAAAGCATATCATATGGATGTAAAATCCACATTTTTAAATGGAGTGCTAATGGAAGAGTGTATATGTTGAGCAACCTCCTTGCCTACAGAAGAAAGGCCAAGAACAAAAAGTGTGCGTACTGAAGAAAGCTCTTTATGGGTCAAGCAAGCACCTTAAGAACATGCACAAAAGAGGGATAGATTCATATCTACCGGAAAATGGGTTTGAAAAATGTGACGGTGAACCCACATTGTACATCAAAGAAAAGGATGGTAAAATGCTCATTGTTGTGTTATATGTTGATGATCTAATATTTACAAGTAATGATGATTACCTTGTTGAAAATTTTTAAAACAATCATGAAAGAAGAATTTGAAATGATCGACATGGGATTGTTGAGATACTTTCCTAGGAACAGAAGTAGAGAAAAATGAAAATGGGATTTTATCTCTCACAAGCAAAATATGATAATCAAGTATTGGAAAGATTGTGAACATAATGTGAGAGCAAAGTCAGCAATTACTCAGCATGCGTAATGGGATTGAAGTGAGTAAAGATGATGCTGTAAAGAAGGATTGTGATCCAAGTTCCGTATAAAAGGCATGGCAGCCCCCAAGGTAGCCTGACCATAATCAGGCCGGATATTATGCGTGCTATTAGTTTTATCTCCAGGTTTATGGAAAGGCCAAAAGAAGCACATTGGTATAAAGGAAAATAATTCGAGGTATGTCAAAGGAACTAAAAGGTATGGAATTTTATATACTACTTCAGAAAATTCGCAGTTAATGGATACACCGACAAAGGATTGGGCCGGAAATGTAGATGATCGTAAAAAAATACTTCCGATTATATTTTTCTATATGGGTACACAGGAGCCATTTCATGGGCTTCTAAGAAACAGCTTGATTGTAGAATTATTCACAGCAGAGGCAGAATATGTGGCAAACATTGCATAAACGTGTCAAGCAATATGGATGAGAAGAATGTTGAGAAGCTTGTGTCAAGAATAGAGAAAAGGCACAATGCTATATCATGACAATATCTCAGTTGTTGCATTGTCAAAGAATTTTGTGTTTCACAAGAGAATGAAACACATAGATACAAAGTTTCACTATATTAGAGAATTGGTGAACAATGGAGAAATCGTTTTACAACATTGTAGAACAAGAGAAGAAATATGTAGATATTTTGACAAAGCCATTGGGGAAAAATACTTTGAATATTTAAGAAAATGCTTGGGTATGACCGATAACCTAGCAACCGACTTTGAGGGGGAGTGTTGAAAAGACAAAGTCACCTACGTGCTCGAGTGGTGAAACAAAGTACAAAGGGGCAGAAGAAGGTTGAGTGCACAACACCGTGTATTCAAGAAGACTGGATAAAATTGTAAGGATGAAATCAATGTTGATGTAAGCAAAGCAGCTTCTAGGTTTTCAAGAGATGAAGTTAATGTTTGATGGGCATAGTCGCTTTTATAAGAGGAACAAGACTTTCATGGTTCCAACCGTAGAAGAACAGTAGAGGTTTAATGAAACAACAGCTTCGGCTTTTAAGCCCTCAACAACCAAAATTGATGAAACGTATTAAAGGGAAAAGACTTTAAGTTTTTTGAAATGGCATGACAAAGTGGTCCCCACCACTTAAGCGCTTAATCAAAATCGCAAAGTTTTTTTGCGTCGCATGTTGATTCCGATTGTTCCGACAGCGGCGTGATCATCGCAATCGCAAAGGAACGGCGTACCACATATGTTCCGCATATATATGAAATTCACGATGCGATGATGTGGTCCCACCACAATCGCACAGCAATCGCTTGTCACAATTGTTCCTCCCATCTCATATGTTATTTGCCAATTGAAAGATGCGATGTGATCACAATCAAAATCACATTCACCGCCTCCACCATCCGTCATATATGTTCCGCCTGATTAATTGCATCACCGATAGCACCGCATATCGCAATCGCAAAGGTCATGCCACTTGTGTTATCCTCTTAATTCATCCGCTGCATTCCGATGGTGCGACAAGTGCATCTAACTCAATCACAACATCGCATGTTCATTGTTCAACTGCTTCATTTGTTTCATCGCTTTATCACGCATTGCCCATGCCACCAATCGCGACATCGCCAATCGCAATCGCAACATTGCAATTGTGCTATTCAAACCGCTTCATTTGCTTCCTCTACCGATCGTCGATTGTCAATTGCGACATGGGATCCACTCGCATATCGCGCTAAAGAAAGATTTAGGTTAAAGTTTATGTTTTCACAATGTATTTTTTCATTTTTACCGCTGATAAGCTTTTACACCGTGATACAAAAAGTGAAAAGCATGTGTATGTTTTATGTATGGTATTGAATTGTAATGTATCGTAAGTTTGTTGTATCGTTGTGAGAGCCCGAAGGCAAGAAAAGAAAAAAAAACACGTTGTAGACCACAGAGCACTATTGGGTGCGTTTTGAGAGACAAGAGAGATTTTGAGAGCACCGGGCACCGTAGCAAGTCACCATATTTTGTTATACCTCAACAAGAGATGACTTTTTTAATAGTTTTTAGTTTGATTAATGGAATAGAAAGCATTTTCTATGCCATCTCCGTCTGCAAGAAAATTTTGTTTTAAATTCTCTATTTTAAGAGGAGAGCATTATTCTCTCCGAAATATTGTTCTAGAATTATCAAAAATTCCAACATTGTATCGTAGTTAGTTCGTGCTCTTTGAAGGTTTCAAAGAAGTCGAAAGAAGAAGACGACTTTTGCAGATTTTCCAAAGTAGCGTGAAACTCGCCGTAAGACAAAGTTCCGTACTTTCAAAAGAAAAAACAAAGTTGTTGTTTTTGTTTAATAGAGAGTTTGTTCTTTAGAGAAGGAAAGACAAGGCCGAGCGAAGTTCGGTAGTTCGCTTTAAAAGCAATGGTTGGACCAAGCACTGTATCGTATTGGAATGCTGCACTTTCCATGGTTAATTGGAAAAACTATGATTATTGGGCCATTACCATGAGAGCCCGTTTGCCTCACAAGACTTATGGGAATTTGTAGATGGTTTTGATGAACCACCGATGAGTAGGTTTCTAATGCCTTAACTCAAGCAGAGAAGGATATATTGAAGAGTGCAGAATGACTCAGCCTTCTATTTGTATCACAAGAATGAGAGTGTTTCCAAGGATAGTTAAATTCATAAGAGATTCAAGGATGCATGATATCACAAGGTAGCATACCAAGGTATGGAGAAAGTGAAGACAACAAAACTACAGCTTGCCGAGGAGAGATTTTGAAACTCATGAAAGAGTTAGATAATATAGACTCATTTTTTACACATGTGATTGGGATGGTAAATCGCATAAGGTCCCATGGAGAAACTTCTGAAGAAAGAAGGATTATGGAAAAAATTTTTTGAGGAGCTTACCCTCAAGGTTTGATGTTATAGTTACCACCATAGAAGAGACCAAGGATCTCTCAAAGTTCACAAAGGATGAGATTCATGCATCACCGATGACACATGATTAGATTGGGTAGAAATGAAAACTCATCTCTAGAGCACACCTTCAATACCTGCATGCCTTCAGGAAGAGGAAGAGTGCGGTGGCTGCACCAGTAGGTGAAGAACAACCCTTCACATTCACATGGAATGAGCAATGAAGTAGAATCACAAACACGGCCAATGCAATAGCCAACAAGGTGGGACACCGACACCAACATGCTCATGACAAAGGTATGACAAATCCAAGGTCCACTCATTATTGCAAGAAATATGGGTATTATGCTAAATGAATGTAGGAAAGAAAATGACATGAAAAATAGGTAGAATGCTAATGTATCAAAAGAAGAAAAGAACCCAAGTAATGTGTTGTTAACTTGTGATGTAGCACAAGATGTAGAAGATGATTTTTTGTTCTTAGATTCGGTGGATGTAGTAATCATATGACCTGAAATAGAGCAATGTTTTCCAATCTAGATGAAGAAGTTAAATCGTAAGTAACTAAAGGAACAGATACTAAGATCTCTCAGAAAGGAAAAGGCAGAAAGTTAGTATTCGAGCAAGAAATGGTGAGCAAAAATTTGTTCCGTATGTGTATTATGTTCTCGGTTTGAAGTGTAATCTTTTATTAAAGCTCATAAACAAAGGTTACAATATAATTTTCAAGGATGATTTGTGCACAAAAGAAAAAGATATACCTCCAAGTAATAAAATCATTAAAATAAAAATGACCAAGAATAGAATGTTTCCACCAAGCTCAACACCGACTTGAAGGGAAAAGGAAGAGTGTATACCGTAACACAGGAAGTATTTCGAAGGAAGAGAAAGATGAAAACTAGTTATGGCACCCAAGATTTGGACATCTCAATTTTGGAGGATTAAATTTGTTGCACATAAAAAAGGTATGGTAAGAGTTTTACCATTGAGTGGGAAGCCCGACAACCTATGTGAAGGCTACATCTTGGGAAAGCAATACAGAGAAACTTTTCCATCGTGAAAAGCAAGGGCGAAGGCACCTTAGAGATCATTCACTCGTATTTATGTGGGCCGATGTAAACAACACCGCCTGTGAAGAAATTACATGCTAACCTTCATTGATGATTTTACAAGCAAAGTGTGGGTTTATAATTTCTTGAAATATAAGAGTGAAGCTCGTCGAATTTTTGCCACTTTAAAGCTCCTCTAGAGAAACAAAATAGTGGGTTGTATATCAAATTTTTCGTAATCATAAAGGAGGAGAATATATCTCAAAGGAATTTATGCATTTCTCGCAGAGAATGGCATACACAAGCAACGCTTACCGCAAGGTACACACCGCAATGGTATCGTGAGTTAAGCGAAAGGAAGAATTGAACTATAATGAAATGGTGAGAAGTATGCTAAAGGAAAAACACTTGCCTAATGAGTACCGGGTAGAAGCAAGAGAATTGTGCTTTGTATATTTTAAACAGATGCCCCATACAAAGTCAGAGCTGAACAGAAAGTTCCTATTAGCGTGAGTGGCAAGAGAATGGGTGGAGTCAACCACATGAGAGTTTTTGGATGTGTAGCTTATGCACACATTCCAAACAAGTTGAGGAAGAAGTTGATGTTAGCGGGGGAGAAGTGCATTTTCCTTGGATATTATGAAGATTCCAAAGGATACAAATTAGAGAACCCATCCATGTGAAGTTTGTGATAAGCAAGAGATGTGCAAGTTTTTGAAGAGGAAGCATGGATGGAAGAATATAAAACAACAATGTTAAAAGTTGTTTATCTCAAGGATGAGGATGAGGAAGATGTGGTTGAAATTAATACCTCATTTGTAGCACAACTCACCAACGCAAGGATAGCAAGGGATACCCCAAGTGTTGAGAACACCCCTTTGGAAGAAATGAGTGCTTCTCCAAGTAGTACCACATGAAGTGACTGAGTGCTTCTTCAAGCATGACTTGTACCAAATGAAAGAGGAAAAAAGTTCATAAGTATTAATGAAATTCTATGAGCATGAAGCAACAAACAAAGGTATGAACTCCTTACTTTCTTCGTATTTTGATGTTTATGATCCTATTCATTTTGAAGATGCTATTAAAGATAGAAAATGGATAAAAGCTATGGACGATGAAATTAATGCCATAGAGAAGAACAAACATGGGAGTTGGTTGATCTAAAGGCAGGTTGCAAAGAATTCATTGGAGTTAAAATGGGTCTAGAAGACCAAAAGTAATGTTGAAGGTAAGATAGAAAGACACAAGGCCGACTTGTTTTCAAGGGATATAAGCAACAACATGGAAGAGACTATGAACAAAATTTTGCACTAGTTGCAAGAATGGAGACAGAGATGAAGAAATTACATAGCAAGACAAAACAAATGGAAAGTATATCATATGGATGTAAACCACATTTTTAAATGGAGTGCTAATGGAAGAGGTATATGTTGAACAAAATTTTGCCTATGAGAAGAAAGGCCAAGAACACAAAAGTGTGCGTACTGAAGAAAGCTTCAAGGCCGAAGAAAGTCTTTATGGCCTACTGAAGAACAAGAATACAAGGCATATGAGGGATAGATCTGTATTCCACTGAAAATGGGTTTGAAAATGTGACGGTGAACCCACATTGTACATCAAAGAAAAGGATGGTAAAATTTCATTGTTGTGTTATATGTTGATGATCTAATATTTACAGTAATGATGATTACCTTGTTGAAAAATTTTAAAATGTACCATGAAAGAATAATTTGAAATGATCGACATGGATTGTTGAGATACTCTTAGGAATAGAAGTAGAGAAAAATGAAAAAATGTGATTATCTCACAAGCAAAATATGATAATCAAGTATTGAAAAGATTTAATATACAGAGAGAAAAGTCGCAATTACTCCCACAAGAATGGGATTGAAGCGAGTAAAGATGACAAGAAGAAGGATTGTGATCCAAGTTCCAGATAAAAGGATAGAAGTTATGTACCCCAATGTATTTGACTCCAAATTTGTATTTTATATTATGCATGCTTTCATATTTTGACTTCCAGGTTTATGGAAAGGCCAAAAGAAGCACATTGGTAGGGGAGAAGAGAATTTATATGTCAAAAGCGAACTAAAAGGTATGGGAATTTTACATACTACTTAAAAATTAGAGGTTAATTGGATACACCCAGTGATTAAATGAAAATGTAGATGATCGTAAAAAACACTTCCCATTATATTTTTCATATGGGTACGTGAGCTACTCTACGGGCTTCTAAGAAATGTACTATTGTAGCATTATCTACAACAGTAGGCAAGTAATATGTAAGTACTACGTAATCAACAAGTCAAGCAATATGGATGAGAATAATGTTGAGAAGCTTGTGTCAAGAACAAGAGAAAAAGGTATTAAATGACATATTATGATGCAGACCGGCTTGTTGCATTGTCAAAGAATTTCGATTTCACAAGAGAACAAAACACATAGATACAAAGTTTCACTATATTAGAGAATTGGTGAACAATGGAGAAATCGCTTTTACAACATTGTAGAACAGAAGCAATATGCAGATATTTTGACAAAGCTACTCTGGGCAAAAGACTTTGAATATTTAAGAAAATGCTCAGGT